>CM054139.1:56207781-56222781 GCA_028751875.1 Rapana venosa | reverse complement strand
ATGACCACAACAAAACCCCAAAGGTTTTGAGATAGACTCACCGCAAGTAAACTGAGGTCACCATGAGACCACAGCAACCAGGACCACCGAATCAGAAACGATTTTGTTTTCATGAGGAAGATGAAATATAATGGTGCTATGGAAGTGCATGTGACTTTGAGACGACTTGACAAACCCCCCCCCTCAGGACAGGACATTGTTCTGATGATGTATCATAATGATAATAATAATATATGGAATTTATATAGCGCTAAATCTTGTAAAAACAAACAAATCGAAGCGCTTGATCATGATTTACTGCTGCGTTGCAAGCTTTGATTTCTCCATAGTTAGCGCTATATGTCACAATTACTGGTATGTGAATATAAATTCCATGATTTGGTATCCATGTCGTGATGTTCATTGTGTGCTCTATGATGTGTTGATGATCGATGTTCATGTTAATGTAATAGGCTACCCCCTCCCACACATCCCTTTGTGTATGAACTCAAAAGTGCTTCACCACAATAAACCTTTGTCATTATCATTCTCTCTCTCTCTGTCTCTCACTCTCTCTCTCTCCAATTAAAATGTTCAGAGTTCAGAGTTCTCTCTCCTCTCTCTCTTCTCTCTCTCTCTCTCTCTCTCTCTCTCTTCTCTCTCTCTCTCTCTCTCTCTCTCACACACACACACACACACACGCACGCACGCACGCACGCACACACACGCACACACACACACACACACACATTGAAAGAAACAGAGCGCATTGGTTGCATTCGTGACTGGCTGGCGTTACGTGACGAGCGTGTGTGACGTTACTTTGTGACAACAGCTACCGCAAGCTCCGTGCCATTGATCATGGTGTGTGTGTGTGTGTGTGTGTGTGTGTGTACCCCGGTTTAATCTATGGTTTGCTTTTTACATCAAAAGCGTAAATAATTTAGAATTTAGTCTGACATCCGTTGCCGCCCCCCCCCCCCCCCCCCCCCCCCCCCCCCCCCCCCCCCCCCCCCCCCCCCCCCCCCCTCCCGTCCCAACCCTTCCTATTGTATTTGTGTGTCTGCATGGGCAGCATAACCTAGCCGCGTTAACTCGTGTTTTTATTATTAAAATTTAAAAAAAAACAATTATTATTATTTTTATTTTTTATATTATTATTATTATTATGTTCTTTGGCTGGAGCTTGGCAGTTTACCAATAGTGAGATTTTTGCGTGTGCCACCGTTTTTGCCCACTATTAAGGTAGCCTCATCCCGACTTGGGGGATGCTGTTTAAACACGTAAGTGTTCTTTAAATATCCCCTAGTCCCATGGACCGTGGAGGCACCGATGAAGATTTTGCAACTAGCTTCCTCCACTCCTGCGGTCCTCTGCTTTCCGTAGCAAATCGTTCCACTCAAGGCCAGTCCACTCTCTGATGTTGTCTTCCCATCGTTTTCTCTGTCTGCTTCTTCGTCTCCCTCCTTGTACTGTTCCCTGTAGTAGGACAGTCTTGGCCAGTCCAGATGTTCGTGTGACGTGCCCGTACCACTTTAGTTTGCGTTTTTTCACTGAAGTCAGGATATATATATATATATATATATATACACACAAATTGCCTACTCTTCCAATAGGCAGAACGGATACAAACACTTACAGTACCAACAGATGTTAAGCAAACAGTCATATATAATTGTAGACACATATGCACCACATACCGTTCACAACACATACTGATGCACACAAATATCACACTCACTCACACCCTCCACCCCAACAGACACATGCAAATTCATAATGGTTTTCATAGAACTGGATTCAAGGCTTCGTCGTTGTTCTTGTGCGTTCCCCAGCTTAACATCCTGCCCGCGATCACCCAGAACATGCACTCTGGCGCACTCATCCTACCTGGGAATCACCGTGAGATGCAAGTACTCGCTGGATGAATGAGTTTGTGCGTATCAATCTTTGGAACCGCTTTGCCATATAGGCAGCCATATTCCGATTTCAGAGGATTTTTTTTCCTCCTCTAAAGAAGAGTGCAGGTTACTATGCTAAAAGCTTGTTATGTTTGGAGACAATCTCTTTTTAGAACGAAATATTTTGATATTGGCATTGAGACTCAGCTGACATCATTAACGGAAAATGCTTGAGGTCTAGGTCTGATTCAAGGCTTGACCAGCACACCAAGTTATAAACTAGGAGTGGTCTGGCATCCAGTCTGCCCAGCTGATAATTATCAGGACACTTGGTCACTTATCTTCTGGGCCCCTGAGGGTAGTCAACCTAGACTGATGCACTTAGTGGAAGTGGATGGTGATCTAGAGATAAGCCACCTGCCTAGAAAGCGAAAAGTCCCAGTCGGAAGTGTGCGATGGTTCGATCTCTGTTTGGGCCTGAAACTTTTCCCACCATCCATTAAACCATGAGTAGTGGTCTGGATGGCTAGTCTTTCGGATGAGACGATAAACGGAGGTCCCGTGTGTTACGCATAATTATTTAGCGCACGTAAAAGAACCCACGGCAAGAGAGTTGTCCCTGCCAAAATTCTGTAGAAAAAAGCCACTCTGACAGGGAAAGAAATACAGTTGAAGACAAGACAAGAAAAAGAAACTAATGGGTGGCGACGCACTCTCCACAGAGAGAGCAGCCCGAATTTCACGCGGAGAAACGTGCGTGACTTAAAGTGGTATTAAAACAAAAAAAGTCATCCCACCTGGGAATCACCGTGAGACTGAAAGTACACACATTGGATGAAAAGTTAGTGCGTGCGTGACCTTTTAAGTACCTTGCCATAAGATAGGCAGCCACATATTGCCTTGAGACGATATATTATTTGTCTCTTTCAAAGAGAAGTCCAGGTCGTTTTTCTAAGAGCTTGCCATGACTGAAGTCAATATCAGCATAACAACACTTTCAGCATAGATCTAGGCCTAACCTTGGCACGTAGTTTACATCAACAACTGACTAACACTTTGGTCAGCCTGAGCCAAAATGATGGTCTGGGAGATTCAGAATTTCAGATTCAGAATATTTTATTGCCATTTAAGTCATGTAGACTTACTTGATACAACAAGAACATCAATTATAATTATTATCTATTTTGGCTTTAAGTGATGTACACTAAAAACATGTTGCATTCTACATCTCTTTTTCTCTTTTTCCAAAACACTCATACACATATCTGATGATATCTGCTTGATATATATCAACTGTGATTATGTCACTTAATTTATGTACAGTTTTTGCGTTCTTTGTCTTTTATTTCTGAGTGCATCATATAAAATACATTCATCGAGTAAATTAAATTCATCTTCTATTTTGTTACAGTATCTACATTTTCTGTCCTCTCTGGATATATTTTGGTGCCTCCCTTTCTCTATCATTAAATTGTGAGAGCTTGTACAAAATTTACAATACGTCTTCTTATGTGGGTTTTTTTTTCATAGTTTATTAAATATGGTTCCAGTCTGTATTCGGGGTGTTAGTGTTTTAGAATCAGACACAGCAGCTAAGTCCCTCAACAATCCACACACATGCAGTGCGCATGAAAGATCCCAGGGCACCCACCACACGTGATGCACGGCTGCCCGGGACAGACAGAACATGACTACTGGTGCCTGTTCTGCATGACTGAACACTGAAGCACTCACACAGGTAGAATTTCTGACTGAGTCACTGTACTGGAAAAACAACAACAACGGTTGTGTGTTATGATATAGGATAGATTCGGAGCCTGTCCCATAGCCAGAGTGCATCTCAAGTTTCGGGTGATGGCGTACAGGAATCAATATAGTGCAGTGCAAACTTTACTGGTAGTCCTCATCTGATTTATCAAATGTGATGCAATGAACTAGAGTATCATGCACACAGTATCACCTTCTTGAGAAATTTGAACCGAAAACGAATAATAATAATAATAATAATAATAACAACAACAATATATGGAATTTATATTAGCGCTGAATCTTGTAAAACAAACAAATCGAAGCACTAGGGTTTTCCCAGTTTTGCCGGCGTCATGTCAGTATTAATTCTAATAGCATCCTCACATTCCGGAAATTCTGTGCCAGAAATTTCCTTTTTTCTATCACTCCCTTTGTTTCTGTTGTGTGCCTTTTCTTCCTGTCACTTCCTCGCTTGTCTTTTTCTGCCTTCTTGGTCCACTCTCCTGCCTTTTTTTGGTTTTGTTTCCCAGAGAGACTTCAAAGATACCAATTCTCTCTTATGCCGAGGTCAAATGCGCTGAGCCTGACTCGTTAGCTGTTAATGCAGCGTTTATTTGTTTATTTGTTCTACGAGAAATTCGGACTGCTCTCCCCGGGAAGAGCGCGTCGCCACAAGAACAGCGCCACCCATTATTCTTTTTTTCTTTTTCCTGTCTGCAGCTGTATTTGTTTCCATATCAGAGTGCCTTTTTTCCTACAGAATTTAACCAGGGACAACTCTCTTGTTGCCATGGGTTCTTTTACGTGTGCTAAATAATTATGTGTAACACACGCGTGACCCATTTTGGCTCATGCAACAGATAATAGTTGCTGTCGGAGCGTTTGACCAAGAAGAAGAAGGGGCATGAAGGTTTAGATGATATAATAATTATTTGCTACTGCGGAAAGTCCTGAATTGGGGGGGGGGGGGGGGGGGGGGGGGGGGGGGGGTCGTGACGTGGTATCGTGACGTGATCTTTCTATGGGACATAATCATGAAGTTAAATGATAATCGTATTTCGACAATTATTTCCCTTGTACCAAGTTACCGCTTACAATAGTATTAAACTCAATTACTACCAAAATATACATTCTTTGTTGTTGTCAACTGATTAGATAAAACCGTTAATTGCTCATTTTACAGTATCCAATCTAACGGAGAAAACTTTGATCACATTGTGTAGTTTGTTTAGCGCTATAAGCGACATGTTTACAGTGCTTTGCCGCCATCCGCCATTTGTCGGATTCGTCTGAGGTGTCGGATTTATTGGATTTGACAGCTGTGTTTTCTGATGATTGGTGCTCGGATCAATGCACTGATTATATCATAATGTATATTAAACAGGTATTGTAATCTGCTAATTTTCTTGTACCTTTCTACTTGTCTTTACACCAAATCTGTTGAAAATTGTGCCCTCATTTGGCGATTTTTTTCGGGAAAGTAGTCGATCTGCAGTGAAAAAATGAAATAATTCTCTGACTGTTTTGTTTGATAAATTTATGTCGGTTTGGCTGTGATATCACTGTCTATAGTTCAGGAAATTAAGTGCTTTTGTTCAGTGTGTATGCAAGCTTCGATTGAATAGGTTTTGTGTTTTTTATCTGGTACGTCGGTAAATGGCTGTCCTGTCTCACAACGACACCATCCCTTCCCCTGTGCGTTATAATCTATAGATGATTTAGATCCTTCTTTCCTCTCCTAGCTGTTCACAATCCTTTCAGTAGAAACTAATCGAATTTGACCCTTGAAAGGTCTGTAGGCCTACTTCAAAGGTAATAAAGTTACTTTAGGTGGATAAAGAGTTGTCTGACCAGTGTAAAAAGAACTTACATATAACTGTAAAAGACAAGCAGGCATAAATATGATCAGCAAGCTTCATTTATGTTGGAAAGTAGATGACCTTGAGTATGATACATTGATAGTATTATTAGTATTGATTGACTCATTGGCAACTTTAGAGAAAAGGGTACTGTAGCCTGTAATAATAATAATAATGTATGGAATTTATATAGCACTGAATCTTGTAAAGCAACAAATCAAAGCCTACATCAATACATGTTGTTATGTGAAACTTGAAATAAGTGAAGCTGGAAATGGAAATGGCCTTGACTGCATGGAACAGAGTTGATTTGGTTTAGTTCGATTACATCCCAATCCCAATCTACTCAAATTACTGTCTTATGGGCTGTACCATCAGCCAGTCTTTACCACACTACATAATTTGTACATCAGAACAGGCCCTACAGGATGAACAACTTTGTTAAGTATAAACTTGTATTTATAACAGTTGAAGGTGAAAACTAGAAGAGTGCAAAGCAGCATAGATAATATTAGAATAAGGCAGTCAATAATTAATAAAGTGATAAAGCATGAAAATTAACTTGTCTAAGTGAGAGGGAAATTTTTAGGAGAACAAAGAGACAGTTATAGCTATTAGTATTAATTAATGTATTACTATTAGGATGATAATGCAATCATAAACTATGAAAAAAATCTTTAGAAGTGAGAGAGAAATACAACTTACAAGAGAACAAATTTACAATTGTTGGGGTAACTCACTAACTGGTACAGTGGTAGTAAGCCAGTCGCAAAGTGATCCCACCCCCTCTCCCCATCCCCCAAAAGTAGACCTGTTATTTCCATTTTGAAATGGTTCATCTTTCAGAATAATCTAATTTTTGTTAGTTACTTGCTTTATAATATAAGCTACAAATTATACAAACTTGTATGAATTCAGTGTATCCATACTCTGATACTGTGTAAATTTTATACTGTCAATTTTATTAAATTTATATTTTCTTATTTCTATGAAAAAGTAGTTTATATTTTCTTACATCTATGAAAAAGCAGTTTATTATCTTAAAATGGATCAATTGGGCAAAAGTTACTTAGGCTGGTTAAGGGTGGGATCATGCCTTATGATATATGTAAGTTATGGGTTAGATTTAGCATCATGTATTAGTGTGAAAATACATCAGTATAAAGGACATGATGGGAGCATTATATATTAATATAATTGTACCATTAAAAAAAAGATATAATTTACCTAAACTGGTAAAGACTGCATTGTTATACTTGTTTTTTTAATTTTGTTGTAAAACTATAGTCTGCATAGCTACTGATCTATACAATATTTTTTTTATTCATACTGTCAGTCAAACCAAGGTGGTTCATTGTACATACTAAACTAAATATTTTATGTGAATATTTTTGTAAAGTTTGGTAATGGTTATTCAATTTATTTTTTTAACTGAGAAAAGATGAGTGCAGGCCTGAGACAATATACTGAATATAGAGGGGGAAAAAAGTAATGAAATAAGAAATGTCAACAAGAGGTAGTTTTCCTGCATACTTAAATTCAAGTTATTGGTGGGTACCTAAACAAAGAATGGCTATATTGAAGTAATGTTTTTGGAAAAACAGTGCAACATGTGTTTAACTAAAACTCTAATTTAGGGTTGAACTTGAAGTTTTTGTCCAGCCCACCAGTGCTTTAGTTACTTTAAGAAATTAAGCTTTGCTGTATTGTGCATAATAATTGATATTGACTACCATCATTCTTGTAGTCTTGACATGAGTAATCTATTCATAATTGAATTGATTCATCATTTTGTAGTGCATAGTCTGCCAAATGACATACATGTGCTCTTCTTGTCTTGTCTTTTTTTTCATAGGCTAAATTTTTTGTTGTTGTTGCTGGTTTTTCTTCAATTCCTTTAAGTTTAACCCAGCATTCAGTTAGACCTAGTTAAATATTTTTCAAAGGGTAATGACTGTGTGTTTGACTAAATCAAAAATTATTTTCATAGTATAAAAAATGGTAAAGGTGTTTCATAACCTATAAGGTTGTTGGGGAGCAAGGCGACAGAGACCTCACTTCTCTAGGGGCAAGCATATTTAGGGTGGTGCCCATCGCCTCTCTCTCTTTCATAATGTACCAAGATTTAAACTTCAATTTTGGCAGTAGAATTTTTGTTACTGAACTCGGTGAACTGACAGTACACTACGAGTACAAAATGAGAAATGGTGACATTTTCACACGGGTTACTAACTTACTTCTTCTTCTTTTCTTCTTCCTTTTTTTGTCATGTTTCGCCCAGGGGATGTTTGACATTGATGAGTTTTCTCCATCTCTCTCAGTCTCTGTTTGAGCTTCCTCCTTATTTATGCCCCTTTCTCTAAGATCATCTGCAATACAGGTAGCCCAGGTTTTGCTAGGTCTTCCCTTTGGTCTCTTTCCATCCACTTTGAAGTTCATTGCTCTTTTTATGATGTGGTGGTCTGCTTTCCGTTGAACGTGCCCAAACCAGTGCAGTCTATTGCTACTAGTACTGAGTACTAACTACAGACTTCAGATCATCAACTATGCTCATTCTCCATAGTTCTTTATTTGTGATCCTGTCTTCCCATTTGATCTTTGTCATGTAGCGTAGCATTCGGTTTTTACAGCTCTTCAACAAACTTACTAATTTACTTCCAAAGTACAAAGTAAATAGCTGTCACCAATCAGTGGAGCAAAACTGGTCTCTAGACACTAGTTGTAGACACAAACTTGACAAAGTAACTTAAGTTTTAAAAAGTATTTTGACTTTTGAGTTGCATGCCTTAACATTTAACAATGTTTTCTTTAGGATTTTTTAGCTTTAATTTTAATTAATTTAAATCAGAAGACGAGAAGTCCTGAGCAGAAATGTGCAAGCTGTAGATCTATTCAGAGATTGTCAAGTTTTAAACTGCAGATTGTCAAGTTTCCTGAGTGACAGATTCTTGTGATTGTTTTTTTCCCCTTGTTGTTGATCAAATAATATTATACTATTAGTATTATGAGGTACTTGAAAAGAATCATACACGCAAATTTCTCACCCGGTGTACTTCCTATCTCACAGAGATTCCCAGTTGGGATGAGTGAGTCAGAGTGCAATTCTGGGTGATCCCCAGGGTGTAAAGCTGGGGAATGCACAACAACAACTAGTATTAGTATTTGTAATATTACCTCTGTTGGGAAGGCTTATCTTTCTATATGGTTTGTTCTTGTGTGTTGAAATTGACTCTGCTTCTCTGTGTTGTTTTTCAGGTTATTATACAAGGGTTCCGCAGTTATCGTGACCAGACAGTTGTGGATCCTTTCAGCTCTAAACATAATGTTATCGGTAAGGTTGAAAAGAGTGATTAATCAATGATATTCATTTTTATTATCCTTGTTGTCAACATTTTGATGTTCAGTGTATGTTCTTCATTTTAAATTTAACATTTCGTTTCAAAGTGATATACCATTAGATGCAAAGAGAAAAATTGAAACGTGTTTACATCATCATACATGTATACATGGATATGTATAAATTATCACATACACCTATGTACATGTATGCATGATTACATGTGCACTTGTCAGTCTTGTGTTAAGTGTGTCCAAAATTAAAGAGAGAAAAGAAGGCTGTAAAATGATTAGTCTGGTGTTAGTTCACCTTCACCTGGTGAATTTGGTGTTAAAATAAAAAATTTAAAAGTGACACCCTCCCTCCCCCACCCCCCCAAAAAAAAGTTTAAACTGAAAGAAAGAGAAAATGTGGTGTTTATTAAATCAGTGATATGAAAAGCATAATAAATGTGGAGAGTTTTAGATCTATAAATGATGCCAAATTTTACCATTGGTGAACCTCAGAGCTCTAGTTGAACAAAAACAAACAGACAACAACAAAAGAAAAAGAACAAATGTTGATGATGAAAACATCAAGGATAGTCACATTTATGTCAATTTGACAATACAAAAGTTGAAATCATTAATATGGATGGATATTACTGTTTACCTTGATGAATGCTTAGGAGTTTAGCAAGATTACTGGCATGATACTGATTTATTGTGTAGAACTTTTCTATTTTCATGTCTTTAAAAGACTAGTTGTAAAAGTTCAAGGTTTTGAAGTATCTTTATGAATACACACATGTGCAAGTGACTGTTCAATAAATATTTTCTTATTTTTAAAGGTAGAAAAGATTGAAAATCTTGTGTGGAATATTGAAAGTGAGTGCATGTCTTGTAAAAAAAAAAGAAATTTAGATTTGTTTGAATTACTCAATTAGGTTGTTTTTTTTATACACATAGGGATGGATACAGTTGTCATTTATTATTATTTTTATGTGTATGTTTTATTGTATGCCATACTCACTCAGTCACTGTTTGTTTTTCAGTTGGCAGAAATGGCTCAGGAAAAAGCAATTTTTTCTATGGTAAGTTATTTGATGACACTTTGCTGATCAATATTGGCTGAATATAATTGTTGAGACTACAATTTTCCATTTGAATTAGATAAAATTTGTAATTAAAAATGAAAGTTTTATCCTTTCAAATTGTTTTGAAAGTATTGAAAATTTTTGAATGAAAAAAATTTTTAAATGGATTTGTTTTTTACGTTGGATTGTCTTTTTCCCCCCCCCCCTTTCCCCCCCCCCCCCTTTTTTTAAAAAAAATTTATTTTTTTTTAAAAAAACAAAAAAAAGGACAGAAGAGGCTGATTTGCAAGTTTCTTGAAATAGTCACTTTCGGAAAATTTTTTGATATTTTAGATCCAAGAAAAATTCCCAAATTTACTTCCAAGTTTGTGAGGATTTTCTGAGAAAACCTACAAACAAAGAAACCTTTGTCTTGCCTTTTAACATAATCACTTTTAACACCCCCATTTTTTGCGGGAATTTTTGCCCATGGACCAAAAACAGTCAGGCTTTGCTGCATAAAGGGACGGGGCCCGCGTCACATCTTTTTTTGGACTTTTTTTGACTTTGGGGACAACAGACCCCTGGTTTTCACAGTTTTATAATCACATTTTTCCTCAGTGTTGTTAGTCTCATTTATTTAATCAATTTTTCTTTTCTGTAAGGTAAAAAATGGTTACTTATTGAAAAAAAATGTTCACTTTTTTTTTTGGGGGGTTTATTTTTGTTTTATAAGGTTTTAGGTTGCAGTTAGAAATTGTTTCCATACTGTTTATTGTGACTTTAGTTACTTGATTTGGGTTTTTTTTACACTTACCAATGATGAGAGATACACTCCTTTTAAAAAAAAAAAAGGAAGACATCTTATAACACAACTTTCATTTAACGTTCACACACATTTACACGCTTACACTCATGCATAATTAATTACACATGCACTAATCTGCAAAAATATTCATTGTATGTGGAATTATTACATATTTGAAGATTTAAATTTATGCATAGCCTACAAAGTTTTCTTCTGACTTTCTAAAAGGCATTAATATATATATATCTTTTCCTATTTTTGTTTTTGAACATTTTACCTACACTATTGCTTTAAGATTTTGTGACTAAATTTGATATCATTTGATGCTGAGGTTTTACTGGATTCAAGTCCGTCATGTATAACACTGTGCAGATTGACAAAGAAGAGGTGGTTTTACGCAGAGTTATCGGATCCAAGAAGGACCAGTATTTCTTGGACAAGAAGATGGTGACGTAAGTTTGTGCTTTTTTGATGGATTTTTTTGTCATAATGAAAACACACGCACATTTTTTTGTTTGTTAAATTATTTTTACCCCTGTTAAAGACTTCCCACGATGAGAATTAAGTCTGACAGGTCTTTGACATTCAGGCATGGTACATCTCCGCGAATTTGTGGAAATCTGCAAAAAGGAAAAAAATCAACAACAACAAAAAAAGAAACCTACAAGATGGTTAGGCCTAAAAGGATGTAACTCTTCCATGTGGATTACTTCCCTTCTCTTCTTGACATCACGAGTCATCACTAGGTAGCAAGTGGCCTGTCTCTGTTGGAAGAAGGGGCCATGTGTGTCAACAATAGGTATGGGTTCTCATGACAGGGATGGACAGAGAGGGGATGGTAGGAAGGGGGAGAATGGATGGTGGTGGGGGCTGTCACTGACTGTTCCACTTTAGCCATGGGTGCAGTTTACAAAACAATCAGCAGGCCAACCATCATCCCCCTTCCTTTTTCATGGAGAGAGCCCTCTCTCTCTCTCCTCTCTCTCTCTCTCTCACTCTCTCTCTCCTCTCTCTCTCTCATCTCTCTCTCTCTCTCACTCTCTCTTACTCTTCTCTCCCCCACCCTCTCTCTCTCTCTCTTACGCATCAGCACTCTCTCTCTCTCTTTCTTTCTCTTTCTCTGTCTGTGTGTTTATGTCCATTTTTCTTACAATTTCCAATCACTTCTATTGCTGTCTCTGGAACTTGGTTGAAGAAACTGATAAAGACAGCGATTTAGCCAGGTGCTTAGTATGTCTGAATTATTAGGAGTTATGTTTCAGCCAGCGACCTCAGAAAAACCACTTTCCTTCAGCTCTCTCCTCTTAATTTTGCTTCAAGTACTGATTAATTCACTTGACATCGATCTGCACAATTTGTACCTTTCATATTATCTCTGCAAGTCATCTACCTCTAACCCATTTCTCTTTCTAGTAATGAAATCTACTGTGTTTAGTAGCACATTAGGCTAGTGGTTTTCTTTTCATTTTTGATAATGGAGGCTTTTACTTGGCAGCCAGGAAAACTCTTTGGGTTGAGGGAAATGGAGCTGATAAAGAGACTATTTGGGGCAAGATGCCTTAGATCCTTCTGAAATATTTCAAGAGAGGTTGATTCTTTTCAAGCTAGAGATTCTAAACTAACATCTTCAGTGAAAAATTAACTTTTAAATAACCATGCTGACAACTTTATTATTTCTTAAACTATTAATGCTGCTTGTGATGATTTCAGACAAATATTGTACTTTATGCTCGTGAGTTCTGGGCAATCACCTGGCTAACCATTCAACATTCATGCGAGGTAAGTGTTAAATCATATCGGGTGTCATGTCATACACATACAGCTGGGGGGGTTTCTTGTATGATAAATGGGTGGGTTTTAACAGGGATGCACAAGAACTTAATGTTTGGTCTCAGGGGAATGGTAGCTGAAACAACTTGGGGCAAATCCGCTCAATCCTTTGATTAGTTTACAGTAGTGGTTGATTCTTTTCAAAAGACAGCAGATCTAATAATTACCGCATCTTCTGTTGAGAGACTTAAGCTTTGCAAGAAAACCCATTTGTGATGGCTGGCTTGTGATGATTTGCAGAAAAACTGATGTGATGAATTTGCTCGAGAGCGCGGGATTCTCCAGAAGTAACCCATACTACATTGTCAAGCAAGGGAAGGTAAGTGTTTAGATACGCATATGTGTGTGCCCTCATGTCTTTGTACCTTACTCTTGATTTTTTCACCTTACTCTTGATTTTTTCTTCTCCAATTTTTTAATGTTTGTTTATTCAGTCCTGCCTACCAGTACATGGTTTTGTGTTTATTCAAATTCATATTTACGAAATATTGACCTTAAGTGTAAAAATATGCATGATGGGATTTAATAATAATAATAATGATAATATAATAATAACAATAAATAATAATGAAATATAAAAAAAGCCAAACAAAGAAAGTAAACAAAATAAAATCAGATAGAACAGATGCTCATTGTTTTTGTGATAATGGAAATCTAGATATTGTTCAACAAGAAGTTGAGCACTGGTTGTATTATTCCTGCTGTTCTAGAAGAAAGGAAGAGAGAGAGAGAGAGTAGGGCATTTGTTATCAGTGATAACTGGTTTGAAAGTTTCAAAAGTGTTGAGTTTCACTGGCACTTTTGCATGCATATGGTAAATCCCACCTGCTCTCAGTATATTGATGGTAGACAGTGGCCCTTGCTTCTTCACAAAGCCTCTGCAAAAGAAAAAAAGAGGAATGGAGTGAAGATAAGGGAACTTGTTATAAAACTCCAAAAGTTCTATTTAAAAAAATGACAGCTAAAGGCAGCTGCACCTGCCCTCTGCTGTCTGCATTGTGCTGTAACAAGTGCAGAGGTAATCATGGACAGAAAGAAACTCTAACACGTGATGTTACTGTTGATGTTGTTGGGCTTTTTTTTGTTTGCTCTTACCTCAAGATTTGTTTTCAATAGGTTAGTGCGCTTGAACTGACCCAGCTTGTTTTCTGATATTTGTTTACAGTTGAATCTTTTGTTTATTTTTTTACCCCAGTTATTCTTTCTGTGTTCATTTGCCAGTTTCACTTCATTTTCATTTTGGATATTTGTCATTCATACATCTAAACTACTTGCAGAAAAAAAATGATAAAGCATGTATATGCTATGAATGACAAGAAAGAATTGAAATCATAGGCTTGCCCCTACTCTTGGTTTTGGGTGATGGGGTGCAGTAGTGAGAATATTTTTTTTTTTAAAACAACAAAACCTGTGAAGATAGTTAGTACTTATTAAATATGATATTGATTTGAAATCATGTTTGTAAAATGTGTGAAGAAGAATTATGTATCCAATCACATACTAACTAAAAAGAATGCACTCATTAAATAATACATTATAATTAATTGATGAAGTTATGCTTTGCTGAGTATGTGAAATAAATAGATACACACACTTTTTATGTTATAAATTACACTTTACATTGAAAACTTAAAATTTATATAAGGAGCAAATTTGTGTTTTATTGGCTGGTTTGGTCAAACCTTAGTATAAATCCTGTCGAGGAGTAAATTACAAGTAAAAAGAAAAAAGAAAAGAAAAAATGTTGTCTTTATATTTAATTTAATCAGTCTTCCTGTATGAAGATAATACTTTTTTCCTTTTAATCTCTTCTGAGATAGTAATCTAATAATTTTTTTTCCTCTGAACAGATTAACCAAATGGCAACAGCCCCTGATTCTCAGCGGTTGAAACTGCTACGAGAAGTTGCCGGTACCAAAGTGTACGATGAGCGTCGTGAGGAGAGCAAAGGCATTCTGAGAGAAACAGGTACATGTTTGTTCACTTCATACTTTTCCACTGCTCTTTGTATGATGGCTTTAGATAACACGGAGAAAGTCAGTATCGTCACATATTGTGAAAAGACATTCTTTCATTTCAAGGCATTATGTCTTCTCTGTAAATTCTATTTGGTGTTGCTTCAGTTGAGGTTTTGTGTGTTTGTGTGTGTTGTTTTTTTTATCTTTACAGTGTATTTGCTTCCACTATATTTAAGTAAGGTAGACACTCCATGTGACTTCATATCTAAACTTCATTCAATAATTCAGACTGAGTAGGTATGTCCTATATGTTTAAAGCAAAATTGCATGAAGCCCTGATATGGCAAAAATGTTTTTAAGGCTTTTCATTTCTGTGAATACTTCATGGCCAGCTAAAATGTGACATTGACTATGTTGTTTACAGAGGGGAAACGGGAGAAAATCAACGACTTGTTAAAATACATCGAGGAGCGCCTGAGCACTTTGGAATCAGAAAAAGAGGAACTGAAAGAATACCAGAAAGGG
>CM054139.1:56193143-56207281 GCA_028751875.1 Rapana venosa | reverse complement strand
CCAAAAACACACCACACACACACACAGCACGCCCCCACACACAACACACGAACCCACACACAACACTCCTCTCTCTCTCTCTCTCTCTCTCTCTCTCTCTCTCTCTCTCTCTCTCTCTCCAGGGGATAGCCTGTGGTTATAGTGATGTTTTCGTGATCTGCTGACCGATTTGATTCTTGTTCAAGAGGATTTTTTCCTCTGGAGTTAACATCAGTGCTGACTCCACTCTCCCCAAAAGTCCTTTGGATGAACTGTAAACTGAAGTGTTACATTTAATGATGTGAATTAATTTTCATCTCTTCTGGTGATTGACATTACTGGTTTATGGTGTACAAGGTCCCATGTGCGAACGCACACAGAACATCTTGTGCACATGTTAAAACCCGTCCACTTTTTGGAAGAGTAGCCATAGTGTGCCGGTGGAATGGCTGACAAAACTGACAAACTGCATACACACGGGGACTGGATGAAAAAAGCACATGAGTACCTATTCCATATCCTCGAAATAAAGAATAAAATCAATAATTTATCTCTCTTTCTCACTCTGTCTGTCTGTCTCACTCTGTCTGTCTGTCTCTCTCTGTCTGTCTGTCTGTTTCTCTCTCTCTTTCTCTCTCTCTCTCTCTGTCACTCTCTCCCCAATACAGACAGATCGTGGTACATGTATACACACTCAGATACACATGCTCACTGACAACAAATGTGTACTCGGTGATTCATATTTATTAATCATATATTTATTGACATGTCACTAAAATCATATTGCACATAATAAATTATAATGTTAACAACTCTCATATATATATATATGTACAGAGATGCTGATTTTTGAAATTTTTTGAAAATCATATTTTTTATATGGTGTTCACAAAAACCATTCCTTGAAACGAAGCATATCTTGTCTTTAGAAAGAAAGGAAATGCGAAGAATATTTTTGGCCTTTCCCAGAGAAGCAAGAAAACAAATTTATTTTATAAAACAACTTTATCTATGGTTTCTGTCAGACAGAGCTGTTTGGAGACAGGTGGAAACCATCATCCAAGCAGCTCTGTCTATATATCAGGAAAAAAAAAGTTGTGTCTTCGTAAAGCACTGACCAGTATGTCTGTCACACGATCTCAGTTTTTATTTGACATTTTCTCCAGTAAGTGAAGTGAGTGATGATGTTACATCTACGTCTGGAAGATCAAGTGTCCTCTTAATATTTTCGTTCCTTTTCTTTCTTTGCTCTCTCTCTCTCACTCTAATCATGCTCTCCTCTCTCTCTCTGTCTCTGTCTCTCTCTTGCGTGTCACATATAAAATGATCATTACAAAGATTAAGGACAATCTATCTCATTCCACTTGTTTTGGATGTTGTTTTTCAGTTTGTTTGATATGAAATCGATTCTTTGGCTCCTTTATCATTTCACGTTCTACTTTTTTTTTTTTTCCTGTTTGAAGATACAGTTTTTATCAGAAAAATGCTCTTGATTAAACTGTCAGCAGGAAATCAGATGTCATTTTGACAAGATTCTCTTCCCAGTGAAACTGCCTTTGTTTGTCAAAAGAAGCATATCATAATTATATTATAATGTTATAACTGAGCAGTGTCGATACATAATTAGTGTCTTTTTTGGTGGGTTTTTTTTTTTGCTGCATCATCTTCTGTGACATCCCCCGTCATACTGCTCCCACACCGCTCATTCCAATCTCCCCGCCACAGCCATACCCAGATTGTTATGTCACATCCTCAGGGTCGGAAGTCCACAGGGAGCCATCACTATCATAGCCGCTGTGGCCACCACCAGAGGGGTCCCTACACTGCTGCTAGGGTCACTTTGGTTTGTGTTCAGTGGTGCCTGTTCTGAGCTAACATACGCAGGAAACCATCTACTAAGCCCCATACTAACGACAGTATTAGCTCAGTCGCGGAGCCAGACCGAGTGAGTTGCCCACCCGAGGTGGCAACCACCACAACGTCCCTCCAACGACCATCCCCCACGAACCTCCAACCCCAAAGGCATTAACACAAACTCACCACAGGCACATAAGTGCTTGTGCAAACCGAATCTGAGGTCACCATGAGACCAGAGCAACTGGGACCACCGAATCAGAGGCAATTAAAAATTTTTTTATTGCATGATGATCAATGACAATGAGGATGATGTAATGATGCTGCTGTGGAAATGCATATATGTTTTGAGACTACTTGACAGGGTTGTACTCTATGCTTACTATCATAAATATACCCGGCGTCAACCGGGCCCGAGATACAGACACCTGCATGTTGGTCAGTAATTTGAGCAACACTCTCAAACTCGCATCCTTAAGTGGACGAAGCTCGACTGTGTGGTCCCAGTCTTCCCACTGAGCCCACAGCACACTCTCTCAGGGTAGGAGCCGGCTGGAGTCCGAAAAATCCCTATGACTCTTTGATTCAGTTGTCTATGTCAAGTCACTCCAGTCTATCCAAGATATCTTGATGAATTGTAGCTTTGAAGTTTTTGTTAAAAACAACAACACCACAACAGCAACAGCAACAACAACACCAACAAAAAACAACTACACCCACCCCCCCTACTTTCTCTCAGAAACCAAATTTGTTAGGATTGTAGATAGACATTTTTTCAACTATCTTAGGATACTAACAAACAAGCTGATAGATAAACATGTGTATACAAGCAGGCAAAAGCCCTCTCATTATTACGATAGGATAACATGTCAGTTGCTGTAAGGCTTTTGCCTCTTGTTTTTTTAATTTTATTTGTGTCATCGGTATGTTTGGTGTCATGTTATTTCTGCTGTTACATTGGTACTCCTGCTGATTTTCAATGGAAAGTTTTGTTTGCAGTGCAATTAGTGCTTTCTTGAATTCTAAAGATGGCTTCTTAGCTGTGCTTGAGAGGTTTTCCACCCACTGAGAGGCAAGATTTGAAACTAGTGAAATTGCCCAGATTGCAGTGATTTTTCACGTGCTTTTGGTTTTCACCAAGCATGGTATAGTTTCCACCACAGATGATGTGGAAAAGAACCTGGTTCTGGTTCCAGTAGAAAGGAACTAAACGCCTTTTAAAAGTGGTGGACATTGGGCTTTAATTTTGATTCAAAGACATTTTTGTTGTTTTGTATTTGTGGTTTGTTTTGGTTTTGGTTTTGGCCTTTTTGTGTGGGTTCAAGTTTGTTTTTTTCTTTAGTTGGTTGTTGATGGGTTTGGGTTGGGTTTTTTGTTTTTTGGGGTTGTTTTTTTGTTTGTTTGTTTGTTGTTTTTTTTTTTTTTGGGGGGGAGGTACAGCATTTAAAAAAACGTAGTTTTTTTAAAATAACTTTTATTTCCTGCCTTAGCTCTTTAAAAAAAAAAAAGGTTTGAGAAAAACGGGCTTAGGACTGTTGTTGGCTGGTAATGGTGTTAAACAGAGACATTACTGTCCAGAGAGGTGTTTTTTGGATTTCTCTCTGAAGCTCGCTCAGCACTTGGAGGTATACTCACAAAGATAATCGTCCTCATCGCAAAAGGGAATCATTGACAGCTGAGTACAAGGGTCTGAATGAATGATTACATATACTGCTTTTAGTACCTTTCTGTGTGAGAGGTCAACGCTGGCTTCTGATGGTTTCTCTCCTGCTTTTATGGAGATTAGGAAAGGGGGGGGGGGGGGGGGGGGGGGGGGGGGGGGATGAGACAAAAAGTGGAAGGGTGGGGGTAGGGAGCCATTATGCCATGAACTTTACATGAAGAGAGAGACAAGCCTTACATTCTTATATTTTTATACCATATCAGTTAAACCTCCTTTCTTACTAGATACCGACATGCCAGAAACCAGCCATCATCAGCATAGCCATTATCACCCTTAAAAGCATAACACTGTGATGTCAGTGCTGGCAGTTGTCTTTTATTTTCCGCCGGTAACTCAAAAACACTTTTTGGCCAGGGCCCTCCCTTTAAAGCATTCGTGTTTTTGTGAGAATCCACGAAAGATGGGGGATGGGTGGGTCTGGACTGATGGAGAAGAAAAAAGTATGGCTTGAGGGCAAAATACAGATGTGAACTGTGGAGAGGAGTTGAGTTGAGAAACCCCTTTTTTTTGCACTGGCATCAAAACCCGGTGACAGCCCCGGGAGCCTTCAGGACAGGGGGGGGGGGGGTTTTTGGGTTTTTGTTTGTTTGTTTGAAAATACTGAAATATCACCATTTTGTTAAAAAAAAAAAAAAAAGTTTTCTACATGACTGCACATTCCCTTTTGGGGCTCGTCGGGTTTTTGGTTTAAATTGATCCGGTGGTTTGTAAAATCTGCTAAATTTTTTTGAATTGGATTGTAGTTGGTGAACGAAATTTTTGGGATACTGTTTTTTTTAAAATTGTGGGGAGCATACCAGGGTTTTGGGTTGAAAAGAACATGTTTTTGTGTTACTGTGAAAAGATTTCCCCCCCCTAAAACCTCATTTTGCGGTCTTGTTGGACACGGCTTGAAGTACAGTTGCAGCCCCTTTTATTTTTTTGGTGCTTTGGGGAGCCATGCTATTATGTTTTTTTAAAAATTGGGTCCTTGAATTGTTTTGGGGAAAGTTTACTATGCTGCATTTGTTTTTGGGGTAAAAAACCCACATATATCAATAAACCGTTTGAGATCAGGGGATGTTAGTCATGGCCCGGGGGATAAAGGGATTTAGGGCATGTGCCCTCATTGCCAATTTTAAAAAAGGGTCTTTTAAATTTGCTTTATTATTATTTTTTAAATTATTTTTAAATTTTCTTCATCATCTTTAAATTATCTTTATTGTATCTTGCAGTGGCAACCAGGGCAGGGGGTGTCTTTATCCTCAGAAAACAAAGCAGATCTTCTCACATGACATTTTGTTCTTTTCTCGGGGTTTCTTAAATATTTTAACAATGTGCAAAAAAAACCCCTAAAAATTTTAGCAAAAGAGAACCCCCACCCATCCACTTTGCGTGTTTCACTTAGGGTTAAACTAAAAAAAAAAAGACTCCTCCCCCCCCCCCCCCCCCCCCCCCAAAACCCTTAATGAAACCTTTTTTTTTTTTTTTTTGGGGGGTTTTGGTTTTTCTTTGCTCCCCCTCATCTTCTGTGATGTCCCCATGCTGCTTTTCCCCGCGCCGCTCTTTCCCCAATCTCCCTGCCACAGCCTACCCAATTTTGTCAAATCTATCCCCCGGGGCGGAACCTACAGGGAGCCCATCAATATCCGGCCACCGTGGGGGCCCCCGCTAGAAAGGGGCCCCGCACGCTTTCCCTTATTGGCCCTTTAAAGAAAACCTTGTTTGGGGGGCATGTTTATGTTTTTCACAAAACAGCTTTTAACGGGCACAAATCACAGGCTCTTTTGGGTTTAATTGGGATGATTTACTGCATGCATTTTAAAAAAATACATGTAAAGAGTGAGGTTTTTTTAAAAGTCTGCATATTCATATCGACCCCGGAAGATTTTCTGGAATCTCCCCCGGTGTGTGAAAACCTTAAAAATGCGAATTTGAAACCCCAAAAAAACGTAATTTAAAGGGCCATTTTGGATTAGGGAATCTGTTCTTTTTTCCACTTTTGCAAGTTGTTGGGAAAAAAAAAAAATTTCCCTTTAGGTTTGCCGCAACATTCCCCGTCACCTCAAAAACCCCTTTTAAATGCTTACTTTAAACTCAATTGGGCTGAACAATAATTCCCTTCCTACAGTATTTAATACAATCATTCCAAACAGCCTCAACACCATGTACTACTTGCTCAACTCGTATTTTCCTAAACGTTGTTTCATTCCGACAGTGTCTGCTACAATCATTTTAATCATCCTAACACCAGTACCACTTGCTCAACTCATTTTGTCCTAACACTATTCATTTCCTACATTGTCCTGTTAACAATTATTTTAATCAGCCTCTAACACCCGTACTACTTTCTGAACTCATTTTGTCCGAACATTATTCCTGTCAAAGGGAAATTTTTTTGTCACAAAAAACTGTTTTAAATGCAATAAAAAAAAAAAAGAAAAAAAAATTACATTTGGATGTGAACTTTACTTTTTTGTATCTAGTAAACACCCTAATAACTGTACAAGCTTTTTTTTTTTTTACAGGACCTATTTTCTTTCAAAAGCGCCCATAAGTATAGATTTTGCTCCTCATCGTGTTTTGTCAGGGTGTGTTTTTGTGACTTCATTCTTGCTAATCTGATTAATGTGAAAAAAATAGTTGTAGATACTCTCATGTCTCGCAGCTAAGCTGTAAAGGAAAAAAACTTAAGGACACCAACAGACCAATGCGATAATAATCAGTTTAAAAATTCATGAATTAACTAACAATCTGTATAGTTCACTTAAATTTTTTGTAACTAACCCCAGGGTGTGGGGGCGCAAGGGACAACGTTTGGCCAATGGTAAAGCCGGGGGGCCAAGGTGACAGAATCCCTCTTTTAATCACGAAATTCTTGCCTCACTTTCTCCTTGTTGGCCGGCTTTCGTCCCTACTGTTTTTTCCCTTCGGATAGTCTTTGCAATCCTTTAGTGTATGCATACCCTACCGATTTTTTTCTCCCTTTAGTAAAGTTTCATGCCCACCGTTGAGTAATATCTGCTGAAACCTTATTGTTGGGACAGGGCCCCGAAAAACCAAGACTTCACCCCCCACACTAACGCGCCCCGAGGCCGCGTTTCAGCCAAGCCCTCACACAGTCTAAAAAAACAAAACTTGAGTGAAATAGCCCGTAAGTAATAATAAATTTGGTTAAATTTTTTCTTCCAAAAAAGGTCCTTTATCATTCTTCCATTCTCCCTTTTGTCCGGGTTTCTGCTAGAGTTTGGTCCACCCCCTCACATGAGGCTAATAAATTAATGGTCCTGCTTTCCCTTTCTTTTTTCCCAGATTTCGGTATTTGGGCTGGGCATGTATGTCAAAACTTGGTATCTTGGAATGATTTCCATGCCGTATTTTAGGATATTCGTTGTCCAGTCCTCTTCCCAGAAGTTGGCCCCTTTCCCTTATTTTGGAAAAACCTTTGTTGGAAAAGGTAGGATTTTTCCCCCCAAAGTGCTGGGGGCGTGGGGGTCCTTTCAAGGGTCCCCGTATTGATGCGTTCATTTTTGATTCCGGCACCAGAACCATTCCCCGTTTTAATAAAGTTACCAAAAAAAACTTAAAAAAAGAAGAAAAAAATCCAATAACAAACGTGACTTTAACAAGATTACAACTGATTTTAAATAGATTTCCAGATGTTATCAAACCCTTCTCCCCCATATGAATTTTTCATTAGGTGGGCACAGGCGTCATCCTAATTCCAAAAGGTTTAAATAAAAAGCTTTGTACGTTCCCTTTTTTCTTCTTATTTTCAACAGAAACCCTCCAGTTGAAATTTCGGTCTGGGCTTTATTGGAAAAAAAGGGCCTGCTTTGGGAATTGGGTACTCCTGCCTGGGGGGTTTCACCTTTTTTCAGAATATTTTTCAGTTGTTTCGCAAAATTATGGCGATTGTCCTTGTTTTGGGCAGCTAGATTTTTTTTTTGGGAGAGTGTGTGGTGGGTTTGGGTTCCTGGTGAGGCACACTTCTTCGGCCAGATTTTTGCGTAAATTGTGGTGTCTTCCCTGGGGTTCCCCCCGTTTATCTTTTTCTTTTTTTCCTTCCCTGATTTTTTCCTTCAGGATCCTAATTGGGGAAATTTTTCTTTCCGGTTTTTTAAATTGGAAATATTTTTTAAAACCCATGAGGTTGGCTTTGAAAAAACGCTGGGGTGCCAAAAGTCGATGAGGATTCGGGAACCCCCGAAAATTCCGCCCATCTTTTTTAACGGGTTTTCCCCCTCTTTCTGTTTGGCCCCTTTTTGTTGGTGTCTGCGTTTGTGTTTCGTTTGTGAATTTACAATTCCTGACTATTTCCTCTTCATGCTATTATTTCTTTGTCAGGGCTCTCCCTTCGGGAATTTTGGTCATTGTTTTCCTCCTTTCCTCCTTGGTTTCTCTCTTTTTTCCCCCTGGGAATCCCCCTTCCCCCTTTTTGACTTCGCGAAAACCAACGCCCCCCCCCCGCGGAGGCGCCTTTTTAGTATGTTTTTTAAATATTCAATTTATATTATAAATTTTTTTTTCCGGCGAAAAAAATTTCCAAAAACCCCCCAACAACAAAGTGGAAAAAAAAATTCAACCCCACAAATCCCCAATCCAGCCCCAAAAAGTGTGCAATTTCCCTGCCTTGTTCCTTGGAAGGAAAAACCGGCATTGGGGCTCATTTTCCAGGGGCACTGGGTTTTTTTTTTTTTTTCTTCCAATACCTAAAATTTAAAAGGGGGGTAGACCCCCATTCGCATTTAAACCCCTTTTTGTAGAAAAAAAAAACCCCTTTTTTTTTAAAAAAAAAAATTTTTCCCTTTTTTTTAAAAAAAAAGGGGGGGTTTTTCCCCCAATTAAAAAATTTTTGGGGTTTTTTATTTTTTTTTTTTTTTTCCCCCCCCCCAAATTTCAAGGACCCCAAAAAATTTTGGGGGGTTTTGGGGTTTTTTTTTTTTTAAAAAAAAAAAAATTTTTTTTTTTAAAAAAAATTTTAAAAAAAACCCCCTTTTTTCGGGGAAACCCCAAAATTTTTGGGGCAAATTTTTTTTAAAAAAAGGTTTCCCCCCCCTTTCCCCCCTTTAAAATTTTTTTTTTTTTTTTTTTTTTTCCCCCAAACCCTTTAAACCCTTTTAAAAACCCCCCTTTTCCCCCCTTTAACCCCCAAAAAAAACCCCCCCCCCTTTTTTTAAAACCCCGGGGCCCCCTAAAAGGGGGTTCCCCTAAACCCAAAAGCCTTTTTTGGGATTTTTCCCCCCAAAAAAAACCTTTCCAAAAAAGGTTTTGGGGGGTTTTTTTTTTAAAAATTTTTTTTTAAAATAATTTTTTTTGGAAAAATTTTTTTTTTTTTTGCCCCCCAAAAAATAAAATTTTTTTTTAAAAAATTTAAAACCCTTTTTCCCCCCCCCAAAAAAAAAAAACCCCCGTTTTGGGTTTTTTTCCCCCCCCCCCTTTTTTTTTTTTTTAAAAAAAAAAAATTGTTTAAAAAAAAAAAAAAAAAAATTTAAAAAAATTAACCAAAAAAAAACTTCCCCCCCCCCCCCCCCCCTTTTTTTTTTTCCCCTTTTTTTTTTTCTTTTAAAATTTTTTTTTTTTTTCCCCCCCCCCCCTTTTCCCCCCCCCCTCCAAACCCCAAATCCCCAAAAAAAATTTTTTCCCCCCAAAAAAAAAATTTTTTTCCCCCAAAAAAAAAAAAAGGGGGAAAAATTTAAAAAATTTTTTTTTTTTTTCCAAAAAACCCCCCTTTTTTCCCCCTTTTTTTTTTTTACAAACCTTTTTAAAAAACCCCCCCCTTTTTTTCCCCCCGGTTTTTGGGGGTTTTTTTTTTTTAAATTTTATTTTAAAAAAAAAAATTAAACCCCGGGAAAAAAAGGGGAAAAAAAAAAAGAAAAGGGTTTAAAAAAAATTAATTAATAAAAAATTTATAAAATTTTTTTTAAAAAAAAACCCCAAAAAAAAAAAAAAAACCCTTTTTTTTTGGAAAAAGGGGCCCCCAAAAAAAAAAACCCCCTTTTCCCTTTTTTAAACCCCTTAATTCTTTAAAAAAAAAAAACCCCCCCCAAAAAAAACCCCCTTTTTTTTTTTAAAAAAATTTTAAACCCCCCAAATTTTTTAAAAAAAATTTTTTTTAAAAAAAAAAGGGTTTTTCCCCCCCCTTTTTTTTCCCCCCCAAAAACTTTTTAAAAAAAATTTTCCCCCAAAAATTAAACCCTTTTAAAAAGGGGGAAAAAACCCCCCCAACCCCCCCCCAAAAACCCAAAAAACCCCCCGGGGGGCCCCCCCCCAAAAACCCCCCCACAAGCCCCCAAAAAAAAAAAAAAAAAAAAAAAAAAAACCCAAAAAAAAAATTTTTTTTTTTTTTAAAATTTTTTTTTTCCCCAAAAAATTAAAACCTTTTTTTCATTTTTTAAAACCCCCCTTTTTTAAAAAAACCCCCAAAAAATTTTTCCCCCCGGGCCCCCCCCCAAAAACCCCCCCCAAAAAAGGAAAAAAAAAATTTTTTTTAAAATTCCCTTTTTAAAAAAAAAAATTTTCAATTTTAAAAAAAAAAAAAAAAAAATTTAAAAAAAAAATTTTTTCCGAAAAATTTCCTTTTTTTTTGGGGCCCCCCTTTTCCCCCCCCCCCCCGGGGGAAAAAAAAACCCCCCAAAAAAACCCCCTTTTGGGGGGGGGGGCCGAAACCCCCCCTTTTTTCCCCCCCCCCTTTGGGGCCCCCCCCCCCCCCTTTTTCCTTCCCCCCCTTTCCGGAATTTTTTTTCCCCTTTTCAAAAACCCCCCCCCTTTAAAAATTTTTTTTTTGGGGCCAATTTTCCCCCCCGGGTTTTTAAAAAAAACCCCCTTTTTTTTTTTTAAAAAAACCCCCCCAAAAATTTTCCCCCCGGGTTTCCCCGGGCCCCCAATTTTCCCCCCAAAAAAAAAAATTTTTTTTTTTTCCCCCCTTTTTTTAAAAAAATTTTTTTTTTTCTTTTTTTAACCCCTTTTTTTTCCCCCCCGGGGGGGGGTTTTTAAAAAAAAAAGGGCCGGGGTTTTTGGCTTTTAAAATTTTTTCCCCCGGAATTTTTTTCCGGGTTTTCCCCTTTTTTTTGGGGTTTTTTTTTTTTTTTTTTGGGGTTTTTTTCCCCCAAAAAGGGGGGTTGGGGGGGGGGGGCCCCCCTTTTTTAAAATTTTTTTTTTTTCCCCCCCCCCCCTAAACCGGGCCCCCCCCCGGGGGGGGTTTTTTTTTCCCCCCCCTTTTTTTTTTTTTTTTTCCTTTTTTTATAAGGGGAAAAAAAAAAAAGGGCCCCCCCCTTTTTTTTTTGGGGAAAAAAAAACCCCCCCCCCTTTTGGGCCCTTTCCCAAAACCCCCCCCCCAAAAAAAAGGGGGGAAAAACCCAAACCGAAATTTTTCCCCCCCCCCCCCCTTTTTTTAAACCCTTTTTAAAAAGGGGGCGGGTTGGGTTTTTTTTCCCGGGGGGGGAAAAAATTTTTTTTCTTTTTTGTTTTTTAAAAAACCCCCCTTTAAAAATTTTTTTTTAAAAATTTCCCCCCAAAAAAAAAAAAATTTAAAGGGCAAAATTTTTTCCCTTTTTTTTGGGGGGGGTTTAAAAAATTTTTTTTCCAACCCCTTTTTTTTTTTTTATTTTTTCCCCCCCCTTCCCCCCCCTTTTAAAAAAAAAAAAAAAAAGCCCCCCCCAAAAAACCCCCCCCCCCCCCCCGCCGGGCCCCCCAAAAAACCCCCCCCCTAATTTACCCCTTTTTTTTTTTTTTTAAAAAAATTTTTTAAATTTAAAAAAAAAAAAAAAAAAAAAGCAAAAAAAAAAACCCCCCCCCCCCAAAAAAAAAACCCCCCCCCTCCCCCCCTTTAAAAAAACCCCCCTTTTTTTTTAAAGGCCCCCCCCCTTTTTTTTTTCCCAAAAAAAAAGGGGGGCCCCTTTTTTTTTTCCTTAAAGGCCCCTTTTTTCCCCCCTTTCCCCCCCCCCTTTTTTTTTTTTTTTTTTTCCCCCACCTTTTTTTGGGGGGGGGGGTTGGGTTTTTTAAAAATTTTTTTCAAACCAAAAACCCTTTTTTTTTCCCCCCCCCAAAAACCCCCCCCCCCCTTTTTTTTTTTTAAAAAGGGGAACCGGTTTTTTTCCCCCAAAAAAACCCCCTTTTTTTTTTGGGGGGGAAAAAATTTTTTTCCCTTTTTTTTTTTTTTTAAAGGGTTTTTTTGGGGGGGGGAAAAAAAAAAAACCCCCCCCAAAAAGGGGCCCTTTTTGGGCCAAAAAAAAACCCCCCCCCCCTTTCCCCCCAAAAAAACCCCCCCAAAAAAAAAAAAATTTTTTTTTTCCCCCCCCCCAAAAAAAACCCCCCCCCCCCCCCCAAAAAAAACCCCCCCCCAAAAACCGGCAAAAGGGGCTTTTTCCCCCAAAGGGAAAAAAAAATTTAAAAAAAAAAAAAATTTTTTTTCCCCCCCCCTTTTTTTTCCCCCCCTTTTAAAAAAAAAACCCCCCCCCCCCCCCCCCCAAACCCCCCCCCCCCCCAAAAACCAAACCCCCCCCAAAAAATTCGAAAAATTTTTTTTTTTAAAAAAAAAGGAAATTTTTTTCCGGCCTTTAAAAAAATTTTTAAAAAAAAACCCTAACCCCCCCAAAAAAAAAAAAAATTTTTTAATTTTAAAAAAAAAAAAGGGGGGGAAAAGGGGGGGGGAAAAAAAAAAAAAAAAAATGGAAAAAAGGGGGCCCTTTTTTCCCTTCCCAAAAAAAAGGGGGTTTTGCCAGCCTTTTTTAAAAAAAAAACCCCCCCCCAAAAACCCCCCCCAAAAAAAAACCCCCAAAAACCCCCCCCCAAAAAAAAGGGGAAAAAAACCCCCCCCCTTTTTTTTGGGGGGAACAATTGGGGGGGCCCCGGGGGGCCCCCCCAAAAAAATTTTTTTCCCCCCCCCTTTTTTTTTTTTTTTAAAAACCCTTTTGGGGTTTTTTCCCCCCCTTTTTTTTTTTTTGGTTTTTTATTTCCCCAAAAAAAATTTTCCCCCCCTTGTTTGGGGGGAAAAGAAAAAAAAAAAAAGGGGGGGGAAAAGGAAAAATTTTTTTTTTTTTTTTTTAAAAAAAAACCCCCTTTTTTAAAAAAAAAGGGGGAAAAAAAAGGGGCTCCCCCAAAAAAAAAAGGGGAAAAAAAGGGTTTTTAAAATTTTTTTTAAAAAAAAAAAACCCCCCTTTCCCAACCCAAAAAACCCCCCTTTTTTTTTTTGGGGGGAAAAAAAAAAAAAAAGGAAAATTTCCCCCCCCAAAATTGGGGGAAAAAATTTTAAAAAAAAACCAAAAAAAAAAAACCCAAAAAAAACAAAAAAGGGGGAAAAAACCCAAAAAAAAAAAAAAAAAAAAGGAAATTTTAGGGCCAAAAAAAAACCCCCCCCAAAAAACCCCCCCCCCCCCACCAAAAAAAAAAACCCCCCCAAAAAAGAAAAAACCCCCCCCAAAAAAAGGGGCCCCCCCTCCAAAAAAAAAAAAAAAAAATTGGGGAAAAAGGGAAAAAAAAAAACCCTTAAAAAAATGGGAAAAAAAAGGGGAAAAAAAAAAAAAAAATTTTTTTTTTTTTTTTCCCCAAAAAAATTTAAAAAATTTTTTTTTTTTTTGGGAAAAAGGGGGGGCCCCAAAAACCCAAAAAAACCCCCCCCCCAAAAAAAGGGGAAACCCCGGGGGTTTTTTTTTTTTTTTTTTTTCCCCTTTTTTTTTTTTAAAAAAAAACCCCCCCCCGGTTTTTCCCCCCGGGGGGGGGTTTTTCCCCCCCTTTTCCCCAAAAAAGGGGGTTCCCCAAAAACCCCCCAAAATTTTTTTTGGGGGCCCTTTTTTTTTTCCCCCCTTTTTTAAAAAATTTTAAAAATTTTTTTCCTTAAGGGAAAAAAAAATTTTTTTCCCCGGGGAAAAACCCCCAAACCCCCAAAATTTGGGGGGGGGCCCCCGGGAAACCAAACCCCCCCCCCAAAAAAAAACCCCCTTTTTTTTTTGTTTAAAAACCCCCCCCCCCACCCCAAAAAAAAATTTTTAAAAAAAAAAAAAATTTTTAAAAAAAAAATAAAAATTTTAAAAAAAAAAAAAAATTTTTTAAAAAAAAATTTTTTAAAAAAAAAATAAAAAAAATTTTTGGAAAAAATTAACCCTTCCCCCCAAAAAAAACCCCAAAAAAAAAAAAACACCGGGCCCCCCAAAAATTTTAAATTTTTTTGTTTTTTTTCCCCTTTTTTTCCTTTTTTTTTTTAAAATTTTTTTTTGGGGGGGTTTTTTTCCCCCCTTTTTTTTAAATTTTTTTTTTGGGTTTTTTTTTTAAGTTTTTTTTGACAAAAAAACCCCAACCAAAAAATTTTTTTTCCCGGTTTTTTTTTAAAAATTTTTTTTTTTCCCTTTTTTTTTTTTAAAGGAAAAATGGAAATTTTCCCCTTTTTTTTTTGGGTTTTTTTTTCCCCCCTTTTTTTTTTTTCCCTTTTTTTTTTGGGGTTTTTTGTTGTCCTTTTTTTTTTTTTGTTTCCTTTTTTTTTTTAAAAAAGGGAAAATTTTTTAAAAAAAATCCCCCCTTTTCCCCCCCCTTTTTTTTTTTTTTCCGGGGGAAAAAAAAACCAAAAATTAAAAAATTTTTTCCCCGGGGGGGTTTTTCCGGGAAAAAT
>CM054139.1:56183143-56188143 GCA_028751875.1 Rapana venosa | reverse complement strand
TTTAAACCCCAAAAATTTTAAAAAAAATTTAAAACAAAAAAAACCCCCCCAAAAAAAATTTTTTCCCCTTTTTTTTCCTTTTGGGGAAAATTTTTTTTTTTTTTTGGGATTTTTTTGGGGTTTGGGGGCCCCTTTTTTTTCCGGGTTGGGGGGCCCCCAAAAATTTTTTTTTTTTTTTTCCCCAAACCCCCCTTTTTTTTCCTTTTAAAAATTTTTTTTTTTTTTTCCCCTTTTAAAAATTTTTTAAAAACCCCCCTTTTTTTTTTTTTTAAATTTTTTTTTTTTTTCCCCCCCCCTTTTTTTTTTTTATTTTTTCTTTTCCCCCCTTTTTTTTTTTCTTCCCCCCCTTTTTTTTTTAATTTTAACCCCCCAAGGGGGGGGGGGAAAAAATTTTTTAACATTTTTTGGTTTTTTTTAAAAAACCCCTTTTTTTTTAAAAAAAAAAATTTTTCCCTTTTTTTTAAAAAAAAAGGGGGGGTTTTTCCCCCAATTAAAAAATTTTTGGGGTTTTTTATTTTTTTTTTTTTTTTCCCCCCCCCCAAATTTCAAGGACCCCAAAAAATTTTGGGGGGTTTTGGGGTTTTTTTTTTTTTAAAAAAAAAAAAATTTTTTTTTTTAAAAAAAATTTTAAAAAAAACCCCCTTTTTTCGGGGAAACCCCAAAATTTTTGGGGCAAATTTTTTTTAAAAAAAGGTTTCCCCCCCCTTTCCCCCCTTTAAAATTTTTTTTTTTTTTTTTTTTTTTCCCCCAAACCCTTTAAACCCTTTTAAAAACCCCCCTTTTCCCCCCTTTAACCCCCAAAAAAAACCCCCCCCCCTTTTTTTAAAACCCCGGGGCCCCCTAAAAGGGGGTTCCCCTAAACCCAAAAGCCTTTTTTGGGATTTTTCCCCCCAAAAAAAACCTTTCCAAAAAAGGTTTTGGGGGGTTTTTTTTTTAAAAATTTTTTTTTAAAATAATTTTTTTTGGAAAAATTTTTTTTTTTTTTGCCCCCCAAAAAATAAAATTTTTTTTTAAAAAATTTAAAACCCTTTTTCCCCCCCCCAAAAAAAAAAAACCCCCGTTTTGGGTTTTTTTCCCCCCCCCCCTTTTTTTTTTTTTTAAAAAAAAAAAATTGTTTAAAAAAAAAAAAAAAAAAATTTAAAAAAATTAACCAAAAAAAAACTTCCCCCCCCCCCCCCCCCCTTTTTTTTTTTCCCCTTTTTTTTTTTCTTTTAAAATTTTTTTTTTTTTTCCCCCCCCCCCCTTTTCCCCCCCCCCTCCAAACCCCAAATCCCCAAAAAAAATTTTTTCCCCCCAAAAAAAAAATTTTTTTCCCCCAAAAAAAAAAAAAGGGGGAAAAATTTAAAAAATTTTTTTTTTTTTTCCAAAAAACCCCCCTTTTTTCCCCCTTTTTTTTTTTTACAAACCTTTTTAAAAAACCCCCCCCTTTTTTTCCCCCCGGTTTTTGGGGGTTTTTTTTTTTTAAATTTTATTTTAAAAAAAAAAATTAAACCCCGGGAAAAAAAGGGGAAAAAAAAAAAGAAAAGGGTTTAAAAAAAATTAATTAATAAAAAATTTATAAAATTTTTTTTAAAAAAAAACCCCAAAAAAAAAAAAAAAACCCTTTTTTTTTGGAAAAAGGGGCCCCCAAAAAAAAAAACCCCCTTTTCCCTTTTTTAAACCCCTTAATTCTTTAAAAAAAAAAAACCCCCCCCAAAAAAAACCCCCTTTTTTTTTTTAAAAAAATTTTAAACCCCCCAAATTTTTTAAAAAAAATTTTTTTTAAAAAAAAAAGGGTTTTTCCCCCCCCTTTTTTTTCCCCCCCAAAAACTTTTTAAAAAAAATTTTCCCCCAAAAATTAAACCCTTTTAAAAAGGGGGAAAAAACCCCCCCAACCCCCCCCCAAAAACCCAAAAAACCCCCCGGGGGGCCCCCCCCCAAAAACCCCCCCACAAGCCCCCAAAAAAAAAAAAAAAAAAAAAAAAAAAACCCAAAAAAAAAATTTTTTTTTTTTTTAAAATTTTTTTTTTCCCCAAAAAATTAAAACCTTTTTTTCATTTTTTAAAACCCCCCTTTTTTAAAAAAACCCCCAAAAAATTTTTCCCCCCGGGCCCCCCCCCAAAAACCCCCCCCAAAAAAGGAAAAAAAAAATTTTTTTTAAAATTCCCTTTTTAAAAAAAAAAATTTTCAATTTTAAAAAAAAAAAAAAAAAAATTTAAAAAAAAAATTTTTTCCGAAAAATTTCCTTTTTTTTTGGGGCCCCCCTTTTCCCCCCCCCCCCCGGGGGAAAAAAAAACCCCCCAAAAAAACCCCCTTTTGGGGGGGGGGGCCGAAACCCCCCCTTTTTTCCCCCCCCCCTTTGGGGCCCCCCCCCCCCCCTTTTTCCTTCCCCCCCTTTCCGGAATTTTTTTTCCCCTTTTCAAAAACCCCCCCCCTTTAAAAATTTTTTTTTTGGGGCCAATTTTCCCCCCCGGGTTTTTAAAAAAAACCCCCTTTTTTTTTTTTAAAAAAACCCCCCCAAAAATTTTCCCCCCGGGTTTCCCCGGGCCCCCAATTTTCCCCCCAAAAAAAAAAATTTTTTTTTTTTCCCCCCTTTTTTTAAAAAAATTTTTTTTTTTCTTTTTTTAACCCCTTTTTTTTCCCCCCCGGGGGGGGGTTTTTAAAAAAAAAAGGGCCGGGGTTTTTGGCTTTTAAAATTTTTTCCCCCGGAATTTTTTTCCGGGTTTTCCCCTTTTTTTTGGGGTTTTTTTTTTTTTTTTTTGGGGTTTTTTTCCCCCAAAAAGGGGGGTTGGGGGGGGGGGGCCCCCCTTTTTTAAAATTTTTTTTTTTTCCCCCCCCCCCCTAAACCGGGCCCCCCCCCGGGGGATTTCAGAGAAAACCCAAAAAAAAAAAAAAAAAAAAAAAAAAAAAAAAAAAAAAAAAAAAAAAAAAAAAAAAAAAAAAAAAAAAAAAAAAAAAAAAAAAAAAAAAATTATGTAAGAAGATATAAAACAACACACATACAAAACCACCCAACCACAACAAACAAAATTATACCCGCTAACCAAACAACAACGACAACAAAAAGACTGGTAGTTTACTGTCAGGTCTAAAATATCTCTCCGTCTATCTTTTGGAGTTGTCTGTCTCTACTTAACAATCATTTCTTAACATAATTTTTTTTTCCCGTCATCATGTTTATTGTGATTTGTGTGTTGTGGTTTGTGGTGTTAGAAAATACCCATCCCTGAAATGGAAATGCAGCTAGCTACCTTCCCCTGATGGGCAAACAAACCGCACACACTCCCATCTCACCATTGGCAACCAAAACCCCGGAGCCCCTAGCCCAGGAACGAGAGGAAAAAAAATTCCACATCAATTTTGTTTGCAACCCCCCCCCTCCGACCACACACACACACACACACACACCACCCTGATAAAAGCAAATAAGTTCTTATTCCATCATCCCCGATATAAAGAAATAAAATGAAAAAATGAAAGAAAAAATGAAACACATACCACACACACGCATGCACCACGCACCCCGTCACTACAACCCCACCACACACACAAAACACACACACACACACACACAAAACACCACACACAAAACACACACACACACACAATAACGTAATGTCTTAGTATAATCATTACGAAATTTGTTTTAGATAGATGGCTTGATGAAAAAAAAGCAAAATGCCATTGCTTATTCCAATGTACCATCTGAAATAAAATTTGACTTGACTTGACTTGACTTACTTGACACACACACACCCCACACACACCACCACACACACACACACACACACACACACAGAGAGAGAGAGAGAGAGAGAGAAAAGAGAAGAGAAGAGAAGAGAGAGAGAGTTTTTACAAAACTGAAAAAAGGGGTAACATGTTCAGGTCAGCAGAGTGTATGTATTGTAGGTAAGTTTTGTGCCTAGCCTTTTGTCCAAACAAGCACCTACAAAACACCACACAAAACACACACACACAACACACAAAACACAAAACACACACACACACACACACACACACACACACCAAAAGATGCTTTTTAAACTCCGGGAAATATCGATTTTCTTGACCGCTGAACAAATTTGCCTGAAGATGCTCGAGGTTGTACATGTTGTTGTTTTTTGTTTTTTTAAGATAAAGCTCGGCCCAATGTCTGATGGATCTGTTTGTACTGGCAGCTGTGGCTGATCAATCTTTGTTTCAAGGACCAACCGGTTTTTTTGTTTGGTCTGTTTTATTGTCTTAAGCAAAAACTGGTTGTACAATCTCACAAATTTTAATTGTGGGAAAATAAGAGAGAGAGAAGAGAGAGAGTCTTTTGATGATCTTTATTCAGAGAGAGAGAGAGTCTTTTGATGTCTTTATTCAGAGAGAGAGAGAGAGGGGAAAAGAGAGAGAGAGAGAGAGAGAGGAGAGAGAGAGAGAGAGAGAGAGAGGGGTCTTTTGATGATCTTATTCAGAGAGAGAGAGAGAGAGTCCCTTTGATTATCTTTTATTGAGAGAGGAAAAGAGAAAAGAGAGAGAGGAAAAGAGAGAGAAGAGAGAAAAGAGAGAGACAGACAGACAGACAGAAGAGAGGAGAGAGACAGAGAGAGAGAGAGGGGGAGAAGAGAGAGAGAAAAGAGGAAGAGAGAGAGAGAGAGAAGAGACTGCGCTAGCTAGATCAAAATACAAGAAAAAAAGGAAAACATCTTCAGTATAGAAAATGGAATTTGAAAGAAAAGTGGAAAGAGAAAGGGAAGGCTATAAAACCCCCAAACTATTTTTGTGGGTTTTTGAAACGTATTTTTACTGCTTACTTTTTCTTTTAAAAAAATTGAACTTCTTTATCTTTGTCCTCGAACGCTCAACAAAAACATGTTCCGTCATTTTAAAAAATTTTACGTTTCCGTTAGGCCTGACAAGTTAGGCCCCCGCGATTCCGACCGGGATGGAAAATTACTTTTTTTAAAAATTGTTCGGAAAAAAGGCAGGAAAAGACCAAAAAGAGGAAATAACGAAAGGGGGTACAGGAAGCGAAA
>CM054139.1:56154553-56182643 GCA_028751875.1 Rapana venosa | reverse complement strand
GCCCTTCCTTGGTCACTAGCAAAAAAACCAAAACTTTAAATCTGGGCATACAAAACTGTCTTAGGGTGTCATTAGAAAAATGGCCAAAAATTGCTTTGTCGGTGATTGTCATACTTCCAAATGTTAGATTTGTTTATAAATGAAAACAACAGCATTTTGGAGTGTTTTTTGTTTGATATTCTGAGTACAAAGATTTATTTATGCTACTTTTGGTTTCCATGTCACAACCGCAACACGGCTAAAAATATAACTTTAATTCATCAAATACTAGGAAACCAATTAATATTTCATAATTTTTTCAAAAGAATGCAGATTATGACAGAGTACTCTAAAATATAACAAAAAGCCATAAACTTCCAATGACATTTATTTTTCAAGGTCTATGTCACAAAAACCTCACATGTTTCTGAGAATAACCCATATGTGAAATAAGTAACTATATTCTACTTGGTAAGGTCAGGCAGTTACATGTAATTATCAGACAGCTGAATCCTACTTTCAGCATCATCTGTTCTGTTCCTTTGTACTACATTCCACTGTTCTGATAATCAGAAATTGTTCTGTTGGATGGGTTAGAAAAAGAAAGATATTCATTCATAGTTCATGCAGATCTGTGCAGCTGCTTAGTCTGCAGCCATTGAGCATCAGAGTAGGATTTCTTTTTAATTGTAAAGTATTTATAGTCATTTATTTCTCTGCATGAAGTTCAGATTGTTTCCTTGGGAAAAACTCATTGCCATAGTGCAGTGCTGCTTTTGTTTTCCTTTCTTTCTTTTAGGCCTTGCTTGTTTCTTATCCATTTGAACATTTGTGTTTTATTCATCATCAGACTGATGAAGACAGTAATGCAGATGGCACAGAAAAACTCATACCAAGTATGTTGCAGGTCTCTGGAGTACACCATACACGACCATGAATTGAAAGACACCAGGAAGAAACTGGACGAGGTCTGTATCTGGGTTTTTGAAGACAAGTTTTGTCTTCATGTATAAGGTGAATGCACCAAAATGAATTGGCTAAAAAAAAAAAAGAATTGTTATGAATTGGGTTGTTAATGACTGTGTAAACATATAAGTAAAGGTATCCTTCTGTAGCTGTTTTTTCCCTTAATGTTTTGCGTGTGTCAGTAATTGCCCTTGGTTGATTGTGAATCTGTGTGTAGCATAATTTATAATTGTTAGGACTTAATCCTGTTATTTTATCACATGGAATATTTTGCAGAATTAGGAAATACCCTTATATCTATACTTAGTTTAGAAATAAATACATAGCTCTGAAGTTTCTTCAGATTGCTATGATGCTTCTTCAGGGTCAGACACTATTCACACAAAATGAGTATTCAGCTAAAGCATTACTTTATCTAACCATTGATTTCATTTTGACTGTAAATGGGCTTAGATTTTCCGTGTAGAGTAAGGATTATATGAATGCTGTTCTTTTTGTGCTCAGTTGCAAGAAAAGAGGGACAACAGTGGGGAGCAGACCAAACAGTTGAGAGACCAGCAACAGTCCGCCAATGACCAGGTCAAGGTAAGACCTAGTGCCATGTGCATACAACCTAGTCTATTTCATTGAAAGGATATTTCTTTGAAAAAAAAAAAGAGTCCCTGACTTGTGGGTTGGTTTTTTTATTGTTTGTTTGGTGGATTTTTTTTTTTAAATTGGGGAGGGGGGGGGTGGTATTGCTTGTGTATTTTTAATGTGTTGTGCCAGTTAAATTTTGGGGATTTATTAAAGTTAAATTTGCCAGTTTGTAATTGAAGGCCAGTTCCTGATTTTTTTTGATAAGAATTTTGGTGATGCAACGAAGTACAAATATAAAAAATTTTTTTGTTCAGTTTAAAACCCTTTTTGTTTTGGGGGGAACAAAGTGAAGGAATGAGAGAGGTAAGGAATAAAGGGGTTTCATGGGGAAACACCGCCCAAAGAAAAAAGCCAAGCGGAACTGGACATCAAGGCCGGGGGAAAAGGGAAAGGGGAATCAAAAATAAAGGGGAAAGAACCCTTATCATTTTGCCCTTTCTTTAAAAAAAAAAAAAAAAAACACTTCCCGCAAATACTTTTTTCCATAATTTTAACTGCTTCCCCGTTACCCCCAAATCCCCATTTGTTTTGACAAACCAGTAGGAGCGGGCTGTTCCCAATTTTTTTCCCCCTTTTTGTTATCATTTAAGGGGAAAACTTATGACTGGAAAATATTGTCATTTTTTGAAAGAAAAACCAAAAACTAAAAGTAAACCCCGGGAAAATTTTGGATAATGGCTTTTTCATGTTCCGTTTCTTTGATGGAAAAAAGGAAAAAAGAAAAGTAAAGGAAAGAGAACCCATACAGGGGGGCTTGAAGTAGAACAAAGGAAAAGGGGGGGGCTCAAAGGACCGGTTTCTTCCTTCCCAAATAAATGGTTTTGAAAAGTACGTTCTTAAAGTTAAAAATTAAAAAGCTTTTGTTTTTTAGGCAGTGGTCAGTTTCTTTTATTCTGAACTTTTTTGTGTCTTTTTGTTGAAAAACATGGTAAAATAAACTTTTATCATTGACCCAAAATGCTTAAAGGTTGTAATCTTTAAAATGGACGATTTTTTCAATTTTTCCAAGAAAATATCCCAAAGTTGCAGATCGGAAAAACCCGCATTATCTCATTTTTTTTTTTAAAAAAGGTTTTTTTCGTATTGTCCCGGTAACCGTTTGAAACCTTTTTTTTTTTCTTAAACAAAGCGTTTTCTTCCAAACTGTTTCAGTTTTTTTTTTTTTTTAATCATAAGCAAAATTTCTGCCCAACATTTGTTGCCCTTTGTTTTTCTGGCTTACCTCCACCCAATGCAATATTTTCCTTTGACGTTTCAGAAAAACAGTCGCAGAACAAAGGGGAAAGCCCTGTATGCCCCAGGGAAGGGCAGCCACTTTGGGCATCAGGGGGAAGACCGCGCCCCTGGATAAAGAAGGAGTTAAAGTCCTTTGAACAAACCCAAAACAAAGAAAAAGAAATCAGTGACTTTGTTGGGGTTTTTCGTTGAAACACATTTTTTTTTAATAATTTTTGGGGGGTGGTGGGGGAAGGTTCCCTTCATGCACATTGGGGGGGCCCCCCCCCCCAAAAAAAAAAAAAATCACATTGAAATACCCCAAGTTCACCGGCTTCCTTTCACTTTGGTGGTTGTCAAGAAACAAATGCCATTTTCTGAGGACACATAGCGGGTGTTACATCTTGGGAAACGAAAGGGGGCATCCCAAAAGTTGGGAAACCCACAAAATATATATTTTTTGTAACAACCATGACATTTTAGCACACACGGTTTGCACAAAAAAAGCATTTTTGTTGGAAGAAATGTTTGCTTTTTTTGGTAAATTCGTTATTTTTTTGTATGCTAATCGTTTCGGGGGGGTTTTTTTTAATGTTTAATTGAATTTTGAAACAGTTGTATGTCCAGTTTTTGGGGGCCATTATATGCACCGGGGTTTCATAATATAATCAATGAGTGTGTTTGGAGGGTGTATGTGGAGGGGTTAGCTGTTTCTTTTTTTTCATCTTTAAATTTCAGAAAAATGTTGTGTTCAGATACAAAACAAGAAGGGAGTGGGGGAAGACGAAAAAAAACAGTTCCCTGGGACAGCCCAAAAGCAAATTGCGTGCTTGGGGAATGAGCTTGGGAATGTGTGTTTTTGTGTTTTATTTAAGAATGCCGGAGAGAAAACAAAAAGACAAAGTTGAAAAAAACAGGTTGGGCTTTGAGCATTCGTTTGGATTTTTATGACATAATTTTGGAAGTAAATTATGGCTGCCATTTTAACAGATTTTTGGGTGTAAAAATCAGTGTGTAAGGTTAGCTAGACATCTTTGTACAGTCGCTTGTGTCTCCAATAGTGTCTGCATAAGAACATCTGCCTCTCATTGATATATTTTAAAGAAGCAGGGGTAGTGTTTCATTTATACTGAGTTTTTTATGCTGGGTTTGAAGATTCACAAAAAAAGAATTTTGTTGTTGTTAACAATGTTAAATGGAGAGATGTCTCGCCAAGAACGGTTGTTTGATATACAAATCAAAATGTGCTATTTTGTGTTCCAGCGCTTATCAGAAAATTTAGAGAAGCACAAGGCTCTGATAGACAAAGCCTCTAAGGACCTGGATGAGTTACGTGTGCAAAAGGATGGCTTACAGAACCAGAGAAAGTAAGTTCTAGTTGGCTGCTAAAGGAGTGTGAGGGGGTGGGGGGTTGTTTGTAAACAGCAGACTGTATAGTATAATGTTAACTGGACCATAAACATGGAATAAAATGGTGGATGTGTAATGACAAATTCATGCACAAAACCGACTTAACCAGCTAAGGTGGACTGATCTTTAAATAATCAGGAGCATGCATTTGTGTGAATAGATTTTGGTTTTGTTTTTTATAAGAATGGTCCAGCTAGCAACACTATACTAGTGATGAAAACCTTTCATGACTTTTTCAGTCACCTCAATTAACTGCAGCGTCTTGATGTGGAAGTGCATCACTTTCAATGACATTCATTGTTGAAGTATTTATCTTCAGAATGTGTTGTTTTTAGCAAAAAATGATTTTTACCAAGACAATTGGCAGTGGTTTTTTTCTTTGGACTTTCTCTTTTCTCTTCTTTTTGTTCGTTTTTTGTCTTTTGAGCTGATCTTTCCTTTCCTTTCTTTTTTTTTTCTTCTTGATGGTTGATATCTTGTTCAAGTTCTAGTCTCAGATTGTTTGAAAAGTGTTCAGGCTTGTATGGATTCATGGAAAGATTTTGGTGGTAAAGTTGCATTTTTGGCAGCTAAGTGTTAGCTGTTAATGACAGTGTAGATGACCAAGAGCTTTGTTTGCAGCTCGTTATGGCGTACCGAGAGTTCCCTCCAGCAGTCTCTGAATGCTGCCCGAGAGGAATTACAGAAGAAAGAACAAGCTCTGCGGTCACTGACTGGCAAGGTTGGTTTTGTCAAAGTTTGTTTCCAAGAGAGCTCATGGTCAAATTTAGATTATACATATTTTGAAATGGATCTGACAAAAAATGCAAATTTAGATTGTACATATTTTGAAATGGATCTGACAAAAAATGCAAATTTAGATTGTACATATTTTGAAATGGATCTGACAAAAAAATGCAAATTTAGATTGTACATATTTTGAAATGGATCTGACAAAAATGCTACTGTTGTTTTTGTTGTTGTGTTTTGGGTGTTTTTTAAAAAAATGGTTTCTGTGTTGCATTTGGATATTGCAGTAGTATGTCCTTGTATTTTGTTTGGGTCGTCAAAACTTGTGACATTTAATTTTGCGATAGAGTAATAAGTACAATGTACAGAAGTTTATGGGGACGGGATAGCTCAGTGGTCGGAGCACTCGCTTTCCCCCAGCCAAGTTAAGCAGCGTCGAGCATGGTTACTAGTTGGATGGGTGACCGTTTGCGCACCTTGGCTTCAGTACAGTTCCCCCAGTTCACCCAGCTGTAAATGGGTTACTGCCCTCTTTAGGGTCATGGAAGGTAAAGCAGCGAGGAAGAGGAGATGGGCGCCGCCCTCAATATGGTGGCCCTAGAGAAGTGAGGTCTCTGATGCCTCACTCCCCTACGACCTTATAGGTTATGGGACTCCTTTACCTTTTTTTTTTTTTTACAGAAGTGTTTGGTTCAGTGCCTTTTACAGAGTCAACAATCATGCAAAGAAACATGGACAAGCATTTTGACTGACCAAATTGTATAGGGAAAGGCATCCACAAATAATTACATGATATATTAAACAAGCAGGTCAATGAAGAAATTGGCTATCTCATGTCATGTACCTGATGGTATCATTTGTCCTTGCAGGAAGGGGTGGGGGATGTTTATTGTGTTGAAGGCTCCTGGGAGAAAGCACATGTGTTCATTTTCTCTTCTCTTTTTGCATATTGACTGTAACCAGTAGCCTATATAATCATTTTGTAAAATAGGCTTTGAGTTCATTAGCCATTGTTTCCACACAAAAAAATGGCTGTTGTGCTAGTTTACTGCTTGCACCAGTGTTGAACTTGCTTTCTGGTCAGATAGCTGTCAAGGTAGAATGCGCTTTCAAGGTAGAATGCAAAAGTAGTTCTCATCATCAGCAAAGCAGCTGTTACCATCCAACTGTCTTAACTTTGATTAATTGATGTGAGACAATTCTGTTTGACTGTCTGCAGGCATTGCTGAACGGCATTGACAGTGTGAACAGAGTGCTGCAGAGTTTCAAGGACCAGAATCGTTTTCCTGACGTGGTAGCAGGCTACCATGGTGTCATGATAGAAGTCTTTGACTGTGAGAAAACCTTCTTCACTTGTGTAGAGGTCACCGCAGGCACCAGGTAAGGACGTGACCTGCATAGGCAGTGTTTGTGTGGATATTTTAGACTTGGGAATAGTATCATGTACTGTTGCATCTTGTGATCATTATGTTTCTTTTATGCATTGGTGTTAGCAAATCAGAATATTTTCATCTAATAGCAGTTGTCTTTACATATGTATTTGTAATTTTTTCTGCCTGTGAAAAAACTGTACATCTTCTTGTGTGAACATTGTGGTTTGGAAGATTGAGATCAGCTTTCAGCGTCTTTGAGTTAAGAATCCTTGGCAGTGAAGTTAGGGTTGCATTTTTGTCAGTAGTGTTCTCTCAAGTGTCCAACAGTTATTTTTTGAAGGTTGAAGAGGGTGGAAATAATTGAAATAGCATTGAAACAGAAAATCGAGAGGTTTAAAAGGGTTGTGCTTATGATGAGTTGCAGAATTGATCAGCAGAATTTGTGTCTTGAACACAATATTGGCAGGAGTCATTTCAGTTTTATAGTTTTATCATTCATGATAACAGTGCATATGTTGAAAGTTGTGAAGCAGTCTGTCATTAAACAGCTCTAACTGGGAGAATTGTTCTTATCTTTTTTACTACAGTGTTCAAATTGTTTTCTTTCCCTCTGCTTTCCAATTTTGTCATGTATGAATGCATGTGAAAATAAATGCCCCCTCCCCCCAAGCAACCCCCCTTCCCCCCACCTCCCTTTCTAAAACAAAAACCCAAAACAAACAAAACCAAAACAACAGTCAAAATACCCCTTTCATGTGCAATCCAAAATGTTGAAAATTGTGACCTGTGATTTTCCAGGTTATTCCACCATATTGTGGACACAGATAAAACGGGCACACGAATACTGCAGGAGATGAATCGTCTGGGTTGGCAGGAGAAGTTACTTTCATGCCGCTCAACAGACTGGATGCTAGAGATACCCCTTATCCTGACACTACGGTGAGTGGTGGAGTATCAAATCATGATTTCAGTGTGAACAAACAAATGCATCCAAAAGTCATGCTTTATGTAGTTATGTGAAGCTTGAAATGAGATTATAGAGGAATTGCTGCATAGTGTGTTTACCTGTTGATGGGAACAGAGACAGAAGACAATACTTCATTGACATGTAATTGATGTTTCAAAAACAGAACAAGCAACAAACAGAAAAAGAAGTCTGTTGTCAGTTGGAAGTGGAAGTCTCTTTTATATTTATATATATTGACCTATATATATGTTACTTTCTGATAAATTTTCAAGATTCAAGCAAGTCATTTCAGTCTGTGTACCATTATCTTTGTGAACAAAACTTGACAGTCTGTGAATGAAGTATGTTGGTGGACAGGAGGCCATTCCTATGATCAGCAAACTGACCTACAAAGATGTCTACGCCCCAGCCATGAAGCACGTGTTCGGCAAGACCTTGATAGCTCGCAGTATGGAAGTGGCCACACAGATCGCTCGTACTCAGAATCTGGATTGCATCACCCTGGATGGTGAGATGGTTTTTGTTGTTGAGGGGGTTTTGTTTGTTTTTGTTGTTTGGTTGCCTTTTTTTTTTTTTTTTTGAGGGGGGGGCGGCTGTTATTTTTCTGTTTTGATTTGTTTTTGAGTATGTCTGTGACAACTTGAGACATTGACCTGAATCAAAACATTGGCAGCTTTGATTAAATTTGGTAAGTCTGACAAGGCAGTGTGTAAACAAATGTGAATTTGGAGGCAAAAAAAAGTTTCACTTAGAATATGACTTATGACATGGTAAAAAAACACAAGATTTCTGGAAATAAAGAATGAAATATCGTTCTCTGATGTTTTGATAGTATCATTTTTTTTTCTTTCTTATTCATTTACTCTCATTTTTGTAGTTTGCATTTATTCAGTACATGGTACAGTTTTTGTGTGTTTTCTGGTTCATTAGGTCAGTGTTGTCGTTGTCTCTTAACACCATCAGTGCTGTGATATCTCCCAGGCGACCAGGTCAGCCGGCGTGGGGCGCTGACTGGAGGTTTCTACGACACGCGGCGATCTCGTTTAGACCTTCAGAAGTCGAAGCTGCAGCTGATGGAGACTCTGGAGCAGCAGGAGCAAGAGTATGGCCAGCACCGCACCCAGCTGGAGGAACTGGAAGCACAGATCACCCAGCTTGTCTCCAAGATGCAGACCAACGAGACCAAAAACAGCAAACAGAAGTCAGTGAGGGTGTCACCTTGGTGGAAGCGTGATGGAAATGTGAAGTCTGTCATATATATAGTCGTTATCGCCACCCTTTTTAAAAAAAAAAAGAAATTGTCTTTTTTCTCTCTCTCTCTCTCTCTCTCTCTCTCTCTCTCTCTCTCTCTCTCTCTCTCTCTCTCCTCTCTCTCTCTCTCTCTCTCTCTCCTTTTCCTGTCTGAATACCTCCACCTGCAAAAGGTTTTTTTTCTTGGACAGTTGTCAGATTGTTTTTGTTCACGTGCGTTTTTTTATGTGCACTTAGTGTGTATTGTACACAGGCCTTAACTTAAAGTTTATCATATAATCTTGTTTCGGGGGAGAAGTTGGACAAGATCCTGATCAAGGACATGTTACTTTTATGATGGGTGCATGACCTATAGAGCACCAAACTGTCAGTTGAGTCGTCCAGTGCACTGCACTGTTGGCAGCCTTGCTTACAAGATGGGTTTTGTCCTAAGGAAGCAAACCCAAACCTTTCACAAAGCTGAGTAAAACCTAAATATTGCTATCACTTTCCATACATGCACACACACACATGCACGCACGTATGCATAAACATACACACACATACAAATGCACACACCATCTTGAGCGCACATTAAAACCCGTTCCGCTTTTTGGAAGAGTAGGCCATCTTGTGCCGGTGGGAATGAATGACAAAATTGACAAAACTGAAACACACAAGGACTGGATGGGAAAAAGCACATGAGTGCTTATTCCATTATCCTCAACATAAAAGAATAAAAATAAATAAACACACACACACATGAAACAAGAATCAGAGTGAAGGAAATATGGGAAATGTTTTTGTCTGTTCCTCTATTTCAGAGACAACTATGAGAAAATGCAAGCAGAGCTCCGGCTTGCCAAAGAAGAACTCCAACAGCTTGAGAGAGCCAGACCTTCAAAGGTGAGGCTCCCAGTAACTGATAGGTGTGGGGGTTTTGGGAGTAGCATTTTAGGTAATGTAAGCCCTCCCCCTCTCTCTCTCTCTCTCTCTCTCTCTCTCTCTCTCTCCTCTCTCTCTCTCTCTCTCTCTCTCTCTCTCTCTCTCTCTCTCTCTCTTTCTTGCAGGAAAGGGAAAAAAGGTGTAATCGAAATCTTAAAAACGTTACGAAAGCTGAATTCAGTAGATTGTTCTTTATTTTGGAAATTGTTTGATGTTCAAATAGAACCTTTACTTACATATGCATCTGAAATATGGGGACTTACTGTTAATCCACAAATAGAAAAAATACATACATATGTTATCAAACGTTTCTTAAATGTCCCAATCCATTCGTCAAATACTGTACTATATGGAGAAACGGGAAGATATCCTTTAAACATCAGAACGTCTGTTAAGTGTATTAAGTACTGGCTAAAACTACTGAAACTTCCAGGGTCACGTTTATGTAGGCAGTCTTATGACATGATGGTTATACAAATGGAGCTGGGTAAGAAGAATTGGGCATATCAAGTTAAAAAGTTTTTATCAGAACATGGTTTTGGAATCGTGTGGTTATCTCAGGAAGTAGGTAGCGAGCATGGGTTTATTTCTGAATTGAAAGACAGACTCATTTGTTTATTTAAACAAAATTGGCACTCGGACATGGAAAGTAAAGATAAATACTGCTGGTTTTTTTCGTTTAAGTGTGCTTTTCAAGCTGAAAAGTATCTTTGAATAGTCACTGACAAATGGCATCGACTAATTTATGCAAGATTTCGACTAAGAACACTCGGCTTCAGTGCAAACAAAAGATGGTTTCAACCTGAGACGTCCACACAGTTCCCATGCCCTATGTGTGGTCATATTCTTGATGATGAAGTGCATTTCCTGTTTCATTGTCAATCATATGTTTCCATACGTGAAAACTGTGGTGTTCTCAATCTAGAAGCTTTCCGAAGGCAAGATATTTTTTCTATCTTATCGTCCGATGATGATATTGTGATCAAATCGGTTGCAAAGTTTATTGCTGAAGCACTGAAATTAAGACAATTACATCTAAGTTCCAATTAGCTTAACATTTGTGACTAAACTAAAGTAACATTTATATTATGTAAACTCCAGCATTTTGTGAAACACATAAAGAAACATTTATAATTACGCTGTAGTCTCCAGCAAGAATATTTTCTGAAAATTTCACATACAATGTCAATGGATGGTCTAATATAGCATTCTAGAATGTTCTTTTCATTATTTTAGTTATTGCTTATTGATTCCTATTGTTCATCCTTGTTATTACTTTGTGTTCATTTTGAAACTGAGTTTACGTCAGAGCTTAAAGTCGTATCCGTTCATAAGAGCTCATTTTTGTATTTTTGTTTTTTTGGTTTTCATTACGTTAAATGCATCATGTGATTTTTCTTGTATTTATTTGTATTTACAAAAGAAAGTCGTGTATAACCCCCCTTGTCAATAGGCCACTTTGGGCAATGACAATAAATTGGTCAAAGCGTCAAAAGCGTCTCTCTCTCTCTCTCTCTCTCTCTCTCTCTCTCTCAGCCCAACAAGCAAGCAAGCTATCATGATTGTTCAGTTCAAGTATTGGTTATCAAACATGCCTGTCTAGAAATGACCCAACTATAGAGAAGACATACCCCCATTCTGTATTGCTGACCAATACATTATAAATTGATAGGGGTGTCACACAGAATAGAGAAAGATTGCTTCGGCAGAAGTCCACTGTGGTAGTTAGGATCTTTTGTGTGATGGGGAAGTAAGCGGTGTACTGCAGTGGCTCCATGTGTGTGTTTTTCCTCAGGGCAAGAGTGTGAGCAGCCTGCAGTCCAGCCTGCAGGCAATGCTGGGGCAGGCTCAGGCTCTGAAGGAGGAGCTGGGCACTGACCTGCAGTCCCAGCTGACCATGGAGGACCAGATGGAGGTGGACCACCTCACTGACCACATCGCTCAGCTGGTACAGGAGAACAGGAAGATGTGGCAGGAACGCATCAAGGTCAGTCCTCTTGGTGATTCTTCTCCATGTTTAGTTCGTCAGTGATAATTATGTACGTCCCTTTTGGTGAAAATAGATGTAATGGAGAAAAGCATTTTTAAACTGATTGTAAGTTACATCTTGAAACTGTACATGCTGTTTTCTGAACTGGTTGACAAGTTAGAATACTGAGGTTATGAATGACAGCATGGTGCATGTGTTTTTCTCCTGACATGATGTTTAGTACCTCTGGAGAATAACATAGCTGCTAGTGGTTAAAGCTGAGATTCAGAGGTGAAGGATGTAAGGGGAATGAGACTTTGAAAGCAAAAAGGTGAATGAACTTTTCTTACAATTACAACATGCTTTGTTCAAGAAATTTTGTTTCTGTACACTTTTGTGTTGTACTTAAGATTAACATTGAAGATATTTACTCTGACTCTGCCTGCTCTTTGATGTCATAATTATCAAAATCTTAAGAGAAAATGATGTCTGTATTCATTGCCACAGAAATGAAAGAAGATTGAAGAGGAAGTATCTCTCCACACATTGTTGTACCAGTGATTATGACTGAAGGTAGTCTCTGTCCACAGTGTTGATTAACAATCTATTGTACTGATGATGTTCAGCTGGAGGGAGAGAAGAACAAGCTGGAGAACCTACTGAACAACAACCTGAACAAAAAGCGAGACAGGCTGATGGCAGACATGCAGGAAGCTTCTCCGGAAGAAAAGACTCGAAAGCTAGATAAACTACGAGATGAGCTAGCGGGGGTGGACCAACGTCTGTCTGAAATGAAGGGACAAAATAAAGGTATAGCGAGAGAGAGAAGAGAGAGAGTGTGTTTGTGGAAGGATTTGGGGGTGGAATATTTACTATAATATTACAGCGCTGACACTACTCTGGCCATCCCTCTGTCTTCATGTATGGCACATCCAGGTTCGGTATGTTGAATCCTCAGAGCCATAAGTCTGCAGGTAGGTCTCTTGAGGCCACCAGCTGGGTCAGTCTTTCCACACTGATGAATCACAAATTGGTTTGCAGCAGTGTGCATTCTTAGGTTATTTTCAGTAGTGCCTGTTGTGACATTGGCAGAATCAGACCTTGGAAGTTTTCCTTTGATATTAGTAGTTCATTTGCAGAGTCAGACTTTGTAAACTTCCCTTTGTTTTGATGAATTCTGTGCATATTCAGCAACAGTATCCACATATAGATGAAGATTTAGACAGTTTCCCTCAGTCATGAAATAAATGAAGGAGAAATCATGGCAACTGACCATGAGACCAGCTTTTGAACACTCAGTCTGGAAATATTTTCTTTGTAGTAAAATTACTAAAGGAGATATTAGTAAAAATACTAAAGGAGATATTAGTTTTGTTATTGAGAGCAAGTGTAGTTTTGAAATGTGATACTGGCAGATCCTAGTTTTCATCATCATGGAAACAAGACACCTGCATTCATCATATCTTCAGAGCAACATCTGCTGATTCCTGTGGAGATTATGAACTCCACACAACAAATGAAGAAACAAACAGAAGCCCCCCAAAAAGTGGTAGCTAAAAAGTCTTTTCATTCCTTTCCCTTTCTAATTCAAGGGAACTAAGAAGCCTGTAAGGTGATAACAACTGATGAGAATCACGACCATCGGTCATGCAAATTTTTTTGGTGTCTTATATTGACAGAATATGATAAATGTTCTGTAGTTTCCCAGGAAGGATTGGTATTTTCAGCTAACAATATGAAATTGTTAATTTAAAGCTAGGAAATAATATCTCTTGTATATTCAGTACTGTTTTAAAATAATGCATTTTGTTTTTTAGATCAAGATGCCCTGATTTCCAAGCTGAACAAGGATCAGAAGAAGAAGCAGTCAGAGCTGGAACATTGGAAGGTGAGATACTTTGTTATTATATACTAGGCAGATACGTTTCAGGCCTCAGTGAAAATAGACCTCAAACCATTAACATTTAGTCACTAAGATGTATGTCTAAAATCTTCACAGATATGTGTCACGCAAGATAGCCCCAGTGCTGCAAGATCAGATCTGATGATAACATGAATGGTATCCCCAGGGCTGTGTTATTTACAACAGTTTACAGTTGTTTTGTTCTGCAGGGTCAGGAAAAAGAAGCCCAGGAGAAAATTCAAGAAGATGCAAAGGAGCTGGAAAAGATGACGAACAAACAGAGTCTGCTTTTGAAAAAGGTCAGAAAATGTGCACAAGCAGTACTTAGCATTTGTGTTTAGTGTTATGTCATATTTGTGTGGACTATTTTGTACAGTTTCATATATATGACACCTCTCTTTTCCTTCTGTTGCATCAGAAAAATGATTATGCACTGTCAGTATATGGATTGGAAAATTGTGTGTCCATTGATAAGTTCATTACTGTTGTATAGTAGTTGTATCCATGAAACTTTAAAAAAATAAAATTAAAAAAATCTTCTTCAGACATTATTGCTTCATGTATCTGATCAGTGTCAGCTGTAAAACACTAGCAGTGTTGTGGTCATTATATTTTTAATTATGATTTTTTTTCTTTTCAGAAAGAGGATTGTATGCGGAAAATCAGAGAACTGGGGTCGTTACCCAGTGATGCCTTTGAAAAATATCAGAATCTCAGCCTAAAGCAGGTAATGGTCAAATCTCTTGCTTGGTTGTTACCTTTCTGTCTCTGTATGGCTGTCTGTCTTTTGTGTTTTGTAGTTTCTTATTGATATGAGGAAGTTTGTACAATAAATGTTCTGTATCAGTCTTCATTGACATCGATTAAAAATTTGAAGGGAAAGGAATTTGTTATCAAAGTGGGGGAAGGGGGTGGAGATCAAACTGAATGGAAAATATAATCAATCTTTAAGTCAGATCACTCACTGTACAGGCATCAGCAGAGCACCAACACTGAATGCTGTATCCCATAAGTAAGCAACCCAAGTAAAGTCGAGCTGTTTTCCATGTGTCATGTTTTTCGTTACTTGTCAGTGATTTGAGAATTACCACTTTCTTTTGTCTATTACAGTTGTTCAAGAAATTGGAACAGTGCAACACAGAACTGAAACGCTACAGCCATGTGAACAAGAAAGCCATGGACCAGTTTGTCAACTTCTCTGACCAGAAGGAAAAGTTGATCAAACGAAAGGAAGAGCTCGATCGTGCTCATGAGGTCTGTTAATTATTTTTTTCAAAAGTGGGGAAATGTGCGTGCATGGGTATGTGTGTGTGCATTTGTGTGTAAAAGAAACTATTGTTTTGTGTGCTTTTTGAAATGTCTCATTCATGGTCCTGTACCATATCGTTATCCTAAAAGAATTAAATGTTCATGGTTATAGTTCCAGTGTTTGGTTTTTCTTGGGGTTTTGTTTTTAGTCTGACCTAAAGATATTTGTAGGCCAGCTGTCTATAGATGTCATTTTTCTATCTCAAGGAGGCTTTGTTGTGACTATGTTTTTCTTTTTTTCCTACATAACTGTAATCCTTTCAGTACATCCCACTTTAATGCAGATGTAAGGTGTGGAGAGATGATATTTATAAATACAAAGAAATATATGCTGTAAGATGTTAGATACTGGAGTCATTAACCAAAGAAATTTGTCGTTTTCTTTGAGAAGTAGTCTTACACTGATCAACATCCAGCAGTGACACTTTAACCATAATCTCTAAAAGTAGCATGCTTGGATGAGTATTTGGGTTTTTGTTTCAGTCCATTGTGCATGACTTGATGGATGCTCTGGATCATCGTAAATACGAAGCCATTCAGCTCACTTTCAAACAGGTAGGTTGGTTGACCTCATCCTCTGCAAACTGGACAGGTTTTTCTTCTATTTGTTTTGTCACCACTAAGATTTTATTTCTTGTCTGGTGTTTTGCTGATTGACTCTTTAATTTTTTCATTTTATAATTTATAAACATTTGCATAAAAAAATGTATAGAATGTCTTAAAGACAGACTGAAAAATGTTAGAATGTCTTAAAGACAGACTGAAAAATGTTGAAGCACTTCTCTTCTGTTGCTGTCCTTATCTCCTTCCTCTCTTCCCCCTTCCTTTCCCTCTATTTCCCTTCTCTTTTCCACTCTATCTTTTCTTGTCTTGCAGTTGATAATAACCATTAAACTGCTGTGCTGAACTATGAATACCTAAGTCTGTTTTCTTGGGGGCCTTTCTTCAGACCCTAACAAAAAAATCGTTTGTAGTTCAAACTTATGAAGTTCTGATTCTGACTTGCTCAGTATTTTTTCTGACCGCCACTGTGTTTACCATTCTGTCTATTATACTTTTTTTTGGGGGGGTGGGGGGGTTGTGGTTGTCTGTTTTTTGTTTAATGGTGTTGATGAAGATTGATTGAAAAAAACCCTGCTTTGTTGAGTAAAACAAAACTTGTTAATTATGATTTGTGGTATTTCTTTTGTTTTCACAAGGTTTCAAAATACTTCAGTGAAATTTTCAAGAAACTGGCTCCACAAGGACATGCAGTGTTGGTGATGAAGAAAGGGGATCCTGAGGTTTGTATCATCTTGGACAAACAAAATTGGATTCTTGTGATATATATCAATGTACATGCATGAATGTGTGTGCGGGTGTTTGAAATGTTTGAATGCATATGCATGAATATGTCTGTATTTGTGTTTTATGTTACATGAATGTGTGGGGGTGGGAAGCAAGTTTAGGTTATTGTTAGTACTTCAGATTTAAAAGTGAGAATATCTTGGAGGATAAAATATCAAATAGCAGAAAAAGATGTATACAAACAGTGAGTCCTGAAAACATGAAAGACATTTGAAGAATTTGTCAGTGATGGGGGAGGTCTCCAACAGAACAGACTTGTTACAACAAAAGCTTTCACAAACTGGGGCTGCACAAGTTTGTGAGGCTGTTTTGTTGATACTTTGACAGTATTTTTATGCTTTGTCAGTGTTTCATTCTTACATCTGTAAACTGGTTTTGACACAGAGTGATAAAGCCTCCTGGCAATTTGGTAAAGTTGGTTTTAGTCATTTGGTCATTTGCATCTTTGTACATGCTTTTGCATACACACATGCATTCATTCAGTTTGCTCTTTGTAAAAGAAGTGCTCATTCCTGGAAAAGTGAACTTCACAGTTTATCAGTTGGTGCATAAAGATGTTAGCAGAAAGATGTTCCCGCTTGATGATATTAACAATCATTCTTGCAATAATGACTGAATTGTTGCTCTGTGTGTGTGTGTGTGTGCAGGGAGAGGAGGGCCAGTCATCCGTACCATTAGTAGAACAGTTCACTGGTGTAGGAATCAAGGTATTGGCAGTCTTCACTTTTTTCTCTTTTGTGTGTGTGTGGAGGTGCTACCTGTTCATAAATTTCTTGGATATTGTGGGTTTTTTGGTTGTTTTTTTGGGGGGTCATTTATTTTTTATATATATATATAAACAGCATGTGTTCACATTAATGTTTTTTAAAAGAAAGGGAAGTAAGACATTGATTCTATCATGTAAGGAAAAAGCCTGTCCTTTTGTGTTATTGAATGTCACTGATTTGTAAAGTTGTGAGCATGAGTTATGAAATGTGAAGCTGGAAATAATGTAGTGCAAGCTACAAGTTGCTGAAGGCATAGGGTTTTGATTCTTTTGAATCTTTTTTTGTTGCTTGGGTTGTTGTTGTTTTTTGTTTTGTTATTTAGAAAAAAGCAAGTAGACTATCTGTAATGAGAAATACTTTCGTTGCCTTTTTAAAAAAAAAATTTTTTTAATAGAGATCCTTCTGCATGAAAATTGTAAGAAAACTGGAGTCTTGAAAATGTAACTGTAATGTGGTGAAGTTAACAGTAATCAGTACAGAAGAAACCTTTAAGTCTTTGAAGTTGAAATGGCAGTGTAATGAAAGAGATGGTGTGTGTGTGTTTAGGTGTCATTCACAGGGAACAAAGCAGAGATGAGAGACATGCAGCAGTTGTCAGGAGGTCAGAAGTCGTTAGTGGCCTTGACCTTAATCTTCGCTATCCAGAAGTGTGACCCTGCTCCCTTTTACCTTTTGACGAAATTGACCAGGCCCTTGACGCACAGCACAGAAAGGCTGTTGCGGGTAGGATTTTCCTGCTCTTTGCATGTGGTGTTTGTGTATACATGTGCATGTGTGTGCGTACATGTGTGTGTGTGTGGGCATGCGTGCATGTGTGTGTAGTCAAGAGTGAGGCTGTAAGATTGGAAAATTTATGTTTGGCTGGGTTTTTTTTATTGTTTTTTTATATTTTATTCTTTTATATCGAGGATAATGGAATAAGCGCTTATGTGCTTTTTTTACATCCAGTTCCCGTGTGTATGCGGTTTTGTAAATTCTGTCTGCAAATGTCATATACCATGTAGGACAAAAGCAGTCTTGGCTGAAAAAGGTTACTCTACCAGCATATCTGTAGAAATGTTGGAAGAAATATGACCATACCACAAGCCTACACAATACACATCTTTACTAGATAACATAAGAGTGATCTATTTTGAAAAAGCAATATCTCAGTAACAAAGTTGTTTTTTATGTTGAAATTTCCAATTCTATCCCTTTCAAGCAAGTAAATAATAATTTCAGGGTAATTTTCATGAGCTACTAAATCCAGTACATGAATGGTGTTTTGCAGACATGATCCACGAGTCGTGTCAGGATGCTCAGTTCATCACCACCACTTTCAGACCAGAACTGCTGGAGCATGCAGACAAGTTCTATGGTGTCAAGTTCAGAAACAAGGTTTGTGCCTTTTTCTTCTGTTCTTTTCTGGCAGTCAGTTAGTTTTTGGACATTGTGTTGAATAGGGTGTGTATGCAGTCTGTAGAAGATGGGAGAGGCACTGCAAAGAGCAGCAATGCGTAGAGCTTTATTTGTTTGGCAGCTGTTGGGTGAATAGATGTTTGCAGGGGAGGGGGGTAGGTATGACTTTGGATAAAGTAAGGTAAGTGGCATGAGGACTAGTGCAATAGGAGTGACAATTTATGAGACCAAGAGAGAGTGGAAAAGGCTTACAGGGGCTGAAGTATGTCTAGTGATAGTCCACTTTCCACAGTGAACAGGACTACATTTGGGAAATGCACAGATCTTCAATCCTGGATTAGTCTTCAAGTATAGCTGTGGTGTAGCCTATAAGTCATTTTACGGGTGTAGAGAAATAGGCACAGTCGTGGATTTGATATGTGTGGTAGGCAAGGATATCATCTGTATTTGTTATGTTTTGTCATCAGACCAAAGAATCATGTATGTAATAAATCTGTATGTTTGTGCAGGTGAGTCACGTGGAGTGTGTGTCACGGGAAGAAGCCAGAGACTTTGTGGAGGATGACAACACTCACACATGAACAGCACCACGGAGTTTAGGGGAAAGACGAACAGAGTGATTCTAGTAAAGCTGGCCATTGTGGCAGTCAGTGTCGTGTGTCAACTGAAGGATCTGACAGATGCACTGTGTCTTGGTCTCAGCAGCTGATTCTGTGGACAGAGTGTAACATAGAGATACTTGGGGAAAGTGTGTGAAGGATGAACAAAGGTTCAAACTACTTTTCTTCCATCTGAGACGCTGGTTCCAGCTACCTTAAATTGTTGCAAAGAATCCCAACAGACTGGTCATGGATCGTCGTTGCTATGTGAACATCACTGAACACAGGCAAGATGCTGAGACATTTATCAGCACAACTGGATTTTGTCAAGACATGTAATCTTTGGGGAGGGGCAGAGGTAAATTGGGACTGAGAACAGCATTGAAATCAGTTTTAAACTGCACATGGTTCGGTTGGGTTTTTTTTTAGGTGGGTGGGTAGATTATAAATTCATGTTCCTTTTCCTCTCTCTTTTTCTGTCTGTTCCATTCGAAGAAAGAATTCTTATACTAGAAGAGGTGAATTATGCTTTCAATTCATATGGTTTTAGATGAGTGAAATAGTTAACAACATTGTAAAATGTTGACTTCCACAATCTGTACCACCCTGCTTTTCCCCTACACCCACCCAAAGTAAAGAAAGTTCCAAAACCAGTTGTTTGGTTTATGAATTTAGAACTTCAGACTGGATTTCTGGTTTTACACATCCTTCACATGTGCACTGTCTGTATGTGTGTGTATTTTCAGATTTGAGTCCAAATTGCCACCTCGTGGCATATCATGTTTGAATATTCCAAGCAAGTGGGGGGAATTTTTCTCATGGAATAGCCATGCTCTTTCTTTCCCCTTTTCCCCCTGCCCCCTCTCATCTCATGTTTTCTTAACTGCTTGTCTCTGAGGCAGAGGTATATTTATAAACATTAGTCTGCACTTTGGAAAACAAAGAGAGAAAATCAGGGGATGAAAATTTAAAATTCAGAGAAGAGAGGGAAAGGTGGATTCATGATATATCGCCCCCTTATTCTCCCCCCCACTATCTTTTTGTTTTCTTTGGGGTTCTTTGGATAAACTATGCCAGCATAAAAGTAGAGCCGAAAGTTGACAGTACCGTCAGTTATGGAGTTTTTGGGGGGTTTCTTTTGATCTTGGTTGCTTGTGTTTTGAAAAATGTGTATGGGAGGTTACAATCAACAGCTGTTGAGGGGGAAAAAAGAAGTATTCATTCCTGTCGCAACCTATTCTCCGAAATGCTTTTTCATTATTTTGTACATTCACAGAGGCAGCAAAGCATACTGTTCATCATCTTCCATGGTGGAATTGTTTTGTACAAAGGATGTCCTGTTTGGTTGCACATAGCGGTGTCATATTTTGGAAATAACACAGCCGGTCAGCTGTTTCAGGTACCCTGTCCTGATGTTGTGTGCTCACAAGTTTACTGATCAATTTGTTTCTAGTCTGTCCTCTCTCTTCTCCCTTCTATATGTCACGCCTCTCTCTCTCTCTCTCTCTCTCTCTCCTCTCTCTCTCTCTCTCTCTCTCTCTCTCTCTCTCTCTCTCTCTCTCTCTCTCATTCAGTGTGCCCTCTGTATGTGTGTCTTGCGTCTGTTCCATGCTCACTCCAAGTGAGACATTGAGAAATCTGTGGCCTTCTCTTAGATTATGATTAGTGTCGTCACCTCTTCGTACTAAGGTCGTTGTGCCTTGCTGATAGCAAAGGCATGTGGATTCAGCCCAGGATATATAATTATGTCATTGTCGGTTTTTGTTTGTTCACTTTTGGAAGGCATGGAATATGTTTCCTTGCTCAGAAGTGATGTCCAATTTTCCTTTAGCATTTGTGTTTGTTTTTTGATGATTTCATTTGTAAATTATGGTGTGTGAATGTGTACATGTGTTGACGTTGGTTTTGGGTGGAAGATTTGTTTGAAAAGAAATGTGAGTGTACTTTACAACTCATCCCTTCTTCCCCATTCTCCTTCCTTCCTGTGGATTGTTCATACTGGAATTACTATAATAATGTTTTGGGGGGTTTTGTTGGTGCTTTCTCTCTGTCTCTGTCTCTCTCTCTCTCTCTCTCTCTCTCTCTCTCTCTCTCTGATTGCATCACTTTGAAAAACTGATCTTCATTTTAACAGAATTTGATGGTGAAGCACATTTGTTGTGTAATTTTCATGTGTGTTAAGTTTGTAGACTGAATGTAAAATTGAGTAATATATTTAAATCATGTGTAGCTGTCATGATGCTTGTTTCATTTGAGAAGGCAGGAAATCTGGAATTGAAAATGTGATATTGTCTGGCTGTAGCTCTTAGAGGGACATGCAGAATGAAAGACTGGAGGAATTGTGGAACTGCATTTAAAGACATGGGTGTTTATTGCCTTTTGACAAGTACTGGTCGTATATTTGGGTGCAAGATAGTTGTATAGCAAAAATGGTGGTGTAAATGTTTTGTGGTGATTGTTACTAAACTACCATACATTTTATCTAAGGTTTTTATCATTTCCAAGCCAGGGAAGGCTTTTTGAGCACTTTAAAATTTTTTGCGTAGTTTTATCTTTATCTGTTTTTTGTACATAAAGTACACTGTGAGGTAATAGTGGCAAAATTTGATGGCAAGGTAATGTGCAATGAACACTCGACTTTTTGTTTTATATAAAACTTTTATTTGAAAAGAGCAGCTATCTAGTTTTGAAGTTGATAGAAAGTTTAATGTGCTCTTGCTACATTTTTTCTATGATTGTGGTGATTTGTTACATTGCTAGATGTTGATCATCAAGGCAATTTTCTGGTTTTCTGTTCCTGCTTTCTGTTAGGTCACCTGTTGTATAAGTTCAGATTTACCTTACTAAAAATACAGTGATAAAGCAATGGAAGTGTATTTGGCACCCAGGCAACTGTTAAAGTGCACTAAAAAAAACCCACAAAAACCCAGCTGTTGGCGATTTGTCTAGTATTCAAAGAGCAGCAGTTAATTTGAAATTTACTAAGTTATTTTTTCAGTCATCATTTGTATGTAGCCTGTCAAAACTTGGGGTTCCAAATGTCTGATGGTTTCTGTAAGTCTAGGAGCTAGTTGAGGGAGTGAAAGATGGGGCAAAAACAGATCAGTGTACCAGCATTTGAGTCAGCTTAATAAACATTTTAGATGGCAATTTAGTCATAGTTAAGATTCAGTTACTCTGTTTGAAACAGGATTTTGCTACTGTTTCTTATGTAGCAGAATTAAGATACAAACCAAATGTCTTGCACATAAAACGGGATCATGCATCACCACTAATACTCCTGAACATGTTCTCGGGTGTGTCAGCTGAAGTCAACATACATATTGTTGTTAGCTCAGAGAAAATGGTGGGGCATTCACGGGCAGTATGACATCCGCTATGACATGAGTAGAAGACAGCCAAGTAGCATGCACTTTAGAATTTGGTTCCTCATGATTCACCCCATTTTGTTGAATCCAACCATAATCCAGGTGTCATTAGTAAAGCACACACACCAGGACAGAAAATATCGGTGTTACGCTGCTGTCACATTATCTAGCGAAAGTTATGCTATGCTGCTTATTTAGTTAATAACGAGAAATTTGCCAAAATATTTTTTGGGCCAGGTTTACTAATGCTGTCTCGGTTTTAGACTTGGAAGGTTAGAGTCCTGTAAGTCCCTTTCTGCAGCATTGTTAAGATTTCATAACGTTGAGGCACAAGAAAAATAGGGATTTTTTTTTGGGGGGGGGGGGGGGTGCTTTTTGCAATACGGTTTGTTGTTTTCTTTTTAGTCATTCTTCAATCAAGAATGAAAATATATATTGTTAAGGTTTATGTACATTAAAATGTTTTAATTGGTTTTGGGTTGTTTTTTTTCATACTGGGTGTTTTTCAGCATCATGGGGGGGGGGGGGGGGGGGGGGGGGGTATTAAAATTCTGTGCAAATCACTCAATTTTCTTACAGTTGTAGGATCAAACAGTTGAAGAGCTTTAAGATGTGTCAGGAGGGTGTAAGAAGATATTTGCCTGGATTAGACGTTGTTATTGATTCATTTGAGAAAAAAACAAAACAGTTGGCAGCAACATATAGTATAGATATATGCTGGTAGTGAATGGGTAGGTAGTGGAATTTGATTTGTCAGGCAGATAGCAGAAGTTGGATCGATAACCAGTTCAGCAGCCTTTCTAAAGATTCTTTTAAAAACCTGGTGCATATGATAAGTGTAAAGTAATGACACAGAGAAAAGGTTGTAAATATGACGGAACTGGACCCACAATAAGCAGGTTGATGTGTAACAGTGGTAATCATGTTCAGGAAGAACTGGACAAGAAATAACAAGATACTGGTATGACCAGAGTGGTGTTGGTATGAACAGAGTGACCAATTTTGATTCATATAACTTGCTTTGGTTAAAGCACATACACATTGAAGTAACTGTAACCAAAGCAAAACAAAATTAAACCATTATATTGGTTAGATTTGATCTGAGTGCAAACAAAATGGAAGACTTGCCACAAAAGGACAAGATGACATTTGATTCCGATCAGATATGAATGTCTCAGTTTGAAAATAGTGATCATGCAATGGTGTTGATTTGAATGATTGAATGACTGCCGGATCTGCTATAATGATGGTCCATTGAGTGTAAATATAATTTTCATTTCATTTACATATATGAATATGTGAATGTTAATTTCAGTGTTTGATTTCATATCTAGAATTTGCAATATTATGCATTTCATTACGGATCAGGATTTGTCATTTCATTTCGTCTGTGACACCACTGTTATTTGTTAAATATTTTGATGCTATACTTTCATTGAATGTGTAATGGACAGAAACAGACATTTCTTTATCTAAATATGTCACTTGCCGTTTTTATTAAACATATTTTCAATGTATCAAGTTTCTTCTTTTTTGTTGAAGAGTGCAGGTGGAAGAATGGATAGAAATTGTGTTGGTTGTTAACAAAATTAACTCTAGTTTGTGTATCTCTGTGGTGTTGGTGGGGTTTTGTTGTTGTTTGGTTTGTTTTGTTTTGTTTATGTGGTTTCTTGTGTGGCAGATTTTGTGTGGGCGTGTTTTGGAGTGTTGATGGGTTTTTTTTAAACCTTCTCCTTTCCTTTACCAAGTGGATTACTAGTGCACTGTCTGCAAATCGCAAAACAAACGATCATGCATATCAGGTCACGTACAATGGATTTTCCCAGTACAGTAAGAGTATTCATTTTACACTTGTAGTCTCAACTCAGTTTTTATGTAAGCAATAGCTTTTTATGGCTGTTATTTTGGGTTGTTTTACTGAGCAGTTTAAAAATAAAGTCCAGTTACTTTTGGACTGGGTTTGCTCAGTTGAACGTCTTGAGCGAGTTAGCTTCAAAAAGACCACTTAACGACACCACACTCCTACACCAAACATAACTAGATGAGCCCTGAAACAGAACCCTAAAGTCTAGTAAAGGCTTGTCACAACAAGCATAACTAGATGAACCCTGATATGGAACCCCAAAGGCTCTACACACACACAGGCATGCACACACACACAGAGGCATGCACACACACAGGCATGCAGTTGCATACATACACACACACACACACACACAAGAGACATCCCCAAAGCTTCTGGCTGCAAAAAGTAAGGCTGACCTGAAGATTGTGGCACACTCCTAAAAACCAGCAAGACCACTTCCGAAAAGGTCTTGGCTCCCAGGGGAAGGCAAAAGTTGCTCTCCTGTAATGACATTTCCCCCCCAAGAGATTTCTCCTGCATCAGCCTTTTGTCTTGAGAAAAGGCAGCTCTCCTGTGGTGACCTTTGCCCTCAAGAGAGGTCATTCTCTTGTGACCTCTGCACCCAAGAGAGACCATTCTCTTGTGATGACCTTTAGCCCCATGAGGTCATTCTCTTGTGACCTCTGCCCCCTAGAGGTCATTCTCTTGTGGTAACCTTTGCCCCCAGGAGAAATTCTCCAGTGATAACCTATAGTCGCAGGAGAGGTGGTTCTGTGGGTAACCTGTACTCGCAGGAGAATTACTCCTAAAGTGCACTTGCCTGCAGGAGAGGTCCAGTAGTGAACTTTGTCCCTCTGCCATCCCCAAGAGATGGATGCGCCCCTATAGTGTGACCTTTGCCCTCAGAAGAGGATGTACCATAGTGACCTTTGCCCTCAGAAGAGGATGTACCATAGTGACCTTTGCTCTCAGGAGAGGATGTACTACAGTTACCTTTGCTCTCAGCAGAGGATAAACAGCAATGACCTGTGTGTTTTGTCTCGCAGTTGTTGCGCAAAATGTTAATCAACTATTAATGTTGCGGTGATGGCAATGCCACTCACTACGAGGATGCCAGAATTCATTATGGCGGCTGAGAGAGAGAGAGAGAGAGTGTGTGTGTGTGTGTGTGTGTGTACGTGCGCACATGGGTTTGATTAAAATCAATGATCCTGTAAATGGATTCTCTCTCTCTCTCTCTCTCTCTCTCTCTCTCTCTCTCTCAAAAGACTTTTGGCTGTATTTGTGTAAAGCTTTTAAAATAAAAATTATTTTAAAAATCACAACTTAGATTGCACTTTTTGATGAATGAGGATTCTGGTTACAAATGACACCCCCACCCCCCCTTTAAAAAATAAATAAATTAGAACTTAAATTATGACTGGCAATCCCCTTCATATCAAAATCTTTCATTGAAGTTTGACTTCTCTCTCTCTTCACACACACACACCATAACCACCACCACACACACACATACAACACACTCACACACCACAACACACACACCACAACACACACATAACACAACACACACACGCGCGCACACACACACGCCACCACCACACAACACAACACACACACATACAACAACACAACACACACACACATACAACACAACACACACACACATACAACACACACACACACAACACAAACACAACACACACACACACAACACAACACACACACACACAGAGCAAGAACAGTGCTACAGACAAGTGTTCCCAGGCTGGGGGGAAAAGGAATGATGGTGACCGGATGTGACTATACACAAAGCAGTCTGGCAGCGTGGTATAGGCCTAGTACAGACACGATTCCTTCCTTCCTTCCTTCAAACCCCAGAGTAGCCTACCCTGTGCTGCGCGACATGTGCATTGCACATTGGGCGTTCTTGGCGACCTCTAGTTAGGCTGGATAAATAGTGGGAAAAATAAAAGTGGGTGTTAGAGGTGGCTGGTGTGTGTGTGTGTGAGAGAGAGAGAGATGGGGAGGGGGCTGCTAAATGTGTTTCATGTGGGCGTCTTAACCTTTGTGGTTGGTTTTCGTCGGATCGCAACACGAACATTGCAAGTTCCAGTTTCGTGTAACAGTAGTTCTACACATATGCTTGTGCACATACACTAGTGCGCGCGCACACACACACACACACACACGTTCGCGCGTGCACACACACACGCACGCGCGCGCACCCCCCTCCCCCCTTCCCCCAGCGCACACACTTGTATACAGATATACTGACACATGCACACGCACCTCGCTCTCTCTCTCTCTCTCTCTCTCTCTCTCTCTCTTTCTCTGTGGGAAAGACTGTGCCTATGCCAAAGTGCTGGCCTCAATGCTAAAAACCAACAACTCATCTTCATCCACATCAAACACCTTTTTGTTTCCTTTCCCTTTTTTTTTTTTTAAAGGAAATCAAAACCCACACAAAAAAGCTGCCTCTGCCGTTTCCTTAAAAAAAACAAATAAACAAAAAAAAAATGAAGTCTACAATCTTCGTTGAGTCTACCTAAACTGATCTGCCCCCTATCTAAACTTTGACTTTGTACAACTTCTAGTTAACCTCACAATAAATAAGCGAGAGGGGTCTTTTCCTTCCTCTCTTTTTTTTTTTTTTTTTTTGATTGACTCTTTGATAAATCGTTTTCAAAATGGTTGGGAAGTTGTAAGTGGTTACCTGCACTTGTTTTCCTCCACTTCTATTTCCTCATTAATAGATATGATCTTGACAAACTTTAACTTTTTTTCAGTGAAGTAAAGTTTCTTGAGTCCTGATTTTAGAAAGCTTTTCTAAAAGTATGCATCTACATTGGGACAAACTACATGATACTTTTCTCTGACCATCTTGGGGGATGGCCAGCATACACCATTCCCCATTTCTAAACCTTACAACTGGTCCACGTCAAAAGCTTTGTCCCACCCCACCTCCTTCGTCCCCTCCCCTCCCATCCCATTGGGGATGCCCCCTGGAAAGCCTGTGCTAAAATGTTCCTCTTTTCTATCACTCTCTTTGTTTCTGCCTTGTTCCTTTTCTTCCACTCACATCCTCAACGTCTACTGTCTGCCTTCTTGGTCCATTCTCCTGCTGCCTTTCTTTCCAGAAAGACTTAAAGATAACAAAATTTTCTCTCCCACGCTAAAGTCGGACGCGCTGGGCCTGATCTTTCGGGGGCTTAAGGGCAGCGTAACGCATTTTCACTCTTATGACAAACAACAATAGGTGCTGTCTGAGCGTTCGACGACAACGAAGAAGAAAGCTTTTTAAAAGTAAACAACCACGTAGGGAAGGACCACAGGATCCTATTCTCTGACCGTCTTCCCCGTTACTAAACCTTACAACTGGCCTACGTCAAAAGCTTTGTCAGTTATTGGTGTCATCTGTTTTAAACACGCTGAATTCAATACGCATCATTTTTTTTTAAAAATCATACAGCGCATCATTTCGAAAAGCAAAATCCTCAGAGCTTACATCGTGCTCAATCTAACGGAAAGTATACAAACTGACAGAATGTTATGTAAAAGGGTGACATTTTTTTTAAAACAAGGAACAAATCCAAAACGGGTACTGAAATATCACCAGTAACTAATACTATCGCAATCGGAGTGGTATAATCTAAGTATAATCTATAATCTCCACTCTCCCCAAAAGTCTTTCGAATGAGACTATAAACCGAGGTCCCGTGTGCAAACGCACGCAGAACATCTAGCGCACACGTTAAATCCTGTTCCGCTGTTTGTAAGAGTAGGCCACTGTGTGCCGGTGGGAACAGATGACACATTTACAAAACTGCATACAGACGGGGACTTGATGTAAAAAAGCGCACCAGTGCTTATTCCATTATCCTCAATATAAAAGAACGAAATGAAATGAAATAAGCGCCGAGGCCTACATTAAAATATTATGATATAAAATGCTAGGATGAAGGCTGTTTCCAATCGTGACACGCTCTTAGTACAACCTGCTCTTTCCTTTAAAGCAGAACAAAAATCCTCCCTGGTCGGAGTATGGCTGCTTATTTATATCCAGGTACTTGAAAAGAGCCAAAACACGCAAACTTCTCATCCAGTGGTATACTTTCAGTCTCACTGTCAC
>CM054139.1:56147053-56149553 GCA_028751875.1 Rapana venosa | reverse complement strand
AAGGCTTCTGCAGAGAGACATGGAACAGTGTTACAAAGGCTTCTGCAGAGAGAGACACGGAACAGTGTTACAAAGGCTTCTGCAGAGAGAGAGACAAGGAACATTGTTACAAAGGCTTCTGTAGAGAGAGAGAAAAGGAACATTGTTACAAAGGCTTCTGCAGAGAGACATGGAACAGTGTTACAAAGGCTTCTGCACAGAGAGACGTGGAACATTGTTACAAAAGCTTCTGCAGAGAGAGACATGGAACAGTGTTACAAAGGCTTCTGCAGAGAGACATGGAACAGTGTTACAAAGGCTTCTGCACAGAGAGACATGGAACAGTGTTACAAAGGCTTCTGCAGAGAGACATGGAACAGTGTTACAAAGGCTTCTGCAGAGAGAGACATGGAACAGTGTTACAAAGGCTTCTGCAGAGAGACACGAAACAGTGGCACAAAGGCTTCTGCAGAGAGAGACACGGAACGGTGTTACAAAGGCTTCTGCAGAGAGAGACACGGAACGGTGTTACAAAGGCTTCTGCAGAGAGAGACACGGAACGGTGTTACAAAGGCTTCTGCAGAGAGACGTGGAACAGTGTTACAAAGGCTTCTATAGAGAGAGACGTGGAACAGTGTTACAAAGGCTTCTGCAGAGAGAGACATGGAACAGAAAGTGACACAAAGGCTTTGAAGACAGACATGGACAATAAATGACAAATAGGGCTCTGCAGAAAGACATGGAAAAGAAAGCAGCTAGCATGGCACTGAAGCGACTGTCCTACACTCCCACAGAAAATGACACTGTCCAAATAGAATACAGAGAAATGCCCTGAAGTGACAATGCTACTAAAAACCATTATAACACAGTACTAATAACACAGGTCCACACATACACTGTAGTTTTAACTCTTTGTGTACGTGACAGTGGCCATATGGTGGTGTCGGTAACAGGAACACTGTCATCAACGGGTCTGAAAACATTAAGTGGCACAAATCAGACACCATGCCAATGTTCAGAATTCGTTTTGAGCTCGGTGATTGATAACGTCCTGTTTTTTCTTCTTTGATTGCTCAAAACTGATGTAGACTGGCAAAAAACGACAACCGAAATAATTATGGCAAAGTAGACAGAAATTGGATTATCAGACTTAAAACACTTCGATCTTTTTTTAAAAAATAAGTTTTGTGTGCTTGTTTTAATATAACATTATTTCTTTATTTATTTCTGCTTTATTGAATTTACTGACATCGAATTCAATTTTTTTTTAAACCTTTAAACTTTTCCAGGTGGTTAAGAATTCAGTACTGTTTGCTTTTATGTCAAACTTGTAGAATGTTCGTGCAATAGGGGTTAAGGACTGTAGTTCCCATTTACGACAAACCCACAGAAAGGGCACTCTTCGCCAGTGGCAATCTGTGCTGGATTTCTCACCATCATTGACACCCCGCCCCCTTCAAACACTTTTGTTCTTTTCACCTTTTATTCCCCTTCCCAGAGTTCCTCCATAGCTTACATTTTACTCTCTGCCTTCTCTAACCTTTCCCGCCTTGTGTTCCATTCTCCACCCCCACCCCCATCTCACCCACTCATTCTCCTCAGGTCTATTTATAAATCGATGGGTGTAGCCATATAAATACCCTAGCACTACATCATTCTTGAACGGTTCTGCTAAAAGGAGAAGTTTCGGCACGGTAGCAGTAAGAGTAACGGTTATCTCTGCCGTATATCTGCTTTTTCATTCATTCTTTTTTTTTTCTATAGAGCTTGCCTGAAGTTTGACCAGTTTAATGTGAAACATGGCATTTAGTCAGTCAAAAACAGAATCAAGTTTTACTAGTTGAAGAGGAGCAACAACATCAACAACAAAAGTGATAAACACAACTTTAGAATTGAGGCGGTTTGTGGCCGGATTTGAAGTGATTGTTTTGGTTATATTCTGTGGATTTTTTAATTTTATTTATCTATTTATTCATTTATCTATTTATTCATCTTTCATTTATTTGTGATCATGGCGTTTGGCAGCTGCTTTTCGTGCATCAAATATTCAGTGTTGGTCTTTAACTTCCTTCTCTGGGTAAGTTCATGTAAAAAAACAAAAACAACCAAACAAGAAACCCCAATCTAATGTAAAAAAGAAAACCCATAAAACCTTTTAAATATTGTTTTCTTGAAACATGTAGAATGTACACCTATTTGCTGTAGTCCTTCTGTGATTGTTATAATCCAGCTTTATGAAGAAATTGTTGGAATTGTTTTGGTATGCTTATAATTATGCTGGACACCAAGCAGAAAGGGCGTTTGTTCAACGGTATTGCCATTCTACTGTCGAAGGGTATGTAAATACACATTAAAATTTTCTTTTTCCTCCAGGATAGTTCAATGTACACTATATCAGAATCATTGAATCTAGTGTCATACGTCCTACCCATTCCACCAACCAGGTCCTGCAAAAATATTCTACATTCCATGCTTTATCTCTGTCTTCCTTCACTCATCCATTCTTGGCCCAGGCTATAAA
>CM054139.1:56104553-56139553 GCA_028751875.1 Rapana venosa | reverse complement strand
GTGTGTTTTGAGGCTGGATTTGAAGGTATCAAGTGAAGCTTCCCCAATTTTCGTCAATTGGCTGAAATGTTTTTCATCTATCTTTTTGGAGTGAAGAATGGATAACTCTTTAGGAAAATTGCAGCCTGCAGAACAAACACTTAAATCAAAATGAGAAAGAGAAAGTGATAGATGTAGTATTGATGCTGATAAACACTATTTTGCCTGTGGCTTAGAGCATTGTTTAGTTTGCTATTATTCAAGTTTTTCCATTGCTTGAAGATCGAGCGCGCGCTCGTGCACAGACACACGCACACACACACACACCCGCGCGCATGTACACCACACACACCCGCGCGCATGTACACACACACACACACACACACACACACACACACACACACACACACACACACACACACACACACACACACACAACACACACACGCCCGCGCGCGCACGCAGGCACGCACGCCCCTCCCCCCCTCCACACACACACATACACATACACACACACACACACACACACACACACACACACACACACACACACACACACACACACACACACACACACACACACATACACTCCGCGAATGCACGCGCGGCAATGGCATTTCCTCCTATCCCCTCCTCTCCTTATGAAGAAACGGTTTCGTGTTGAAACTTACAATAAGAAGAATATGTATGATGAAGATGACAAGACTGTGACAACATCAACAATAAAAACGACATTATCGATAACAATCGTGGTGGTAGTGGTGTTACAGTGGGGATGGTGCGATAGTGACAACAACCACTAAAATGATGATGATGATGATGATGATGATGATGATGATGATGATGATATGATGATGATGATGATGACAAGTGATGGCGGTGGTGATGATTATAGTGTTAATGACTACGACGACTTATACAGACGCTAAGAGATAGTGATGAATGATGGTGATGATGATGATGACGACTGCGACTGTCGACAACTACTGACAGCGACGACGACGATGATTACGATGACCACGACCACGGCAACGATGATAATGATGATAATGATAATGGTGATGATGATGATAATAATGATGATAATGATGATGATGATAGTGATAACGATGACAATAATGATGATGGTGGTATGGTTATTTCAGGTGCTGGCCATGATCAGTGTATCGCTGCTGTGCTGTGCTATCAGAGAGAGGAGATGGAACACCAATGCATAGTGTATCATGATCATTATAGGATGCTGTTGCTGCATCTGTTTCACAACATGCTTAACTTGTCCTGGCTGTCTTATAAATGGCTGTATAATTTTGAGATTTGTTTGTATGTGAAATCTTTAGCAGTACAAATCAGAATTTCTATCAATGGCAGTATAATTTTTGGATTCATATGTGAATTTTTAGCAATACCAATCAGAGTTTCTAGAATCTGTGCATTTCAGGGCGTTTTTTTAAAAATCATTATGCTTTTGTTTGGTTGTTTGGGGCCTTGGGTGGAGTTTTGTTTTGATTTTCGTTTTTTTTTTTTTTTTTTTTTTTTTTGGGGGGGGGGGGGGTTGTCTTTTTCAGAATGAGAAAAGCCATTTTGGAGACTTGTTAAGATGAAAACAGATTTTAGTGTTTATAAAAGCATTTTACAGAGATGATCTCATACACAATACATTTGACAAGATTCCATTTGTGATGAATCTTCCCTTCTCACTTCCCTGCTCCCTTTCCTCACGAACATAGTTGGCAGACACACTGACACAGGCAACTTGACCCGGTGAGACAGACAAACAGATAGACGGACAGGTAATAGTGTACTCTCTCTCTCTTAGATTTTGCCCTAACTGTAAAATCGGCGATTTTTACATATTTTCAGTGTGTATTTTTACCATTTCTGTATATTCAGTGCTGCTTATTTCAGCGTTATTTTACAAGTTTTCTGAGCGTTTAAAAAAAAAATTATGTTTACTGGTTATTGCTTAGTTTAGCGTTATTCGTATGTTTTCTGTACGTATTTTTAAAATGCATTATTTATTGATTGTTGTTTTGTTCAGTGTTATCTATATATATATTTTTTGTATGTATTTTAGAAAGTTCTATTTATTGACTTGTTTTGGTTCAGCGCTATCTATATGTTTTCTGTGTGTTATTTTTTTGTTTGATTGTTATCTTATTTGCAGTTTGTAGGATTTCATACTCTATTTAATCTTAGGTACGCTAGGTTGAATTTGTGGATTAATAGCATTTTCGCAACACAACGATTTTGTCACAATTATGGTCTTTATTATGTTAAAAGCAAACAACCCATGATATCAACCTTTGAATTAAAAACAAATAAACACATAGAATAATCATTTTGTTTCTAGTCTTTCCTATGCTATTTTTCTGAAATTTACATTTCACATATCTTTATACTCAGCGAACACAAATGAATGACCTACTGAAGATTGTGTGTTTTTTGTTTGTTTGTGCAACTTCGAGTTGGGATGTTTATCTTTGGTTAGTAAAAATCGGAGTCAGCAATAAATAGGAAGAATTTCGCGACATTGCACGCTTATTCTATATCAACCCCCTACCCCCCAAAAACAACAACAAACAAACAAAAACCAGCAACAAAAAAACCCTAGACACTTCAAAATACAAGTGTGTGTGCTGTGATCAAGACTGGGACAGTCATAATGAAATTATAACGATAGATACAGGACAGTGAAGGACCCTGAGACATCAGACGCGGCCCCGACCCCCGGCAGAGCTCCAGGAAATGATTACTGGGCGGACAGACGGACGGACGGACGGACGGACAGCGAAGGCTGCGGCAGACTTGCCGACTTCACCATCCGGCATGGACTGACAGGAATACAGAAGAAGACGGAGGACAGAGAGTGACGATACTCCACAGTGGCCTTACGGATGTGTAACTGGTTTGAAGGACCTTGTAATGTAACCCAGTAGGCTAGTGGTACAGCTAACTGACACATCCTAGAAACTGATTTTAAGCCAGAAGCATGTGCATAAGAGTATTATAGTATTTATAATTACAGCTGTGTTCTCTGTGTGAAGTTTGGGCAACTTTCTCTTTGGGAAACTTGGGGTGCGGAACCCATGGTAATGTGTAACCCCCCCTCTCCCACCACCCCACCCCCAACAGGTCCCCCTCCTCCCTTTATCCTCCCCCCCTCCCCCATCCCATACACACACCCCTTTTCCTCCCTGTTTTGTTTTAATTTGTTTGTTCATCTGTTGTTGTTTTGCTTTTTAAAAATCTATTTATCTTTTCTTTTTTTTTTTAGCAGTGTTCATGCTTGTGTCACTATTAGTTCTGTTTTGCTAGCAGAGTGGGTTTCTCTGCAGATTTTTACCAAATTTATGTGGTGCCCTAGGTTCTTTTTCACGGTTAAATACTGGCTGCACACTTGAACCAGCGTTTTCCTCTCATCCGACATGACGACACGCAGGCCATCATCACTCATGGTGTACTGCACGGGAGGAAAAGTACAGCCTTCATAATCACGAGGATTTAAACCCAGGCATCTTGCTTCTAGACAAGTGCGTTTTCTCTGAACAGCCAAAGCGTTGAGCTGTAGCATCATCCGTAGCTGTTTGCACGACTAGGAGTTGCAGGCAAACGTACAGCTGCTGTGCACACCAAGCTGCCCTCAGTCTTTGACTCGTTGTTGTTGTTGTTGTTCTTGTTGTTGTAGTGCATTCCCCAGCATTCCCCTTAGGGGGGTCACCCACCCCAGAATATGCACCTTGACTCACTCATCCCTCCCGGGAATCACTGTGAGATTGAAAGTAAACACTGTACGACAAGTTTGCTGTGTATGATTCTTTTCAAGTACCTCGTTCACAGATGTGCAAGATGTTCTCCATAATTATGCCATGTGTTTGCACACGGGACCTACTAGGTTTATGTAGTTTCATCCGAGGGACTTTTATGGGAAGTGGAGTCAGTATTAATGTTAACTCCTGTGGAATTTCTTTTTTCAAACAGACCCTCAGCGGAAATTCGAACCTGCATTCTCTAGACCGTTAGATCACCAGTTCGATGCTCTAGCCACTTCTCCACCTCCCCCCCCCCCCCCCCCCCCCCCCCCCAAACCAGCCCCAACCCCTTCACACCCCTAGTATTTTTGCTTCCGATTGAAAAGACTGTGTTAAGCGTCACAGTAACCCCCCCCCCCCCCCCCCCCCCCCCCGACCACCACCATCTCCCGCCTCTTTTCTGTTGTCTTTTGAAACATGGGGTTAATTAATTTTCACTGACCAGACTAAGACGATCTAGTTTCAATGGTTTGGAAACTTTTTTTGGTGTGTACATGATTGTTTCCTTTTGCTAGTTACAGAGATGGAGTTTGAAATGTCGAATAAATAGGTTTTACTTTTTGGGGTATGTGTGTGTGTTTGGTATGTCGGTCTACGTGTTTATAAATGAAAATGTATGCAAGATTTGTGAGCCAAAGAATGTGTGTGTGTGTGTGTGTGTGTGTGTGTGTGTGTGTGTGTGTGGTGTGTGTGTGTGTGTGTGCGCGCGCGCGTGAGTGTGTCTTGTCTGTCTGTCTGTTTTACTTTGAGAAGACGCTTGTAGAACCATAACTTCAGCTATCTTTATCTTGTTTTATTTTAAAGAGATGTTTATTCACAAGAAAAACAAACAAACATGGCTACAATACACAGAAACATTGTGAGCAAACAAGCCAAAGGCTTAAAAAAATACTTGGTAAAGGTAAAGGTGTCCCATAACCTATTCGGTCGCTGGGGAGCGAGGCATCAGAGACCTCAGTTTCTCCAGGGACCAGCATATTAATGAGGGCGGGCGCCCATCTCCTCTCCCTCGCTGCTTTACCTTCCCTGACCCTGAAGATTACAGCTGGGTGAACTGGGGGACTGTATTGAAGCCAAGGCACGCAAACGCGCAAATCATCACCCATTCAAGCTCAATGCTGCTTTCGACGGCAAATAGTTTGGGGTTTCTTTCGTGGCCTGTGTTCAAAGTTCAGGCTTTCCATTCCATCAACAGTTATAGCACGTCATGCGTAATGATAGCTGTCAACGGTGAAGTATTTCCATAGCACTTTTATTTTTAACAAGTGCATTGTCAGCATTCTTGAGGGATGACTGCAGATCATTAGTCCTAACCTACATGGCTTGTTCAGTCACAGGTGCAGGCACAAAAAAATTAATTGTTAAGGCTGTCTGTCTGTCTGTCTGTCTGCCTGCCTGCCTCTCACTCACACACACACACATGCATATACACACATGTACGCACGCCCGCGCGCACACACACAACACCACACAAACATACAACAAACAAAAACAAAAACAGCAGTAATAGCAGCAGCACCACCACCACCACCACCACCACCAAAACACACACACACACACTCACTCACTCACTCACTCACACACTCACTCACACACTGCAAAATCCTAAATAAACCTACTCGTGTTCGAGAGGTTAATTTACAGAAAGAAAGATAGAAAGACAGACAGACAGAAAAAAAAGATAGAAAGACAGACAGAAAGAAGGAAAGACAGACAGACAGACAGACATAAATAAAAATATAAAAAGGAGGGAAGGAAGAAAGGAAAGAAAGACCGAACGAACAAAAGAAAGAAAGAAAAGAAGAAGAGGAGTAATGATCTGCAGTCATCCCTTCATATTCATTCCATTATCCTCGATATAAAAGAGTAAATAAATAAATAAATAGATCACCCCAGTGGCTGAGCTAACATTAAGCCTAGTTGGTATTGGCTTGAATCATCGTTTGAAAAAGACCAGTACTGATCATCGTTTTCTTTTCTTCTTTTCTCTCTTTCTTTCTTTCTTTCTCCACTCCTTCTTTCTTTCTTTGTTTTTAATTTTTTTAATATTTCATCCGATCTTATCTATCTATCTATCTATCTTTTTCTTTCTTTCTTCCTTCCTTTCTTCTATTTTTCTTTCTTTCTTTTGTTCGTTCAGCCTTTCTTCCTTCCCTCCTTTTTTATTTTTATTTATGTCTGTCTGTCTGTCTGTCTTTCCTTCTTTCTGTCTGTCTTTCTATCTTTCTTTCTGTCTGTTTGTCTGTCTTTCTATCTTTTTTCTTTCTGTCTGTCTTTCTATTTTTTTCTGCCGTGTTTGTCTGTCTTTCTATCTTTCCTATGTCTGTCTATCTATCTTTCTTTCTTTCCCATAGCTTAGGCAGACAATAATACAACTGATAATAGACATACACCCCATTCACACCTTGGCTGCACAACAGCTGTAGCGGGGCAATTTGAATACCCCAGAATAAAGCGGTTGTGTTCGAAGTCTTTTATCTCATAATCGAACACCTGGTTCATGAGGGGTGAAACGAGGCCTTGCATCACGCTATAGTGGCGTGCGGGGATCGATACGTCAACATCCCGCACAGCTATGAGAGAGAGAGAGAGAGAGAGAGAGAGAGAGAGAGAGAGAGAGAGAGAGAGAGAGAGAGAGAGAGAGAGAGAGATGCAAATGCGAATGCGAAATTTTTATTCATTATAGGCCTTGGCCCCTCATGAAGGGGTGGTGTGTATATAATCAACATTCCAAACCATGTTGCATAGGAAACATTTATGAACAGAAAAATAATACCTCACGTACAGACAGTATTTATAATTTTAAAAGCTTTATACAAATAAATTGCTAGTCGCTTATTAATGCGTTCGTTAGTAGATGACATAAGTATACAAACTCTAAACATGGAAGGACAGCTCACACATTTCTGTGGTATCAACTGAGTTCTAAGATCATTTAGACAGGCAGACAGAGACAGACAGACAGCCTTGACACATCAGTCTCATTTGGTAGGTTGTAGTCAACGTAGGTACGTCCTCCCTCCCCCCCCCCCCCCCACCTTTTTTTTCTTTCATAAGGTTGTTTTATTCAATTGCTTTCGTTGTTGGTTTTCATCCTTTCAACACATTCTACTTCAAATCTTTCATCAAACTGTGTTAAGTTTATTTTCGTGGCCTACTAGATTGTTTTCGAGGTCTGTTTTCCGGTCAGTGAGTCTACATTATTGTGTGTGTGTGTGTGTGTGTGTGTGTGTGTGTATGCGCGCGTGCGTGCGTGTGTTTTCTTTTTAGATAAAAGACACTTTTAAAAAAGGAAGAAGGAAAGAAAAAAAAAGAAACGTGGCAGGATAGCGAATTGGAGTATGAACCTAAAACTATAGTGTTTATTACAGGACTGAACTAAACCATTGTGAGATGTTCTTCGATGTTAATAATAGACTATGAGAGTAAACTCTTTTGATGATAACTTATCTAGGGTAGGACATCACTGACATCTGTATATTATTCGCTCTGATAAAGTAGTGACTCATTCATTTGTCACGCTGTCATGACATATTATGCTGTGGCAAAGGCAACAGCTTTGATGGCGTGAAATATGTTTACATTTTACTCTCTTGTGTTTTTGTCTCTCCTCTCTTCTTTTCTTTCAAACCATGGCAATTTGAAATATCTTGACACTGAGGAAATTTATGCGTAAATTCGAACAAACTGTTTTATATTCGTATTCTTTCAAACCTTTGCTGAAACTCCAAGATATTAATAATAATAATAATAATAATAATAAATGGAATGTATATGGCGCTATATCATGTAAAAACTAATCAAAGCTCTTGGATTATCATTGGTGAGATGTGACCATTCCTTCACTTCTTAAGTGCAACGTTCCAACATTGGGGTGATGTCTAAACAAAATGTTTGTGTTCATGTGTTTCAAGTTTTGTCGTCCATTCCTACAGGCACGCGATGGCCTTTTCTTCTTTGTTAGGTGGAATGGGATTTAATATCCCACCTAAGTGTGTTGTGTGTATAAATTTGATATTTGTTTATCTTGATATTTGTGGACGGTTGCATGCGTGTGAATGATTTGAATGCAAGCGCTTTGATTTGTTTACTTTACAAGATTCAGTGCTATATAAATCCCATACATTATTATTATTATTATTAATATGCACGCTTCTCTTCTCTGCACTCCCTTACTGGGTGAGGGTAATATCCATGTAAGATTGTCTATGTCTGTTTTTATAAATATATAGAACATTTCCATGTTATCATTATCATTGTCATCCACAGGACTTCGGTTTCAAGTCTCATCCAAAAACTGTAAGGACATTGGACTTTGCACATGATAGCTCCAAAGAGAGACCTTTAGCCTGGTGGCCAAGACAGTTCAGTGGTCTGGAGATAATGCACCAGTTACAGACAGCGAAAAATCATGAGTTTGATCCTTCTTTGAACTTTTACCCCCTCCACTTGACCATGAGTGGTGGTCTGGGTGTGTCTTTCGCATGAGACAATAGATCGAGATCCCATGTACAATATCTATTTCACCTTCACCCTTCACACTATCCCGTAGTCATGTAGACGTGGGGGCACCACTGAAGATTTTACAGCCAGCTTCCTGCACTCCCTGCGGTCCTCTGCTTTCCCTAGCACACCTAAAATGTGCACGGCAACGAAAGAGTTGTCCCTGGCAAAATTTTGTGTAAAAAAGCTACTCTCATAGGAAAACTCATGAACTTGTGGTGATGCGCTCTCCCTGGGGAGAACGGCCCAGATTTGACACCCCCCAAAATCTGCCATGATTTTTGGAAGTGTTATGCAATACAATAGGATTGAACCCAGGAGCCTTCCATCACACACCAAATGTCCTACCTATTCAGCCCATTTCACCAGCTGTCTGTCCACTGAATCTCTAGATTCAAGGTCAATTGCAAGTGAGACATAAAGACTCCAAAAGACAGACAGACAGACACAATATCTGCAAGATGCTTCATTCCATGATCTCCCCTAGCCAAAAACAGGCCAAAAATGTGTTTCTTGTCTCACACTTTACACACTTGCCAAACACAAACACACACACACACATACACACACACACACACACACACACACACACACACTACCACCACTGTCACAATTCATCCCTCTTTATTATTCAGAGATATCAGGAACATCTTTACAAGCAATGTCAATTCATCATCAATAACATTCGCTGAACATGAAAGGTAGGTGCATTTGAGCTGTCTCCCTCCCACTCGCACACAACAACAGGGCAAGTTTACATACTTCACATACTATGTGACATTTCACTCTCAGCATCTGGCCCACCCCGGCGAATCCTGGTCATTACAGTGTGTAGTCTCAAATCGTTTTAGCTGACCTCTGTGGGAGGCATTTTAACGTTTATTCTTTGTATTAATGGTCCAGGTGTGTGTGTGTGTGTGTGTGTGTGTGTGTGTGTGTGTGTGTTTGTTTTTCTCTAAATCTCTCTGAGGAAAGTAAATACAGTGGAAATGTGAAAGGGCTAACTCATGTATGTTGCTTCAGACTTCTAAATGCTTTAAAAGACGTGTACACATTTTTAATGCATCAGAATCTTAAAAGAAAATGTTTGGGTTTTTTCCCTAGTCTTATATTTACACTAGTAAGCAGGATTCTTAAGGTGGGCTCTATGAATGAGAGGAAATATCACATCTTCTGCACTTTTTTTTTTAAACTCTCTTTCTTCAAGTCATGTACACTATCAGACACCACCTTAAAAAAAACAACAACCACATTACAATTACATATACTTCACATATGAACTGATTGGCTACCTTTGGCGAGTGTCAAATGTGTAACAGACAGCATTCAACAAAAAACCAAAAACAAACAAATAAACAAAAACAAACAAATGAACAAAAACCATTAAAAAATTTATTTTCAATTTGAGAAAGGCAACAGCTCACAAACAAACAAACAAACATGTATCCTAAAGACAATAATCAAGATTGTATGCGCACTGATGACTGATTTGGTTTAGAATTGAATATCAAGCTGAAACCACTCACAACCAATACTCAGAAGACATGCTGATGATGACAATAATAATGATGATGATGATGATGATGATGATAATAATAATGATGATTATAATAATGATGATAATAATAATAATGATAATAATAGTTATAATGGTGATGGTGATGACGATGATAATAACTAGCACACATAATTATCACAGTTAAAAAAAAACAAGCATCCTGAACCAAATACCCCAATGATAAGCACAAACCAAAGAACCATGACATTTCTTCAATTCATACATCAAGGGTGCTGGTCATCTGAATACTTACCATGTCAAAACAAGTCTGCACTCCTTCACTCACTCCAAACTGCTTCCACACTGAATACATTACAGGACTAAAAACAAACAGAACAAGAGAGTGAGAAAATGACTTGGAAAGCAAAATTTAATAAATATAAAAAAGAGAAAGATTGAGAACATGAGAGAGAGAGAGAGAGAGAGAGAGACGAGAGAGAGAGAGAGGAAGAGGAGAGAGAGAGAGCGAGAGAGAGAGGAGAGAGAGATGAAACAGATTTAAATATGAAAATCGTAGAGAGAGAGAGAGAGAGAGAGAGAGAGAACAGATTAAAAATGAAAATCGTTATAAAAGAGATAGAGAGAGAGAGAGAGAAGAGAGAGCAGGAGAGAGAGAGAGAGAGAGAGAGAGAGAGAGAGAGAGAGAAACAGATTAAAAATGAAAATCGTTAGAGAGAGAGAGAGAGAGAGAGAGAGAGAAACAAATTAAAATGAAAATCGTTAGAGAGAGGAGAGAGAGGAGAGAGGAGAGAGAGAGAAACAGATTAAAATGAAAATCGTTAATACTATGTAACATGAACGGGGTAACTTGGTGGGCAACTATCACCAAAAAAACACACACACAACACTTATATCTACCAGTTCATTACACACACAAACAAGAACACAACAATTAAACAAGTTCATTAAACAAACAAACACAAAATAACAACACTATTCTATAAATCTTACACACACACAACACAACACAAACACTATTTCATAAAACCATCATACACACATCATACACACCACACACCACAACTATTCTACCCCGTTCATTACACACACACACACACACAACACTATTCTACCAGTTCATTTACACACACACACACACACACAACAACACTATTCTACCAGTTCAAATTACACACACCACACACACACAAACTCTATTCTACCAGTTCATTACACACACACACACACACACACAACACTATTCTACCAGTTCATTACACACACACACACACACCAACACTATTCTACCAGTTCTTACTCCACACCACACACACACACTTTTCTAATATTATTTAAAGTGAACAATGTTAATTTGAAGACATCAACAACATCATCACTCTTCTACCAGCTCATTATTGATGAAAATCAAACATACAATTTCTCTTCCAATGTAATAATGCTCTCTCTCTCTCTCTCCTCTCTCTCTCTCTCTCTCTCATCTCTCTCTCTCTCTCTCTCTCCTCTCTCTCTCTTCTCAAGCGTTTGTAAAAGCAAAATTCATTTTGAAAATAACACAACTTTATCAGCATTTTATTACAGTGATATTTCTTTAGATACAGTGGGTTATTTTTTCTGTAATTACTTATATGTTTTGAACACACACACACACACTTCCCAAAAAAACAATATAAGAGAAAAAAAAAGCAGATATTTTACACACACACACACAACTTTAGGATAACATTACTACAGATAACAGTTTCTTTAAGTGTTTCTGTTTTAAACACCATACACAAGAATAAACAGAAGAAAGAGTTATTTTTCCTGCCTATACTTACTGATCAGCTAAACATAACTAAAGCTTTTGAGAAGCATAATCGATACAATAATGCAACCCTGAGCCACATAAAAAAGCAACAATCCCAAAACCCCCCACCCCCTCTCCCAACCCCCTTTTCATCTTCACACAGTCTATGCTCTGAATTTTGTTTTTATTCTAATCAACATTTGTGGAACTGCACACAATGGAAAACATGCAATAAAACCATCTTTTGTTATTGGTTTTTTAAAAAATAATCTTTTTGCTTATTAAGCTGGGTCATATATATATTGGCCAAATACTGAGAATAACAATCATTTATTGCGCTTTTTGTTAAGAATTCGCTTTCTCTGTGTGCAGGTGTGTGTGTCTATGTCTGAGCATGTGTTTGTGTCAGCTGGTGTGCTTTGTGTGTATGAGGCAATAACATGGGCAACAAGTCTGTTACATTAGTGCATAATCTATAATGAATCCAATCGGCATAAGCCCAATGGAGTCTTATTAGATTAAGCGTATTATTGCTATTATCAATCTCCAGCATCAGCATCATCATCATAACCATGTTATTATTATCATCATTATCATTATTGATATTTTAACCATCACCATCATCAATTTATCATTATCATTGCTGCTTTTTATAATCATGTTGTTGTCTTTGTAGGTTTTGCTACTGCTGTTGTTATTTTATTACAAACACTGCACTTTCTTTCTGAGAGGCTTGTTCTAATAAACTTGAGACACAATTGTTGTCGTTGCTGTTGTTGTATATTGTGGATACACGTTTTCCTTTTCAGAGGTTCATTCTTATAAACTTGGAACACAATCGTTGTTGTTGTTGCTGTTGTTGCATATCACGTATACACTCTTTTTCTTTAACACAATCGTCGTTGTTGCTGTTGCTGTATATTGAATACATACTTTTTACTTTTCAAAGGTTTATTCATATAAACATGGCATACTCAGCAGATGTCACTGTTGATAATGACAATACTGATTCTGATAAAATGCTTGCCATTAAAAACAAACAACAACAAAACAACCAACAAAAACAAACACAAAAAGATATGAGGTGTTGCTGGGTAAAGACTATAGATATCAGCAATATGACAGAGAGGTGCGCATGTGTGTGTGTGTCACACACAGTTCACACACACACACACACACACACACACACACACACACACACACACACACAACACACACACACACACACACAGAGTTCACACACACACACAGATGGCTTGATGGGGAAAAATCAAAATGCATTGCTTATTCAATGTACTATCTGGAAATAAACATTTGACTTTGACTGTGACACACACACACACACATGCACACACACACACACACAAATGGGCAGAAAACACAGTAGGTTGCTGATAATATAATATTTCTCAAACACTTTGAGAAAAAAACAACCAAAAAGTAGAGAGACGAGGGCTGTACCATAATCTATAGCTTACAAACAACCCCCCTCCCCCCAAAAAAAAACAACAACAAAAAAACCCACACAAACTTTTGTGAACACAATTTGTTAAATCTGTTCCCAGTGGCTGCACAATATATAATAAATCTGATGTGAACAGGCAATCAATGAAAACTGATAATGAAACATGTGTCAAGAATATGAATACTCTTGTAAGGTTAACTAGTAGTGTCCTTTCTATATGCCATCCATATTATGTTGACACCTGATCTGACATAGGTTAACACTATAATTTCAATGATCTACTGACATGAAATGATGGTGATGATATAAAAAAAACAACCAACACCAACCCAAAACCCCCTTAATCAGTTGAAGATAGTGTTTTTATTTGACAAACATTCCACACTTTCTCTAAACAAAAGATATGCATTGGTGACGGTTTTGCTACTTCACATTTAGTGAACAGATTGAACAATCTCAGAAATTACAGAGCGACCCATGCTTATTTCCTGTTTTGAACATTTTTTTCCTCTCTCTCCTGTGTTATGAAGTTCTCTCTCTCTCTCTCTCTCTCTCTCTCTCTCTCTCTCCTCTCTCTCTCTCTCTCTCTCTCTCTCCTGTTTTGAAATTCTGCACCCCCCCCCCCCCCCCCCCTCAACCCCATCTTCTCCAAAGAAAAAAGGCAAAACAACAAACCACCACACTCTAATGAAATGATTCATTCTTCTGACTGACTTATTGCCTATAAATGTAATACTACAATGTTGTTTTGTCGTAAAGCAAGGGACTTAGTAAACACACTATTCTGATACAGACAAAAAACAAGCAAACATAACACATTTTCTCAATGACATGCACACCACACCACTTCATTTTCATACTCCCACTTCGAAGACAACATAGCTTGTGGTCATTGGAAGAGCAGTTTATCCTGTTACCATATACGTATGCAAACAACTGTACAAGTTTTTACACAGCAATCCATTAACAAGCAATGGTTTCAGAGAAAAGATTATTTTTATACTTAAAATGTCATTAAAAAAAAAAGCAAAACAAACATAACAAAATTGAAAATATAATGAAATGCCCAACTTTATGCACACATTGTATGCAGAACTGACAAAATTGTCCGACACATTCACCACCGTAAAATTAATGACATACACCCTGGCAAAAACATTAAATTCATCAATTTTTAAAAAAGGCCAAAAAAGAGAATGCTGCTAATTTTTTTAAAGGTCTTTTTTGTGTCCCAGTTTTGGCACACTTGTAGCACTTTTAAACAAAGATAGATATCAGAAAAAATTACCTCAGATCTTTTCCATGAATTTATCATACTTTAGAGATGAAGCCTTCTCATTTACACCTCAGCTGTGAACTTGATAAATAGATAAAACAATACCAACATTCATAATATAAACAATGAGAACAAACCATCACTATTTCCGACAATCACTTAAAATATATATAAATATAATTTAAACAGTAGGTAGCTTGTGAATGTGAGTGGACGCATGCATACACAACGCACATATACACATATATCACATAAAGATGTAAAATCAACAGAGAATGCTTTTTCAAACACATACACACACAATGCACACATACACACAATGTACACACAGTGCACACACACACACACACACACACACACACACACACACACACACAACAACCTTTTTTTCCAACTCTGCTGCTGGCTGTCATCAAGGGACCCAGTTAAACATCAGATTAAACTTTCTGTCCTTATGCACCTGGTTGGGGTCGCCCGGAATCTGAAAGCAGTCGACAGGAAACGCGCCGATGGTGCGGTTGTAGAGATTGAGGCTGAGGTCTGTGCAGCCCAACAGTTGAGTCTGGTGCGCGTTGTGTTCGTTCACCTTGAAGGTCATGTTGAAGAAATGCACACAGATGTCAGCCACCTTGGGGTTGGAACCCATGCACACCAAGGGAGACTTGTCCGCTGCAAGGATATTAAAAAAAAAAAAAAAAAAAAAGTGGAACGGGTTAGCATTTGGGATATGGTGATGGTGTGGGTTTATCATGTGCAGTGAGTGTTTGTGTGTGTGTTTATTTTTTTAATTTATTCTTTTGTTTTGAGGATAATGGAATAAGCATTCATGTGCTTTTTTTTTTTTACATCCAGTCCCTATGTGTATGCAGTTTTGTCAATTTTGTCATCCATTCCCACCGGCACACAATGGCCTACTCTTCCGAATAGTGGAACAGGTTTTAACAAGTGCGTAAGATGTTCTGCGTGCATTCGCACAGTGACCTTGGTTTATAGTCTCATCTGAAGGACTTTTGGGGAGAGTGGAGTTGGCACTGATGTAAACTCCAGAGGAAAAATCCTCCTGATCGAGATTTGAACGCAGGTCAGCAGATCATGAGCGCATCACTCTGACCACCATGCTATCCTGTCCCCTCCCCCCCCCCCATGTGTGTGTGTGTGTGCATGCATGCATATGTACATATATACATATGCAAGTGTGTGTGTGTGTTTCAAAGTATAAATTACATATATGTACATCAATACTAAATGCTAAAACAAATGTGTACAATATCAGAGTAGAAACAAGATACATGTGGCATTTTCGCCTGCAACAAACATCTGTTGACTTTTCGAATAAAGAACATAACCACAAAATGAAACGCTCTGCTATAATTATATGAAAAAGATTGGAGTGAAGCCAGATGCAAGACTAGAGATCAGTTTCAATATTCTAGCAAATAAATGTTGCCCATGCCTAGTACATGGTGCAGTTAGTTTAGATTTTCCATAAAAATACCCTCTGGAAAAACATAATTTTTTCTAATACTTCAAGGTAATGAGTAAGCACTCATGTGCTTTTTACATCAGTCCCGTGTGGGTGTGTACATTCTGTCATACATCCTCACAGGCACCCAATGGCCTTCTCTTCTGGAAGACGGAACCATTTTTTATTTTTTACACGAGCGCAAGATGTTGTGCAAACATTCACACACAAGACCTCGGTTTATAGTTTCAGTTGAAGCATTTTCAGGGAAGTGGAGTCAGCATTGATATTAACTCCAGGTGAAAAATCCCTTTGGACAGGTGTTTCTGTGGTGGGTCAGACCCAGGCTGTCAGATTGCAGGTGCAACGCTCTAACCACTAGGCTATCCCGTCCCTCTCATCTGGCTTAATCAATTCACCAGCTCCAAGGTTCACCAATGTTGAGATTTTTGTGTATACCACCGTTCCCCCCCCCCCCCCCCCCCCCCCCCCCCCCCCCCATTAAGGTAGCCGGATTCCAACTTTGGGGATGATCCTTACTTAGAATCTTGTCAGGCATTTTCAATCAGGGAATGAAACTTAATGAGAGATTCTAACAAGCTTCCCTATCACTTATCCTCAATTTGTTTGATTGATTGATTTATAATGTTTATTCCCAAGGGTTACAGATAAGTAATGACATACCTTTTTTTCATCCGGCCCTTAAACTGTGCAAGTGTGTATACATGTGCATGTGTGCATGAGAGAAAGAAGAGAGAGAGAGAGAGAGAGAGAGAGAGAGAGAGAGAGAGAGAGAGAGAGAGAGAGAGAGAGAGAGAGAGAGAGACAACAGACAGACAGATACAGAGATAGACAAATACAGAGACAGATAGACAGACAAGCAGCAAGAGAAAAATGTAGATAGAGATCTATAGACAGAGAGGGTAGAAAAGGGGGAGAGACAAAAAGATCTATAAAGATAAAATAGACAAAAGAGGAAAGGAGATACTCAGATAGTAGGACATTGAGATGGCAAGCAAGGCAGATACACGCTGGGACAGAAAAAAACACTGAGAGAAAAAGGGTCAGTCACATACACACACACACACACACACACACAAACACACACACACACACACAACACACACACACACACACACACACTGCTCTTGTGGCGACACGCTCTCCCCATGGAGATCAGCTCAAATTTCATGCAGAGAAATCTACTGTGACTCAAAGTGGTATACAATACAATACAATACAAAACACACACACACACACACACACACGCACACAAACTGGATGAACATCCACCAAAAAAGGAATATAAGTGGAAGAAAATCAGCCAAACAGCATTTTTCATATAAACCAGCAGCTGTCCTTAATACAATTTCTTTTTTTCCTCACTTTCAATTTCCCTCCAGGTACCCTCCACATGCAGAGAGAGTAAAGTTAATGTGTTAAACTATTAACCCAAACATACAATGTCTGTTCCCTCCTCACACAATGCAACACATTACTTAACGCTATGACACTGACAGACGATTAACTCGTATCAAATCTCTTATGATGGAGCCCTCTGCACAAGGATCACAGAAATCAGACACCATCCTCCTATGTTCCTGCCATCTTCCGAGCAATTCTCACATTAGTATGATATGTACGAGGCAAGAGACAGACTAGGACTACTAATATGAACAACTTTTAACACACTGTTTGTATAGATATTCCTGCCATCTTCCAAGCAATGCTCATGATTATGACTAGGCAAGAGGCAGACTAAGACTAAGAATTCTAACATGAACAACTTTTACCATAATGTTTGCTGCTCAACATTTCTGCCGAGGAACAGAAAGCCAGCAGAGCAGTAGCTCAATGAACAATATCAGCTGGTATATTTTCTTTCTCTTCAGAAAAAAAGTTCTTTGTATTTACTGTTTCATCAAGAAGTTGTAGTAATGGTGGCTTTCATGACAGAAAATAACAAAAAACAGCAAAAGTAATGATACACACAAAAATCCACTTCCAATAATAATCAAGTGTTGAAATGTCTGAGCTTCAATTAGAGGTGTTCAAATTCAGCATATATCAAAGAAGATAAGTTACTATATGATTACGTCTACAGTCCTGTCCTCTTGCTGTTTAAAACAAAGTATATAGAAAGATTTTCAATAGAGCATTTTGCTCAATTTTTTCAAAGTTTTTCTTATTCCATGCCACACCATTTCTTTAATACACATGTATGCACTTGAACTCACACACCTCACATACACACTCATATACACACACACACATACACATGCACACACACACACACACTCATGAATACACATGCATGAATGCACACACATGCATGAACTCACATACACACAAACACTCACACACACACACACACATACGCGCACGCGCATGCCCCAACACACACGACAATGAGAGCGAGAAAGAAAAAAAAGGGTCTAAGTCAGTGAGAGACAGAGACACAGAAGAGTAACAGTCCAAGTCAGTGAGAGACAGAGACCCAGAAGCAGAGGTGCAGAAAGAAACAGAGACACCTGTCAACAAAACACACAGGTTGCAGAGAGCATTATTATAGCAAGCTGATGCTCGACTAACCAGGTATTTTTCGCAAACCACTGGGCTGCAACTTCTAATATTTCAGCTGTATCATACATGTATGTATTGATTGCCAGAAACTGCCTGCACTTATACAGGGGAAATAAAAACGTCCCACACCTGTGCAAATTTAACATTTGTTGGAGTTGTTTACTTCCAGATGGTGCATTGAATAAACAGTGCAGTTGCTTTTTTCCATCAATTTATAAGTGTGTGTGTGTGTGTGTGTAAGTGTGTGTGTAACCTTTTATGAAATTGTTTACAATATGTGTGTGTTGTGTGAGTGTGTGCATGTGTGTGTGCGTGTATGTGTGTGTGTGTGTGGTCTTCAATGTGTGTGTGTGTGTGGGCAGGGGAGGGGGGTGCATGTGTGTGTGTGTGTGTGTGTGTGTGGTCTTCAATGTGTGTGTGTGTGGGGGCAGGGGAGGGGGGTGCATGTGTATGTGTATGTGTGTGTGTGTGTGTGTGGTCTTCAATGTGTGTGTGTGTTGGTCTTCAATTTAATGTTTCTTCACAAAAAGTTGGAAACAAAAAAAATCTGAGTGCATGAATTCATGTACGTGTGTGTTAAAATATCTTTGTGTATGAGCATGTATGAGTGTGCACATGCAATTACATAATTATAATTTGTACCAATTTGTGTATTCATGTACCTTGTGCATGTGTGTGTTGGTGTGTCAAAGTTTTATTTTTACTCTGTGTGTGTGTGTGTGGAGAGAGAGGAGAGAGAGAGAGAGAGAGAAGAGAGAGAGAGAGAGGAGAGAGAGAGAGAAGAGAGATGAAGAGAGAGAGAGAGAGAGAGAAGTTGTGTGCATGAGTATGAGCTGTGGAATATGTGTGTGTAAGTGAGTAGAGTGCAGTGTTGTTGCATGTGTGCTTATAAGTATGAATACTGAATATTGCAGTGTTGCATATGTGGGCATTCAAAAATTTGCATGCTTAAGCAGAGCGGAGTACGGTATGAGGAAGAGATGGTCACACTGTGACAGGACGAGATGGAGAAGACGAGCAGAGCTGGTAGAGATGTACACTGGGAGAGAGAGAGGAAAATGAGTAAGGTGCGCAGACACGAGGCACAACGACTGTGGTCGACACATAATTGATTTACAAAAGATTTTGACGGCCAAAGGCTGTGACCCTCTCCTGCTAAGTGGCTGTACACAATACGCATGTTCATTGGATCCAAACTTGATTTTATGTGGAGATAGACGGTCGCGTGGATGCACGTAGTAGGGTGTGCGTTGTGTGCAAATGTGTGTGTCAAATATGTTTAAGGGATTGTGTCGGCCTGGGTGGACTCTGCTGCGTGTGGTGTAGTGTAGATGGTAGTGTGAGTGAGTGATGTGTCCTTGTGTGTTTTGTCCTGAAACTGAATGTAGTGGGGTTGGAGGACGGAGCGATCGGAGCAGACATGTGATCGCGAGCTCTAGACTTTAACCTACTGGCACAGTGTGGCCAATTGGTATAGTGATTGTTATGGGTGAGGAGTGACGAATGAAAGAGAGTGAGAATATGATGAGAGATGTAGAGAGAAGATGTGAGAGAGACGAAGCCAGATGATGAGAGAGACAGACAGACAGAGACAGACAGACAGACAGACAGACAGACAGACTTCAGACTTTAACCGTACACTGGCCACATAGTAGGCCACAATACAAAAGAATGATGGGCATACAGAGTGCACATATGACAATGTAAGTGCTATAAATATATTACTATCAATGTATTGTACGAAATCAATGTGAAATCAACCCACATGTGTGTGTGTGTGTGTGTGTGTATGCGTGCATGTACGAGTGTGTATACATGTGTGTGTGTGTGTGTGTGTGTGTGTGTGGTGTGTTTTATGCGTGATGTACGAGTGTGTCTGTGTGTGTGTGATGTGTGATGAGTGTGGTGTGTGTGTGGTGTGGTGTGGTGTGTGTGGTGTGGTGTGGTGTGGTGTGGTGTGTGTGGTGTGTGTGTGGTGTGGTGTGTGTGGTGTGTGGTGTGTGTGTGTGTGTGGTGTGTGTTGTGTGATGAGAGAGTGTGTGTGTGTGTGTCTGCGCATGTGCGAGTGTGCATACATGTGTGTACATGCATGCATGCTATGTGTGTGCATGTGTCTGTGCATGTAGTGCTGCATGCGTACATGCATGTGCATGTGTGTGCGTGCGTGCATGCATGTGTGCGTGTGGCTGCTTTGTTTTCTGTGACATTTCCAATACTGTCAGTCTCACACAACTCAGCTCAAATTCCATCGCACAAGCCCCACTAGGGCTTGCTCTTGTCACACTCCTAGAATCAGCAGTCTGCAGGGAGCTTGTCAGTGTCAGACTGCCTCCAGGCCACACTCTGGAGCAGGCTCTGCACTAGTGATGGATCACTTAAGTAGTTTTCTCATATGGGAAATAACCTAATTTCCAATCTCGCATTATGAATATAATAACATTTGCTTGTCAAAAGTAACACAACAGAGTTGAAGAAAAAGTAACACTGAAGTCGTATGCTGGGCCTGACTTGTCAGGTGCTTAATGGCAGTGCAATGCACGTTTGCTCATGAACATGACAGACAACAATAGTGTCTGTCTGAGTGTTTGATGAAGGAGACGAAGAACAAAAGTACACTCATGAACATGATACAAATATCAGTTAGACTGACTGAATTGAATATTCTATGTTACATATTTTCATATAAATGGTAATACTACATGATTAGATGGGGAAAATGATAACGATGACAAGAAAGCAAAAATAATGACACTAACATCAAATTACAGTAAGTTGAGTAACCTACCAACTTGTGATGGTATTTTTATTTTATAACACACACAGTGCCCCTCACACACAGTGCCACACACACAACACACAAAACTTTAAAATCAAAAAGCAAACAAACAAAACTGGAAAAAAAAAAGAGACAGACAATTCTTAAATTCCTTATTAAGAAGTTAAACCCAGACATTTACAAAACTGTCAAAAGTGATGGAATGCAACCCCCCCCCCCCCCCCTCCAAAACCAACCCCCCTCTCCCAACCTCCCCCCTCACCAAAAAAAAAAAAATCAATGTAGCTTTAGAAATGAATTCAGACCAACCTGATATCTGGTTTCGGTGAACCTTTTTCCCATCCAAAGAGAACTGAAGGTCTAATTCCTGCAAAGGGAACGTAAAAATATCATGTCATTCACATTGTATAGATTCATCTTCCATCATATCTTCAAAGATTAAAAAAAAAGAAAAAGAAACTTTGCAAGGTAAACTCATACAGAAATACGCATGCACACACACACACACACACTCATTCACTCTCTCTCCGTCTCTCTTTACATTTATCTCCCACTATCTCTTCAACGATTTAGAAAAAAAGAAAGTTAGATAAACTCATATAAAAGAAGCGCACACACACACACACACACACAACACAGTGAATGACACCCACACTCACACACACACAACACAACACACCCATAAACACCCACAACCACACACACACAACAAACACACACACTCACAAACAAACAAACAAACAAACTAAAACACACACAAGTACTCTACATGTACACATGTAACCATAGATCTACACTATAACTCTTTTTGGCATTTTTCAAAATGCTGGTCATATCTTAGTGTAACTGCACACAGATCAATAACTGTAGTGTAGCCAAAGCAGACCATATGTTGTGGTGTCTGAAAGGTTCACATAAAAACAAATAACCATGACCTTGTTGACACATTGTTGCAATATAAAAATATAATATATATATACACATATATATAGTATGTGTGTGTGTCTCTGTGTGTGGTGTGAGTGTGAGTGTGCATGTCACTGTGTGTATGTATATGTATATATATATATATATATATATATATATATATTAATATTATATAATAATATAATAATATATATACAGTGTACACACTCAACCCCACATACATACAATATCACACATAACATTCACACACAAACAATACACACACACACACACAAGCACACACATACACACACATGTGTGTGTGTGCAGATGCCTGAATGTTTGTGAATTATATACATATGCATATTTTATACCTACACACACTATATCGTTCTTTTGATTTAACGTCCTTTCACCTATGCATTAATCGCAAAAAGGTGTTAAATAAAAAAAAAAACGATGTGTGTATATTGTGTGTGATTATGCATACACACAAATACACACAGTGTCACACACACAGTCTCACACACACACATCACACACACACGTACATTGTACACGCCACAACACACACAACCACACACACACACACACACACACAGAGGTTCGCCAATAGGTCACAAGCAAATAAAAAGGAAGGGGGGGGGGGGGGGGGGGGGGGGGGGGGGGGCTATACAAAGCAAGAAAAATGGGCAGAGAAGAAGAGGGAAATAGGGTGAGGCATGTAGTGACAAGAAGCCTTAATTAATAAATTATCCCTCACACACAGCTCTCCTTATGATTCAACACTGTGAGCTTTCTGAGAAGACAAAGTACAACAGGCACATTAATTAATCAGTATAATCACACATTACCGTGGGGCTTACGTGCCTGTAATAACTGTAGCAGTTGAGTTGGACAATTTTATTATGTGATGTAACATCATGTATGCTGCGGGGCATATGATATAGTAAATGATGATGGAACAATCACATAATATGAAACGTGTGTATTTCATGTTGATGTTATACTTAGTGGTACAGAGCTCTTACAAGGGCATCTTGGCCTTGAGATATAAGTACTGCTTTGTTTGTGTTGTTTGGTTGTTGTTGTATCCTGTTATTTGCACTATTATCACAAGTGTATATATATATATAGAGAGAGAGATATAGATATATATACACATAATATATATATATTATAATGAAAAACTTTGAGTTCTCTGGATTCTCTTGTTTTAAGTACCAAAGACATCTTTTCAAATATCTATCTGCTCATCCATCACCCCCCCCCACCCCCCCCCCCCCCCCTGCCCCAAATTTATCTTGGAGTCTTTATGTCCTGACTCTCAAAGAAGTTTACTTGTAATCTAACAAAGTCTCCACGTTTCTTTTCATTCTGTTACAGTACACTCATATATTTATAGAATGCTGAATAGATCTACTGATTAGATCTTCTGTGACAAATCATCAGAAAATTGAAAACAAAGTCTTCTCACATAGCCAGTTTACAATTTTGCATAGAAACAATCAAAGCTGGATCCAGAATAAAGTTAACAGTAGAAAAATAGTTTTGCATGCATTATCATTAAGTAACTTTTAGAAAACAAAACTCTCTGAAAGAAAAAACCCCAACATAATGTTAATGACCTGATAAACACACAAACACATAAACACACACAACACACACACACAAGCACATGCACACACATACACACATAAACACACACACACACACACCAAATCTTACACTACAGTTACAGTGACAATGCCATGTTCATAAATGATCTTGTATGTTGAAAACTACCTCTGAGATTGGAAGCTAGCCAGAATGCAAGTGCTTTGCACTAAAATCTATACTTGTATAATAAAACCTATTTTCAAGCTCCAGGTAAAACTAAAAGGCTAAAGTAAACCCTAAAATTACAGTACTTACAGAGCTGAATGCTGGGGGGAAAAAATGATGACACGACTCGGCTAATATACCTAATACTAGTGGTAAGAAGCACATCAGGTTTTGTGTACGTGTATGTACACACAAAGAGATAAGCCTAAGTAAGGCCTGCATTTAACTCTTGTTATGCAGGCCTATGAAATAGTAAAGTCCTCAAGTGACATTGTTCTAACAAAAACAACTGTATAAATAATATATTCTTTATCAAAGGAGAAGAAAAATCCTTTGAAGTTGGAATATGGCTGCCTTTATGGCAAGGTACTTCACTACTTGAAAGCAGAGAGCTCTCTATGCATACAAACTTCTCTCTGGATCAGTGTGCAGTACACCTCACAATGATTCACAGGTTGATGGGCATTTTACAGTGCATATAAATATTATATTCTGGGTGACCCCCAGGGGATGTTTGAGCTAGAGAATACTCAACAACAGCATACAACATAGCATGAGTGTATTGTATTATGGTATAAGATGATATACCATATAATAACTCAAGTAAGTCCTTCAGATGAGACTTTAAACCGAGGCCCCGTGTGCGAACGCATGCAGAACATCTTGCGCACACGTTAAATCCTGTTCCGCTTTTTGAAAGAGTAGGCTATTGTGTGCCGGTGGGAACAGATGATGAAATTTACAAAACTGCATACACACGGGGACTGGATGTAAAAAAACACATGAGTGCTTATTCCATTATCCTCAATTTTAAAAAAAAAAATATATGAACATATTTTTTTTAAATCTCAAAATAAAACAAAATCATGCAGGTTACTTAAAGTTTAAGCAAAGCATGTACAGAGCAGACATTTTTGATTATCTTGTAACAATTTTCTTTTAGAGAAGACATACTCAAATGTTGAGAGAGTAAGATACAGAGAGTCTGACAGACAAGGTCAGACAATGCACAGAGGGAGTGACCCCCCCCCCCCCCCCCCCCCTCTCCAAAAAGAGACAGACAGATCAGACACACAAGAGAGTAAAAGGGGGGGGGGGGGGGGGGGACAGGCAAAAGACAGTCTAAGCATGCTCAAAGTAAACTCACGTGTGTTTTGGACACAAAGGTAAAGTTGGAGCAAGCCGTCATGTTCAGATGGAGTCGGCGGTTTGTGATCTTGGAGCAACACAAACAGTAGTGTTCAAAACAGTCGCAGAATCCAAACTTGACAGGCATGCTGTAGGTAAAGTTGGCAGTGCGGTTGCGTGAGCTGACCAGAATCGGGCCGTCAAGATTCAGGGGATCGACTTTGTTCAAAAACTGTGTCTCCTTCATGATATTACCAATGTCTTCGAAGGAGACGGTAAGATTCCACTTCATGGGTTCAAAAATCAGCTGGGGGTATCTTTTGGGCACCACCACACCTATCACAGCTAACTGCTCCAGGGTTTTGTTTTTCACTTTCTCTCCAACTTGTACTGTTTTATTCTTGAGCTTCACACCCAGCTCGTATGTTTTATTTTTGATGAGGCTGCCGAGAGCGAGAACATCCACATGGTTGTCCTTGTTCTGATGAACTGTTTTATCATCATCAGATTTGGTATTGTTTGCTGTCAGAGCATTTGCAGGTTTGTCGGAGTCCTCCTTACGACCAGCAAGAGGAAGCTGGGGGGCTGCTATCACATTGTCTTCTGGGTTCACTTTTTTAGGGTCTTTCTTGCTCGCTGCCGTTGAGAAGTGCCTTAGAACAGATTTGTCAACAGCAAGATGTTGATCTGCTCCAGCCACATCCTTTCCTGTGATGCAGAAATAGATTTCAAAATTACTTTTGAATTATAACTGATGATGGAAGATATTTAGCACTTGATTTGCACTGATTCACTACCATACAGTGACCCAAAATGCTAAAAGGTTAACTATGGTACACATGTATATATATATGTGCTACATTTGCACGTACATGCACGCATGGACACACATATACAGTACACACATGTTGTTGTTGTTGTCTTCAATTTAACGTCTGTTCACTCTAAGTGATATTAGACAAGGGAAATAGAAAGTGTAATGGAAGTTAAAGAAGGAGTGGAAGGAGAAAAGGTTAAGAAATAGCATCAGTGCTGGTATTTTTGTTTTTAAAAAACACAAAAAAAAACTGAGAAAAGTAAGGATAATACTTTTAAACAGGAACAAAATATAAACTCAACAATGTGGAAACATGAAATAACAATAATGTAACTACAACAAATATTCAAGTGGACTATGCAATAAACATCTGGCAATGGCAAAGGCTAGCTTTGGATTTTCAAATACATTTTCCAGAGACTGTTCAGAAATTGTAGGTAAAAAAGGTTTTACAATAGGGCATTCAAATATGATATGAGTATTGGAAATATGATCCCCACATAGACATTTGACATGTTTACAAAATTTTGTAAGGAATGCATTTAACTTCATTCTAAAATATAGTGAACTAACCCTTCTCACGGATATAAAATGCGAGTCTGAGAAGGAGCCATTATAACAAGAAATATGGGCAGTGGTCAGACAACTTTTAAAATATCGTTCATTGAATTGATCAGCTTCTTTAAACTTACCCCATGAAGTTTGTTCTAATATTTGGTATCCTTCCTGTAGAGATAAGGGAACATCCAGTTCTATCGATTCCATATCATGTCTTGCCCCCTTTTTTGCAGCTCTGTCAGCCCACTCACTTGAAAAAATTCCAACGTGAGAAGGCACCCAACCAAAAGAAACAGGAATACCTCTTAAACTTAGGAGGTGTATGACATATTTAATTTCAAAAATAATTTCGGAGACCTTGAAGTTTGGGGATTTTATAGCATACAATACTGACTTGGAGTCAACACAAAGCAAGATATGAAAGAAGGAATATGGAAAATCAAGAATATAGTTAAGAGCCATAAGAACTGCAATAAGTTCAGCTGTAAATATTAAACGATGTTTACCAAGATAGTACGATTTCTCAATTTTAAGTGCTGGTATGACAAATGCAGAGCCTGTGTCTTGATTTTCTAAAACAGATCCATCTGTATAAACTTTTAAGCAGTCAGCATACTTATTTTCAATATGCGACATGTATACACACACACACATGTCGTGTGTGCATGCATGCATGCACTTTTTGGAAAAGTAGGCCATTGTGTGCTGGTGGGAACAAAGGACAAAATTTACAAAACTGCACAGTGCGCCCCCCCAAAAAAAAGTACATGAGTGCTTATAGCCTTATTCCATTATAAATTCTCAAAATAAAAGAATAAAAATAATTTCTAAATGCATGCATACAGATACATGCATGCACGCACGCACACACACACATACCAAAATAAACAGGTACAAACATGCCTGTGTGCACACATGCATACATGTACTTATTCATCTGCATTATATATATCACACACTTCAGTTGATCTCAGTGATAATGAGTAATTCTCATGTTCAAACTTATTTTATTATTAAGCAACCCATGCACTAAATCTTAATAAGTCTGATGAGCTTCTAAAGGCAAATCCTCAATTTGTGAGCTGAAAAGTTCTCTGAGTGTATGTGTGTGTGTGTGTGTGTGTGTGTGTGTGTCTGTGTCTGTGTGTGTCTGTGTGTGACTGTGAGTGACTGTGAGTGAATGTTGTGAGTGTGTATCATATGTGTGTGTGCATGTGCATGCACTCACGCATACATGTGTGTGTGTGTGCCCGCAGTAGTAGTCTTTGAATTAATGTGATTTGGACAACAAAACAAACAAATCAAATGTATACATATGACTACCTATTAACAAACAAGATTAACAAAATTTAAACTTAAAGGAATCTACTGAACACAGAATAAAAAAAACATAGCGTTATCTCGAGCATTAACTCAGTATTGGGCAGTATGTGCGATAATGTTTTTTCGCCTTCAAAGGAATGTAAAATGCCCTGAAAACCTGGACTTTTAAAAATTATATGCTGATTTATAAATCTTTTACCACAAGGCAATACATTCTTACTGAATTTTTATAAGCGTCCAGTTTTACCTTAAAACAATGATGTGATAGTTCTACAGATATGTAAAGGCACCTTGCTACAATGGATATTCTTATATAAAAGTTAAAACTGCCGTAGTATCTAAGACTTGTGTCTTATTTTGTAGTTTTGTGACAGATTTATTGCCATTTTGTGGTACTTGGTTAAACTAAAGCAATTCCAAAAGACTTTTCTTAACAAGCAGTGTCTCTCTTGTACCGTAACTGGAACATGCAACTTGACTGAGTCATTAGATTGTTTAGGCTTTTACTAGCCTTTACTGGCTTTAGCTCCCTGTTTTGCAGTCTGATCAGCAAGATAATTTCCCAAATACCCTGATGGTCCCATCTACAGTTACACCTATTCTGGGGTCCATAAACTTATAAAGCCTGTAGTGGCATGGATAATTATACTGTGATAATGATAAAACTTTAAATCACTATAGTATATAATTAACAAGTTTATGTTACATCAGCTATAGAGTATAGTAACATGTTTACCACCTTCTCTGTTTTAAAACTAAGTTTTCTTTTATTAAGGTTAGAAATAGCTTGCATTTCACTTGCTATGGAAATTCTGCAGTCGAAAGCTGCAGAAGGGAGGAGGGGTGGGGTGGAGATCTTTGAATGATCTTTATTTTCCAAGGGTAATGGTCATTCAAAGATCCCCCCTCCCCCCCACATCATACTTTTTAGGGGAAAGCATCAGCAATAGTAAGCTACACAAAAACAAATATCATATAAGGAGACTTAGGAGATTAGGCAAAAGTAATTTACACCCCCACCCATGCACGCATACATGTACACACGAACACATACACACACACCACGCACCCATACAAACCATGCATCAATGCCCAAATCAAATCTTTATGAATATCACTTATCAGCTGGGGGAGAGAGAGAGAGAGAGAGAGAGAGAGAGAGAGAGAGAGGAGAGAGAGAGAGAGAGAGAGAGAGAGAGAGAGAGAGAGAGAGAGAGAGACTAGAGGCATGCCAAAACAGAAAAAAATGGATATGAAGGGGAAGAAAGAGATTGAAGAAGGCGTCTGAAAACTAGCGATGCAACGTTAGCCTAACTTTTACAGTTTTAGTTTTACTCCTCAGTCCTGAATCTGCCTCATCCTGTACACACTAGGCACGTTCAGCAAACCCAGTCCCACTTACTGTGCAACGTCTGCAATATATATCTAACTTCTAATTCTTTACTTTTTATATGAACAAAGAATCCATCTAATGCAACAGCAGCAATATTCGTTTACTCACTTTTCGAAGGCAATGTAGAAAGCAAGTACATCAACCAAAACAGACAGGCGATCAAGAACACAAGAAACACACGTTTCTTGCGGAACCGTAGCACAGCCATGTCGCTTGTTTGTGTCATGTGAAATTGTCGAGAGTATTGTCCCTTGTCCATCCTCTTTTCGCTTTCCTGCACTGTGGTCTGGAGGCGTGGCCTAGGCCCTATCCGGAACCACGTTTTTCAAATCATATATTGGCAAGCTGCTGCGACAATATGATGGTTTGATCTTTGCTAGAGACTGCTGTAACTTTTCAACATCAGTGCCTCAGGCACAATCCGTTTCTCATGCATGCGTTGCGAGCTACTAAAGCGATGGACTATAGGCCTACTGGCCTCGCAAATCAGTAACATGTGGCGAAGATTGGCTGAGCTAAGAATATAAAAATAGTCGCACCATTGTGGTACATGTTTATTTTGTATTCTGTCTTTTTGTCTTTTGGCAAGTATGTGGCTCCGTGTGGGGGGGGGGGGGGGGGGGGGGGGCGCACGCGCTCACTTTGTTTTGTTGTTACTTTTGTGTTTGCTTTTTGTTTTGCTTTGGGTTTTTTTAACGGCAGAAGAAAAGAACACCTGGAGTTGCCGGCTTTCTCAGTACCATAAAATGACTTCGTAAGTGAGACACCTCGCGTTGTTTCCAAGTTTTGGAATCGCAGACATACTATGTGCTGTTTGCTTTTTTTCCATCCTTTTTTTCCCTTCTCCTTGGTGTGAATCAGTTCTTTCTATTGATCCACACACACACACACACACTCAAGTGTTTCTATCTCAGTTTACTGGTCTAACATAGGGCTTTTATCAGCCTATAGTATACTGGTCTAACAATTCTATAGGCCTATAATGTCAGGAATGTTGACTTACAAGCAGCAGTGAGCACACAATAGTAGGCAAACGGGCTGGCTTTATGATCTTTTATGATTTTTGCACAGATCGGCATTATACCCTGTCTGGGTTTGCCCATAGATACTGAGTAGGCTATCTCCAGGGGTTTGCCGAGCAAAGAAACTTCCGATATGAAGGTTCTCCAGCCAGAACTGTTCACGTAATCAGTTTCTCGACCAAGTCAGTCCCCCATTTTTATCGTCATCCCAATAAAATTATTTACTTTCCCCGTTTTTATGTCGGTTGTCACGACGATGTGATGGCAAACCACCGCGATAACAAGAATCACTAGTCACACAACTGAGGTAAGCTTGTCAAACAACTCAGTTTCAAAATGAACGCATAACCGACTTCCTCTTCTTCGTTGTCAAATGCTCAGACTCAATCTACTGTTGTCTGTCATAATATGAGCGACAAATTAATGTGTTGTGCTGCCGTAAAGCGCCTGACAAGTCAGGCCCAGTGCACCGGACTCGGCGTGAGAGAGAGAATTGTAATCTTTTAAGTATACATTTCGGGGGGGGGGGGGGGGGGGGGGGGGGGGGAGACAGGACAGTGGACTATGAGAGCAAAAAATAGACAAGAAGTAGGTTTCAGGAAGCAAAAGGAACAAAGTAGAACAAAGAGAGGGATAGAAAAGAGGGAATTCCTAGCACAGAATATCCAGAAGGTGGGGATGCTATTTATACTTACAGGCCCCTGTCATTCCCAGGGGGGAGAACGCATGATGGATCTGGAATGTAAATTATTTTGTTCGGTTTTTATTTTTATGCTGGATCAAGTCTATGGGTTCGCAGCTACGATCCCCAATCCGTCCAAAATAAAGTATTACGAACCCATCCAGAAATCAAGAGTGCTCTTCCTACAAACAAAGTAATTAACGATGCTGGTATGATTGATGTTTGATCACCTGGGTGCGTAAACTACCACTATTTGGGGATCTCATTAGGAATAAATTCCATCAGTATCCAGAATATGAATGGTATTTTTTTTCTCCGTTGGATTGAGTTTTTCTGCTCATTTGAATTGCAGGCGATGCTTGGTTCCTTTCACATTTCGGCACTTGCTGGCACCCCATTTAATACTCTCTCTCTCTCTCACACACAACTTATGTTATCTCGTAGGCCCTACTGTTATTTCTTGCATACAGGCAAGTCAAGAAAGATTGGCCGTGTGCATTTTAGTCATGCATTATGGTGTTATCTGTTCAACGCACTATGATATTCCACGCATTGTGATATTATCTGTTTGTTTTTAATAGAAAATGAACACACACACACACACACACACACACACACACACACACACACACACACACACGACTTGCATGTGCCTTTATCCTTACAAGAGGGGTACAGCTTACTAGAACAAAAATCATGGAGAAAGGTAACTGAAACTAATCAGCAAAATGAGAGTTGTTTATTATTATTATTATTATAATTATTATTATATCTAGAACTGCAATAAATACGATAATTTTAACAGCCGTGAACCATTCAAAAACTTGTGTAAGTGTTTTTACGTCAAGAAGAATTACTACTTTATTTTGTAGAATGAAGCTAAATGCATTAATATCCAAATTCAGCATAAAATGGTAAATGTCTGTGCGGTGAGAATATCACCAATACTCATATACTTTTTGACTGCCGAGGGTAAAACCTTTCATGCCCTATTTGTCTGAAAACCCACTCACCAACATATTCAGTAATTTAAAACTGGCATATGAAATTATGAAAGGTCTTTGTTGCAGTCCCACAGGACATTAATTTTGTTATAGTTGCCTTAACGTTAATGACTTGCTTTTATAATTTCTGTTGCATTGCCATGTTTCCTTATGGGATACAAAAACAAAAAAAAAGAAGACATCCACCCCTCCATTATTTTGGCCCCCCACCTCTCCTCGTCTAATATCACTAGAAGTGAACAGACCTAAAATTGAAGTCAACAACAACGCACATTGTAGGTAAAGGTAAAGGAGTCCCATAACCTATAAGGTCGTAGGGGAGCGAGGCGTCAGAGACCTCACTTCTCTAGGGCCAGCATATTGAGGGCGGCGCCCATCTCCTCTCCCTCGCTGCTTTACCTTCCCTGACCCACCCATTTACAGCTGGGTGAACTGGGGGAACTGTACTGAAGCCAAGGCGCGCAAACGGTTACCCATCCAACTGGTAACCACGCTCGACGCTGCTTAACTTGGCTGGGGGAAAGCGAGTGCTCCGACCACTGAGCTATCCCGTCCCCTATAGGCTAACGCACATTATAGGGGACGCATTATGCACAAGCTGAAGGCTGATCCGAACAAACTTCACGAGCAAGATCCCAGACCATCAGATCCCGAAAGCACACAGGTGCTAGAGGAAGAGGTAGAAGAAGCAGTAAGATCCTTGAAAGGAGGCAAGTCACCAGGGATTGACAACATCCCGGCTGCGCTCATCAAGAACGGAGGCCCAGAGATGATCAAGGCATTAACAATCATCTGCCAACGCATCTGGACCAGCAAAGAGTGGCCTGAACAGTGGACCCAATCCATCATAGTTCCACTTCCAAAGAAGGGAGACCTGAAGAAGTGCCAAAATTACAGAACAATCAGTCTGATAAGCCATCCAAGCAAAGTTATGCTACGCATTGCCTTGAACAGACTGAAACCACAAGCAGAAGAAATCCTTATCAGAAGAACAGGCAGGATTTCAGCCCAGGTCGAAGCACTGTCGAGCAGATTTTCAACACAGAATGCTCATAGAGAAGCATCTCCAACATCAACTACAGCCCCTACAACAACTTCATTGACTTCAAGAAGGCCTTCGACAGAGTGTGGCAAGAAGCTCTGTGGCAAGTCATGAGGGGGACTATAACTTCGACGAGGACCTGATTCAAGTCATCCAGGCGCTGTATGACAGCTCCCCACATGCAGTCCTCATGGGTGGAAAAATTTCGGGGAGTTCTTCCGGAAACTTCGTTGGAGTTCGACAAGGCTGCCCCGGGGTATCCCCGTTCTTTTCAACGAGTTCCTGGAGAACATCATGCAGGAGGGCCCTCCTTGACTTCAGACCACAATCACAATGGAGGAAGGCCCGTCTGCAATCTTCGATTCGCAGACGTATCGATCTCATGGGCCGCAGTGAAGAAGAACTCCAGGATCTCACCACCAGACTGGAAAAAATCAGCCCAAAGCCCACGGTATGGAGATCGCACGGAAAAGAGCAAGATCCTAGTGAACAGTACTACACCAAAACCACTCCCACCAGCATCAAGATGAGTGGCGAGACACTAGAGGAGGTAGAAACTTTCAAGTACCTTGGAGCAGTCATCACCAAAGAAGGTACGAGCACACAAGAGGTGAAGATCAGACTTGCTGTGGCACTCTCCTCCATGACTAAGCTGGCGAAAGTGTGGAGAAACCATAACATCAGAACCCACACTAAGGTCAGACTCTACAAGGCACTCGTCACATCCATTGCCTTGTACAGCTGTGAAGCATGGACACTTACTGCCGATCTAGAACGTCGAATTCAAGCCTTTGAGATGAAGTGCCTCAGGCGGATCCTGAACATCACCTACAGAGACCGTAAAACCAATGACTACGTCTGGCAGCAGATCGAGCACTGGCTGGTAACAAGAACCATTGCTAGATACAGTCAAACGGAGGAAACTGAAATGGTTTGGCCACACAACAAGGCATAACAGCCTGTCAAAGACAGTCCTGCAGGGAATGGTGGAAGGAGCAAGGAGGCAGGGACGACCACGCAAAAGCTGGATATCCAACATCAAGGAGTGGACCGGCCTCACTGTACCAAACCTCCTGAAAGCAGCCCTGGACAAAACCATTTGGCGGTCCACTTGCAGCGTCCGTGCGGGTACCCCAACGGTCGTCCCGACCAAGGGATGAGTGAGTGAGTGAGTGATTATGCAGTTATTCCCCCTATTTATTCTTTTGCTCATGAAATAGAAATTTCATTCAATATGGAAGACATGGTAGAAACGTGACAGACCATCACAGAAAGTGGTTTTCTTACGATCGTCTAAAGCTTTCAGATGAGATTTATAAGAACATTCATTCACTTGATTGAAATATTTTATCCAAAAGTAGCAAGTTCAGTTCAATTATTAAGATCAGAAGGGAGTCAAAGGCGAGTTGTCCAGTATCGAAAGTTGGCTGGCTGGCAGTCTGGTGCTCACACAGATAAACACGTCGCTGCTCTCAGGGAGAAAATGGAGAACATGGAAGATCAACCACAGGCAGCCAATGGAAGCACAGAGGACAATTCAGCCAGGAAGAAACCACAATTTGGAACACGTTATTTGACAGACCCTCAAAACGTTTTTCAGCACAATGCGTGGTAAGTGAAGTGAAGGCCACAGTCTGTGACAGCACTGGTACACACACACACACACACACACACACACTCACTGAAGCAAAGAAAAAGCAACAGTACATAAAATTCTGGATGCAAAACTTCAGTGGTGTCATGATGATCATAGATTCAATGCATTCATACAATTTGAATTTGTGTTTTTCAATTTTCATAGGTGTTCTGTTCACTTGTAAGAATACTATTGTTGATGATGGCAATAATATTAATAATTAAGACATTGCTAATGATATGATTGCATATGATATGATAATAATGATGATGTCATATTCTGCACTTGTATTTGTGTTATTGTGGCATGTTAATCAAAACTCAAGTCCACAGTCTTGATGTAGTGTAGATACCATGCACAATCTTTCTTATCATCTAATCAAGTTATTCATTTAATCAAATTAATGCTGTGGTTTGTATCCATGGGTCACAATGGCCATAGGTGTCATTTGAAGTCTGAAGTCTGAAAAGTCTTTTGAAGTTTTGTCAATGTCTGTGTGTTTCTTGT
>CM054139.1:56092053-56102053 GCA_028751875.1 Rapana venosa | reverse complement strand
GTGTTATGATTCTTTAAAAAAAAATCTGTTGTACAAAAAGTGACATCAGATGGATTCAGCCAGCTTCAGGGAACTTTACTTTGGTGAAAAATCATCACATTGCTTCAAGGGGACTAGTTGATGAACAGTTTAAGACATGTAAGATATGCAGCCCTAATTTTCAAACTTTTTATTTTTCAGCATTCAGTGACATATTTTGAAAATTTGTAAAAAATAAATACAGTCATCTATTAAAAAACTGTGAAACAATCTTTAAAGTAGACATTATGAACTTTTCAATGATACATAATGTGTATGTCATCATTATATTGGGTAAGTCTACTGAATTTTTCAAATATAGCCAAAATCACACGTCACCACAAAATGGTAGAATCCATTTCACTGCGACTCCAATGAGTTAATGGGTTTGTTGGGATTTGGTAATGTCCACATGGTTACCATTATACCAATGACATTATTTATTTCAATGATATTGTGAGAACAAGAAATTGATGATACTGTATAGAGAGTCTTTAGTAATAACTTTTACAAATTACATTCTTTTTAGTTTCTTATTCTATTTTCCACTAGTCAGTCATGGCATAGTTACTTTCCAGCTGCTTAGTTCTCTGCATGTAAAATACATTCCTGTCTAGTGCACTATTCTTGCACTTTTAGATTTTATTTTATGCCATGTTTTTTGTGTTTGTTTTTCTTCTGTTCCTCGGCTAGAGCTCTGAGGTTCACCAGTGGTGAGATATAGGGTTTGTTTACCAACCATTAACTTAGGTAGCCACTTTCCAACTTCAGGGATGTTGTCTAAACACTACACCTGTGTGTATGCATCTTTTAAAAAAAAAAATCTGTGTATTTTTATTTTTATCTCCTTCTGAACACATTGTCATAATATACTTGAAGTTTGGTCCATAAGTGTACATAAACATTTGAATATTGCTCCATGGTAATTATTTCCTACCCCCCCCCCCCCCCCCCCCCCCCCCCCCCCCCCCCCCACCCCCCCCCCCCCCCCCCCCCCCCCCCCCCCCCCCCATCCAAAAAAAAAGGGAAAAGCTAAAAAACTGAACATTGAGAGTTGCTCTGAAAAGTAAACCTAATTTTCTGTTCTCCGACAGTGATCCTGGGTTGATGGTGTACTGCTGTGATTTTTCCAGCACCGCTGTCCAGCTGGTAAAGGTTAGTGAGTCAGTGGCTGTGATAGTCTTCTTCCTTGTCAGCAGCATTTTGTGGTTTGGAAAATTACTTTACAGTTGTGGTCAGCTTTTGTTTCCATGACTGCAGTAGATGTCATCATCTTTTGTCATCTAGCAGTGTAATTCTGGTTGGGTTTTTTTTTTTCGTTTTGTTATTGCCACTATCTGTTAGTATTGTTTAGTTATAACTCTATTCTGTGTTCAGTGACTGTGTATTGTTAGCATATATTGTTTCATAACTAGGTTATCAGATTTATCCCCTATGGGGATGTCAGGGGAGGGTGTGGTTTTAAGTAGCATGCTCATCTTCTGAAACTCTGCAAATGTTAAAAGTTCTTGTGTCTGTCATCCTGATTGTTTCTATAACATTTTCTTTCTTGCCTGCTTGTTGTTTCTGTTTTTATCATGTTCCAGTCTAATACTCCTTTTTCCTGCATTTCTTAAAGTCTGTTTGAATTTGAATACGTGGTGCTTTTGTGTTCATAAAATTTGATTTCTGGAAAATATATTTTACTTGTTGGTATTTTTGTGTGTGTGTCTATGTTATGAGGCCATTAAAATATCTTCTTTGTGCTTTAAGTTACCTGTGTGTGATATAATACAGTGAAGGAACATTCTTCCAGCAGTTTTCTGGTGAATGAATCAGCTGTGCTCAAGACATTTATTTGGGCTAGAATCGTTGAAATATGACACCATACTGTTCTTCTTTTCTTGCCATGGGAGGGAAGAGGAATATATCTAGAGCTTTGTTTGGCTTGTGATAGTAGGCTACTAGGTGTTTTTGAAAAGGTTTCATTTGTACAGCCCTGATGAGGTCCTGAGCTGAATGTGACTGTAATGAAAAGAAAAGCGAAACAAATTAGCTCGCCATGTGTGTATCATGTGTGACAGGAGCATCGGGACTATGATTCCAAACGCTGCCATGCGTTTGTGTGGGATATCACTGACGGAGATGCCGAGATACCTTTCCCTCCTGAGAGTCTGGACGTCATCGTCATGATCTTTGTGTTGTCTGCCGTCCATCCAGACAAGTGAGCATCTGTATGAGTGTGTGTGTGTGTGTGTGTGTGTGTGTGTGTGTGTCGAGTGTGTGTGTGTGTGTGTGTGTGTGTGTGTGAAAGTCAAGTCAAAGTCAAACTTTCATTTTCAGATGGTACTTTGAATAAGCAGATGTGTGTGTGTGTGTGTGTGCTTGTGTGTGTGTTGATGTGTGTGTGTGTGTTTTAAAACCCTTTGATAAGTTTCTGTCACAGTCACTAACAGTCTCCTCTTGTTGACCTCAGGATGCAGCAGGCAGTCAACCGTCTGGCATCCTATCTCAAACCAGGCGGGCAGATTCTCCTCAGAGACTACGGGCGTTATGACATGGCTCAGCTGAGGTTTAAAAAAGGTAAGTTCACGGTTTCTCTTGAGTATTTTCTGGCGCCCCCCTGCCCCTTTACCTACTATAGTGCCATAGGCTCTTTCAGAATAAAGAATATCCCTGCCTTTTGGAATTTTTGTGCTTGAAGTTTCCACCTCCCTGTCTGACTTTTCTCTATGATCTCTGCATCACTTACTTTTGCATCTCACCGATTAATTCACCTACTCTGGATGTGGAAGTGGATGCTGTTGTTACACTTTTTGGACCTAGGATATATGTATGCAGATTTTACTCTTTTGTTTTTTATATACATAAGTAATAACTTTGTGTTTAGTTGGTTTTTTCATGTTCCTCGGCTAGAGCTTTGAGCTTCACCAATGGTGAGAGTTTTGCATATGTGACCATTTTTTGTTTTCCATTAAGGTAGCCACATTTCGACTTCAGGCAAGTGTTCAGATTTAGTTTTGATGGAGGCACGGGTGATCAACTTGGTGATCTAACCACCAGCGGCAGTTGTAGGTATAGTATGCATTGATAGTGTTTCATCATGGTGCACTCAGTCTTCTCTTCCAGCTTTGTTTTACATCTTGAGTACTGATCAGAGAAAACAAAAATGAAGGAAATGTTTGGGAAGAACAAAAAATACTTTTCTTGAAGTGTCTGCTGGTGATTCTCATTTCTCTTTACTCCCATCTTTAGAATCTTCACAGTGAGTTCAAGTTATGGAGTGAAACCAGAAAAAAACCATCAGCTGATATATTTATTGTTAAGTTTTCCTTGTGTGGTATGCACTTGCATGCATGCATGCATTAACATGTAAATGCATATGTTTCTGTCATTTAGGACGATGCCTGTCTGAGAACTTCTACGTGAGGGGAGATGGTACACGGGTCTACTTCTTTACTCAAGGTAAATGTCTTGACTTTGTAGGAAAACAAAAGAACATATAGCAGTGTCTTTCAAAGGTTTCATTGGTTGTTTTGGTGTTTTTATGTTTTTTGTTGTTGTTTTTTTCCTATAAAAAATGTGGTAGTCGGTCCTGTCATGTTTAGATAGAAAGAATGACGGACACTGTAGCTGAGTGGTTAAGACATTTTGACTTCAATCCTGTGAGTTTATGAAGTCCTGGGTTCAAATCTTGGCATTGGTGCTTTGTGAATCAGAGGTGGGTTTTATTATGATCTCCCAGGTCAACTTCAAGTGCAGACCTACCAGTTCCTGAATTCCCTTTGTGTATATATACAATGTAGAAGATCAAGTATGCACATTAAAGATCCTGTTATTCATGTCAGCATTTGGTGTGTTATGGAAAAGCAAACATACCCACCATGCAAGCGACTCTGAAGGTACAATACGTTGGCTTAGGCCAGTGAGCAGACCTCCTGCAAATTTGCAAGCACAGGAGAAGGCATGCCCCATCCGGAAAGGGAACAGAGAGAGACAGAGAGAGACAGAGACAGTCAGACAGAAAAAAAAAAGTATGTTCTTTTGAGCCAGAAGGCCCATAGAGCCGGAGCTTATCCCGGTTTCTGTAGCGTTAAGCGAACTGATGGTTTTTCACCACCCCTGTGACAGGACGCTAGTCTGTCGCCAGATACTTCCCCAGCAGAGTGGTACCCACTTGTACACCTGGGTGGAGTGAGGAAAAATAGGAGTAAAGTGTCTTTCCCAAGGACACAACACCGAGCTGAGCGGGGATCGAACCCGCGACCAAGTCAGACAGAGAGAGAGAGATAAATTTGTCATTATTATGTTAAAATACACAAATATTGTTCGTTTCTCAAGAGCTTTAACCTCTTACTGCCGAGTACAAGTGCACCCTATATGCGGGGGAATAAAATTCTCATGTACCACTTGCAATGTTCATGTCCCTCTTACTCAGAAATTACTAAATGAATAATTATGATAGTCTGCTTAATGACAGTATATATATATCGTAGATTGCTTTGAGGCAAGCTCAAATTAGTTAGCATGATATTTCACTACAAAAATCTATTTCAAATGTAAAAAAAATTGACAAAAAATACACTTTCTTCATCACCACTGTCATTCTGAGTACCCGCCCATCTCAATATCGTCAAACATAAGTCCAGGCAAAATCTCAGTCTTTTTTTTAATATTCTTAAGCACTATCTCTTGAATCATACACGATCATTTTCATCACTTTCAGGATTATCTAAAATTTTATTTGTCACTTTTTCAGCAGTGTAAAGTTATTGATACCTACAATGAGGAGTGTCAGCCATTTTGAACAAAAACTGCCCAAGCAGTCATGCATAATAACACAAAATATGAGCTAAAAAAACTATCGTTTTTGCCACGGTTTTTGCAGCTGTGCCAAATAACAGGAGAGTGATCTCCTATAATTTTGGAGTTCTTTCCCTTTAACTGTAGTCAAGGAAGCTGGCTTGTTTACTTCGGTTCGAAACCCCAGAAATTTTGCAGGTTGTAGGCGTATAGAGTGCACATTTAGCCCCTGGGGCAGTCTAGTGGTTAACTACTGACACTGTGTAGACCTGCAGAGCTGAAGGAGTGAGAAGTCAAGTTTGTTAAGCAAGTCTAACTGATAAGTCATATGCAGAATCTCACCTTTGGTGAATCCTGAAGCTCTAGTCGAGGGATTTGCCCCCTCCCCCCCAAGCAACCAATCTGGCTAAATGGTGAGATACTCTCTGCAGGAGAAAACTGATAACCAATGGGACGTGTTGTTACAGAGGAGTTCCGAGCCATGTTCCAACAAGCGGGGCTGGTGGAGGTGCAGAACCTGATCGACCGACGTCTGCAGGTGAACAGGGGCAGACAACTCAAGATGTACAGGGTGTGGATCCAGTGCAAATATCAAAAACCTGTCCAGGGAGCGTCCCCTTCTGTTGAGACCTCCAGTTCTTAGCATTCATGCATTAAGAGTACTGACTGTACTTGTATGTAGTCTCCCTTGCCGTAGAAATTGTTGACCATCTGCTTAGGAATTTGTGGACTGCAAACATATGTTGTTTGTTGTTGTTGTACATTCCCCAGCTTAACACCCAGGGGATCACTCAGAATATGCACTCCTGATTCACTATTACACCTGGGCATTACTGTGAGACCCTAAGTGAAAAGTTAGTGTGTATGACTTTTCAAGTACATCACCTATAGGCAGCCCTACTCCAACTTCAGATGATTTATTTTTTTCTGTAAAAGAGAGTGTACCTTTAGAGAAGAGTGCAGATTGTAATGCTAAGAGTTTGTCATGGCTCAAAGCAAACTGTGGCTCCAAACAATCTGAACAATTTAAAGCGTATCAGCATTTTGATGTAGGCCTTGGGACTTGGCTTACATCAATAAATAAAGCATTTGGCTTGGGGCAACTGCATACTTTTGATACTGATTTTTAGATTCTTAAATAATCCTTCAGTTACTGTATATAGTATCACAGACTTGAGTACTTCTAAAGTATCAGTGTTTTTATGGTCGTGTCTGATGGTTAAATTTCAATAAAGATGTATATGCTCTTATCTTGTGTGTTTATGAATCTGTATGTGTGCTGAGAGAAGGTTGACTTCTGTGAAAGATGCTTTGAGAAAAAAGGATATCATGTGAAATGATATTGATAAAGCACACCCTGTCCGTGAGTGCTTATTTCATTATCTTTGAAATAAAAGAATAAACACACACACGCACTCACACACGCACGCACACATGCATACACACTCACACACGCATACACACACACATAGCTGTCACTTCTAGGATAGCTTATTACATGCACTTAAACATGCACAGAAATATCAGAGAAGTAGATACATGCATATGTTCACATCTAGAAAAATTAATTTCCATCAATATATGGTATATATATTATAGACAGGTTGTACATTATAATTCATATCAATTCACTAGGGACTGGCAGTTACTTCCCTTTACAGCCCCCTCCCTCCCTGCCCCCAGGACTAGCCATTTGTAAGGATTAGTAAGATTTACATCTCCCGCCTAAAAAACAAATAACAAGATTAAGATTCAGAGCTGATTAGAAACATTCTGGGTTAGTGTGGTGAAAGTATTAAAGTTCCTGCTTTCACCTTTTCATTTCAAATCCAGGCAAATAATGTCCATTGTTTTTCCCATCCCAATTAACACACACGTTGACCAATATATACATCTGTGGAAGCTCAAGTGTTTTTGAAACAGTCTGTTCTCCAGCAAAATAATCCAAGCAATGTCCAGATATAATTGTGTAATAATACCATAGCCAAGAGTGCAAATAATGATCCACTAATGTTGACACAGACACCCATCAGATAAAGAAAAGAAAAGGTGGGTAGGGTGGTTGGTTGAGGTGATTTCCAGAAACACAAACTTACCTGCTCACACAGCCAGGTAGTCTACAACTATTGATTGTTTTTGAAGGGGGAAAGGTCAATGAATACTACAATTAGATATTAAGGTCATCGTCTGGTGGTGGGAAAGCCTAGAGGTGAGAGCGTTGAGTTCATGGCCTTTATTTATTTATTTATTCTTTTATATCGAGGATAATGGAATAAGCACTCACGTGCTTTTTTACATCCAGCCCCCATGTGTATGTGGTTTTGTAAATTTTGTCATCTGTTTCCATCGGCACACAATCGCCTACTCTTCCAAAAAGCGGAACAGGATTTAACGTGTGTGCAAGATGTTCTGCATGCGTTCGAACATGGGCCTCGGTTTATAGTCTCATCCGAAGGATGATGATCTGATGGTTTGAGCCACCACCAAGACGCCTGCTGGAAGGGATTTTACCCCTGGATTTAACATCAGTACTGACTCCACTCCCCAAAAGTCCTTTGCCAATTGGATTACACTACATAGCAACATTGCATGTACAAATATTTTGTGCACACATTTAGTAAAACTGTTCATCCTTTTGGAAGAGTAGGTCATTGTGAGCCGGTAGGAACGGATGACAAAATGAAAGAAATGCATAAAGAATGGTGTTGTGTTTAGACATCATCCCCAAAGTCAGAATGTGGCTACCTTAACTGTGGGGAAAACAACAACAACAAACCCTCACAAAACCAACAACAAAGAAAGAAAGAAAAAAAACCCCAAGCATCACACATGAAGTCAGAATACAGCTAACTTACCAGGTGGGATGAGTGAATCAAAGTGTATGTTCTCGCGCCCCCCCCCCCCCTCTCAGTTCAAGTTGGGGAAAATGCAACACATAAATTGAACAAGCTATATTTTGATAAGGGAGACAATTCCAAAACTTTGTAAAAGTTGAAAACAGATTGCTTCCCCTGGTCTTACACGCGTCTTGATACCCTTCATTCATTTCCTGATATAGTATATATACTTTTTGTTTCAATATTGCTCAAGAGAGTAAATGGGAAAGAACAACTGTGAATTAGTGTCACATGAAGCACACTCTACTACAGGACTACAAGAACAACAACAAAAATAAATACATTTAAAAAAAACCCTCTCATGAATCAGCATCTGTGATGTTGTTGTATTATTTGTTCTTACCATTTTCAACCACCCCCAGATTTTTCAGCAACAAAATTGAGATCTCCCTAGGGAGAGTGTGTCGCTGTAAGAGCAGTGTCTACCATCCGATTTCTTTTCTTTTCTTTTCTTCTTTCTCTCTTTCTTAAAAAAAATTCCTGTCTGTTTACTGTTGTCTTTCATTCACTACCAGGGTGACCTTTTTTTCCATCAGGATTTTGCCAGGGAAGTGTTGTACTTTTACACTGTATTGTAATTAGGTTAAATTGTGTTCTGACTTCATTTTGTCTAATGGGAACTTAAAATAATCTATTGCTCTGAGTAGGAACATGTTCAGACAACTCCCCCCTCTGTCTCTGTCTCTCTAGGGGGTGTCAAAGAAAAATACTTCCAGGCATATATTCTAATACTTTTTTCCTTGTGTGTGTGAGAGAGAGAGTGTGTTGAGAGAGAGAGAAGGAGAGAGAGAGAGAGGGGTGAGAGAGAGAGAGAGAGAGAATTTCAGACAATATTTCCTTAAAGTGGTAGGAATTTGCTGTTTTGCCATTATCAACACACACACACACACACACACACACACACACACACACACACACACACACACACACGTCAATAGATTTTATTCTTTTATTTATTGAAATCTCTATGTATGGACAAAAGTACACAATCTGTCATAATAAAAGACAAATCTGTATAAGAATACATGCACTGCTTATTTATTTCACAGAAAACTAGTAAGTAATGTTTATCTTTTTTTTTGGAACGGCTGTGAACAGCTATTAATTTTTTTGTATGAGGTTATTTTTTTTGTTTTTTATATATGAATATGAAAAAGAAAAGATACATAAATATCTACATAGTCATTTTATAGAGTGACATGATTTAGAAATCAAATGTCTTTCTGAGAAATTGCAAAATGTCTGATTCAATGGTTGGCATTGCTTATTTACATCTACGAAATCAAGGTTCAGTCATCACACACAACCCCCCCCACCCCCACCCCCACGAGAACTGAATGACAACAAACAATAAGAAAATAAATAAAATGGATAAAAAAGAAAAGGAATTGGCACTTCTAATTTCTTATTACTTTTTTTTTGTACATATGATTTCTTATTCTCTTTATCTTTTTCTTGGACATGGGGTGGGGGTGGGGGTGGGGTGGTGGGTAGGGGATGTTTAGAGAAAAGACGAAGAGATAAATGGCAATGTGGATTTTTAAAAAATGTAAAACTATCTTTGATTTTTTTTCTTTTTGGGTTAGACTAAAGAAAAAACAAGTGTTTCTATAAAAAATGTTAAAAATCTTTACATAAAACTGCAATCACTCTAATTTTGGCACATGGTACATCACTTTGCCTCTGTATGGACACGCGTGTGCTTGCATGCGGGCATGCACGCGCGCGCGCGCGCGCGTGTGTGTGTGTGTGTGTGTGTGTGTGTGTGTGTGTGCACATGCATGGACATACTTATAGAAGTGTGCACCACAAGTCTGCATGACATTAAAAAATAAAACGCACACATGTGCGCACACACACATGCATGCACACATGCACGAACGCATGTGCGCGCGCACACACACACACAAGCGTGCATGCATGCATGTATAGATCTCTATATATTTGGGGAGAGAATTGAGAATAAAATTGTTCAGGGATGTGTGTGCGTGCGTGCGTGTGTGTGAGTGTGTGCGTGTGTGTTGTTGTTGTCTTCGATTTTACGTCTGTTCACTCTCAGTGATATTAGAAAAGTGTGTGTATATGTGTGTGTGTGTGGTGCGTGGTGCGTGCGTGCGTGCGTGCGTGCGCGTGTGTGTGTGCGTGCGTGCGTGCGTGCGTGCGTGCGTGCGTGTGTGTGTGTGTGTGTGTGTTACAGTGTGTGTGCTAGGGAGGGGGTGGGGGAGGTCGCAGAGTGCAGTGTTACTTTGTTCCCCTGTGCGATCATGGTCTTTGGTTCAAGAAAACCACAACAATCTTTAAGG
>CM054139.1:56084553-56087053 GCA_028751875.1 Rapana venosa | reverse complement strand
TAATCAAGATCAGTGTATCCAGACGTAATCAAGATCAGTGTATCCACAGATAATCAAGATCAGTGTACCCAGACGTAATCAAGATCAGTGTATCCAGACGTAATCAAGATCAGTGTATCCAGACGTAATCAAGATCAGTGTATCCAGACGTTATCAAGATCAGTGTATCCAGAATCAAGATCAGTGTATCTAGACGTAATCAAGATCAGTGTATCCAGACGTAATCAAGATCAGTGTATCCACAGATAATCAAGATCAGTGTATCCAGAGATAATCAAGATCAGTGTATCCAGACGTAATCAAGATCAGTGTATCCAGACGTAATCAAGATCAGTGTATCCACAGATAATCAAGATCAGTGTATCCAGAGATAATCAAGATCAGTGTATCCAGAGATAATCAAGATCAGTGTATCCAGACGTAATCAAGATCAGTGTATCCACTTTCGACAGAAAGGCTATTTGTGAACTGCAGTGCCACACATCAGTTGCTTCGGTTTTCAAGGTGAGATAGACAGCGGCTTGATGCTCAGCGCTGTGCGAGAACACAGCTAGCTGCAATCTCACAGAATGGAAACAATGACAACTGGACCTTCAATTGTTGCTGAATACTCCAAGTATGGTAGTTATAGTATCAAGCTCCCCCCCCGCCCCCCATCCAAAAAAAGGGGGTGGCGCTACTCTTGTGGCGACGCGTTCTACCCGGGGAGAGCAGCCCGAATTTCACGTAGAGAAATCTCGTGACTTAAAGTGGTATAAAATAAAAAAAATAAAAAAAATAAAAAATGCCTGTAGCCTAACTCTGCAGGAGGCCTGCTCTCTGCTCGCTGACTTCAGCCGACTCATTCCCCCTTCAGAGCAGCTCATAACCAGCCTAGCCTGCAATCAATCCCTCGTGGCGGCGGAGGATGCTGAGAACTACCTTCTGTTATCAGGCTGACTGTTTTCGCCTGTGTCCCGTTCGCCATTTCTTTAAAAAAGGCTGTGCCCAACCTGTCCCACCAAGAGAATACCCACATTAATAACAACAACAGAGCGTGGAGGTGCAAAATCCACTCCGCACCCAAGGTAGTAGAGAAATCTTGGCAGAGCATTCAGTGGTAGGATAGATGGGGCAGGTTGGGCAGCAGCTGATAACGCCTTTTTCTTGGTAAACAAAACGAGTCCGTATAGATACTTACACATCCACACCGTCGTAGTCACCCCCGATACCAATGTAATCCACCCCGATCTTTTCCTTGATGTAGTTGATGTGATCTGCACACACAATGTCACTTCCAGTTTCTTTTTTGTACCGCAGTTTATTGCACTAAGCCCTACGGTATTATTTGTTGTTCTTGTTGCCCGTTCCCCAGGGAAAAAAATATCCTCTGAAGACAGAGTGCAGCTGCCACCAACGTGGCGAGGTACTCGAAGAGAGTCATACACGCCAACTTGGAGGCTGCCTTGGAGGTCACCCTGACTATGCACTCTGACTCAGTCATCACGCCTGGGAATCACTGCACAGGTTGGAAAGTACAAACTGGATGAAAAGTTGGCGTGTACGACTCTTTCCAAATACCTCGCCACGTTGGTGGCAGCCATACTCTGACTTCAGAGGACTTCTTTTTTTCTTCTTCTTCTATCCTTGTAAAAGAGAATGCAGATAGTTATGCTAAGAGCCTGCCATGGCCAAAGACAGTCTTCACATAACATTTTCCAACCTAACACCATTTTGATGCAGACCTTAGCACTTACTTCACATCAACAGCAAAATAATGAAGCTTTTAGCCAGGACAATCGCGGTATTGGAAGTAACTGAATGGTTACTACTATTGTGACATCCCCAAAGTTGCATTTCTGCTATATTAATAGTGGGGGAAAAAACGGTCGCATGCGCAAAAATCTCACTATTGGTAAACCTTGAAGCTCCAGCCGTGGAGCACCCCCCAAAAAAACAACAACAAAACAACAACAACAACACCCCACAACAACCCCCAAAACAACCCCCCCCCAAACCCCCAAACCAAAACAAACTAACCCAAACTCCTCTGCCGTTTGTCTGATATTTGGCTACAAAGGCTCAAACGTTGACACGGACAGAATCAACAGTTCTGACATGTTGAAGAGAACTGCTAACATAGTTATATAGTGTGCCCGTGACCCACTTGTACATACAAGTATGCATTTGCACAATATACAAACTACCCCCGCTAGCCCCCCCCCCCCCCCCCCACCCACACCGCCCCCCCCACACCCCCCCAACACAAACATATGCTGGCACAGCATATCGACGGTGTATGCATGAATGCACGAAGAGGAGAGAAGAGGAGAGAGAGAGAGAGAGAGAAGGAGAGAGAGAGAGAGAGAGAGAGAGAGAGAGAGAGAGAGAGAGAGAGAGAGGAGAGGAGAGAGAGAGAGAGACAGACAGAGGCAGAGTGATAGAAAGAGGCAGACAGAGGCAGAGTGACAGAGAGAGAGACAGAGTGACAGAGAGACAGAGGCAGAAAGACAGAGAGAGA
>CM054139.1:56067053-56077053 GCA_028751875.1 Rapana venosa | reverse complement strand
GGTGGTGTCTTTTTGCTTTGTTTGTTTTGGTTTGGGTTTTGTTGTTGTTTGTTTTATGGTGGATACATTTTCAGAAGAATTTTTATTTGTTTGATTTGTATGGTTTAACAATTGTTCAGGGTTTTTTTGTGTTTAAAAAAAAATTCTATGTTAGCATACATTACTGTTTTCTCTTGTTTGATTTGTATGGTTTATCACTGATTAGGTTTTTATCCTATATCTGCATATTTAATTTTTTTTTTAGATAGATGGCTTGATGAAAAAAAAGCAAATGCACTGCTTATTCAATGTAACATTTGAAAATAAAAAAAAAAAAAAAAGTTTGACTTTGACTCTGACACACACACACACACGCACGCAGCCACCTACCCACCCACCCACCCACCACACACACCACCACACACACACACACACACACACACACACACACACACACACACACACACAACACACACACACACACATACATATATATACACATCCACCATCAGATACCCTAGGGGTCACACCCAGAATATGAACTGTGACTGACTCATCCCACCTGGGCATCGCTGCAAGACTGGAGGTACATGCTGGATGAGAAGCTTGTATATATGTCTGACACTTTCCAAGTACCTGGCCGCATAGGCAGAGCAGCCGTACTCCGCCGTCATTAGATGATTTGTTTGTGTTCCTTGAAGGGAGAGTGCAGGGTGTGTGTGTGTGTGTGTGTGTGTGTGTGTGTGTGTGTGTGTGTGTGTGTGTGTGTGTGTGTGTGTGTGTGTATGTGTGTGTGTGTGTAGTGTGTGCGTGTGTGTAGTGTGTGTTGTTGTGTAGTGTGTTTGTGTGTATGTGTGTGTAGTGTGAGTGTAGTGTGTATGTGTGTTGTGTGTAGTGTGTGTGTGTGTGTGCGCGCACGTGTGTGTGAGTACGCGCGTGCATGTGTGCGTGGAATGAGTTGTAGAATGAAGCAGCCAGTATGAAATCTATCTTTGATTTAAAAAAAAAAAGAGACCAATCAGTAGAGGGAATCACACGCGGAAACACACACACACACACACACACACACAACACACACACACACACACACACACACACACACACACACACACACACACACACACACCACACATACCACACACATACCACACACAACCACACACCACACACATACCACACACACACACACACACACAAACACACACACACACACACGTACAAACACACGTACACACACACGTACACACACAGAGAAAGAGAGAGAGGAGAAGAGAGAAGAGAGGAGAGAGAGAGAGAGAGAGAGAGAGAGAGAGAGAGAGAAGAGACAGAGACAGACAGAGAGAGAGAGAGAGAGAGAGAGAGAGAGAGAGAGAGAGAGAGAGAGAGAGAGAGAGAGAGAGAGAGAGAGAGAGAGAGAGAGAGAGAGAGAGAGAGAGAGAGAGAGAGTCAGACAAATAAATACTGTGTCTGAATTTTTGTGTACTACACAGCTCACCATTAAAATGTCAGACGAATGTTTGTGCCATAATACAGAGACAACACCCATGCGTGTGTGACTTCATCTCCTTCTGCTTACCTCTCCAAACGCTGTCAGTCCATCGAATTCTGGTGTGTTGCCAGGCTGGTCCACATTCCAGTTGTCTGCCCTGCAATATCAAGGTCAAGGTAAAGGTGTTCCCATCATCTATAAGGTCGTGGGGAAGCGAGGCGTCAGAGACCTCAGCTTCTCAGAATATCGAGGGCGGCGCCCATCTCCTCTCCCTCGCTGCTTTACCTACCCTGACCCTAAAGAGGCAGGTACCCATTTCCATCTACGTCAAAATCGAGGCGGCTAATAAAGAACACAACAAGGGATGCGTGCGTGCGTGCGTGCGTGCGTGTGTGTGTGCGCGAGTGCGTGCGTGTTTGTGCGAGTGCGTGCGCGCGCGTGCGCGCGCGCGTGTGTGTGTGTGTGTGTGTGTGTGCGTGCGCGCGCGCGCGCGTACGATTGTGTATGTGTGCATTCATGTACCTGTTTGACTTACAATTTTGATTGTCTGCACACGCACACACCACACCCACACACACACACAGGCAAACCCACGCACATACACGCACGCGGTACGCACGCGCATGTTCTCTCTCTCTCTCTCTCTCTCTCTCTCCTCTCTCTCTCTCTCTCTTCCTCCTTCTGCCCTACCCTCTCCCCCTCCTCATCCTTTTTACATTTAAAAAAAAAATTCCAACGCTTACTCAAACGGTTTAAATAACAGGAAACTACCGACAGTTCCTAGATCGGAAAAGTCCCCTGGGGGTCAAAAAGAAACCCCAACCACCCCCCCCCCCACCACCACCCCAAACCCCCACCACCACCCCCACCCCAAAACCCCACCCAACAACAACAAAAACAACAACAACAAAACAACAAAACAACAAATTACCTCCTGGGGTGTTTTCCCGTGGGGAGGGCATGTACGTACTCCCAGGGCATAGAAAATCGGAGGTTGGCCCGGCTGCTGTCTATAGAGTGACCCCCTCCAGGCCGATCGACTGCCCATCTTCCCCCTTTGGGGAAAGGGATCCTCGATCCTGCAATACCCCCGACTTTTTACTGAACAGTTATAAACAGAACCTATTTCAATCCCTTTCAAAATCACGGATCGTTTTTACGAACTTATAACAAAAACCCTATCCATCCCCGAATACCCCCATTGTCTTAGTGAAATTTTAAGCAAAACCTATCCCGTCCCTGCAAACCACCGAAAAAAAAATTCCCCGTCCTTAAGTTTTTTTGAAACCCTTTAACAGTACCATATTCCCAACCTTGCAAAAACCACCATCGTCTTATGAACCATTATAAGCGAACCATATCCCCGATCCCTGCAATACCCCCGATCTGTCTTTTGAACCCTTAAAGCAACCCTATTTCCCAAACTTGCTTATCACCGATCGTCTTAGTGAAAAAGTTATAAGCAGAACATATTCCCAATCCTTTTTAATATCACGGATCTGTCTTACTGAACCATTATAAACAGAACCATATCTTCGATCCCCGCAAAAACCACCGATCTGTCTTTCTGAACGTTATAAGCAGAACCCAATTTCCCAAACCTTGCAATATCACGGTTTTGTTTATGAACCATTATATCAAACCATATTTTCCCAAACCTTGTAATCCCCGATCTGTTTATGAAAAAGTTATAAGCAGAACCCTTCCCGATCCCTGCAATACCACCATCTGTTTACTGAACCTTTTTAACAGTACCCTATTCCCAATCCTTGCAATATCACGGACGTCTTAGTGAACCGTTATAAACAGAAACCCTATTCCCAAACCTTGCCCAAAATCAGGGTCTGTCTTAGTAAAACAGTTTTAAGCGTACCCTATTCCCCAATCCTTTTAATATCACGGATCTGTCTTTGTGAACAGTTTTTTAAACAGAACCATTTCCCAATCCTTGTAATATCCGGATCATATTAGTGAACCCTTTTAAACAGAAAAATATCCCGATCCCCGCAAAATCATGATCTGTTTAGGAACCATTATAAGCAGAACCCCTATTTCCCCAAACCTTGTAATACCCCGATCGTCTTACGAACAGTTATAACAGAACCCTTTCCCAAAACCTTGCAATATCACCCTCTGTCTTTCTGAAAAAACAAAAACCCAAAAGGTTTAAAATTAAAACAGACCAATTCCCAAAACCTTGCAATTCAGATCTGTCTTTTTGAACCTTTTTAAGCGTACCTATTCCAACCTTGCAATATCACCGATCTGTCTTAGTGAACCATTATAAGCAGTACCATATTCCCAATCCTTGCAATATCACGGATCTGTCTTAGTGAACCATTATAAGCAGTACCATATTCCCAATCCTTGCAATATCACGGATCTGTCTTAGTGAACCATTATAAGCAGTACCATATTCCCAATCCTTGCAATTTCACGGATCTGTCTTACTGAACCATTATTAGCAGAACCATATTCCCAATCCTTGCATTATCACCGATCTGTCTTAGTGAACCGTTATAAGCAGAACCACATCTTCGATTCCTTGCAATACCACCGATCTGTCTTAGTGAACCATTATAAGCAGAACCATATTCCCAATCCTTGCAATACCACCGATCTGTCTTACTGAACCATTATAAGCAGTACCATATTCCCAATCCTTGCAATATCACGGATCTGTCTTAGTGAACCATTATAAGCAGAACCATATTCCCAATCCTTGTAATATCACGGATCTGTCTTAGTGAACAGTTATAAGCAGAACCATATTCCCAATCCTTGCAATATCACGGATCTGTCTTAGTGAACCATTATAAGCAGAACCATATTCCCAATCCTTGCAATATCACGGATCTGTCTTAGTGAACCATTATAAGCAGAACCATATCCTCGATCCCTGCAATATCACAGATCTATCTTAGTGAACAATTATAAAAACAAACATACCCTGGATCCCTGCAGTATCACAGATCTATCTTAGTGAACAATTATAAAAACAGAAACATACCCTGGATCCCTGCAGTATCACAGATCTATCTTAGTGAACAATTATAAAAACAGAAACATACCCTGGATCCCTGCAGTATCACAGATCTATCTTAGTGAACAATTATAAAAACAGAAACATACCCTGGATCCCTGCAATATCACGATCTATCTTAGTGAACAATTATAAAAACAGAACATACCCTGGATCCCTGCAATATCATGGATCTATCTTAGTGAACAATTATAAAAACAGAAACATACCCTGGATCCCTGCAATATCACAGATCTATCTTAGTGAACAATTATAAAAACAGAAACATACCCTGGATCCCTGCAATATCACGGATCTATCTTAGTGAACAATTATAAAACACAAACATACCCTGGAACCTGCAATATCACAGATCTATCTCAGTGAACAATATAAAAACAGAACATATCCTGGATCCTGCAATATCACAGATCTATCTTAGTGAACAATAAGAAACAGAAACATACCTTGGATCCCTGCAATATCATGGATCTATCTTAGTGAACAATTATAAAAACAAACATACCCTGGATCCCTGCAATATCACAGATCTATCTTAGTGAACAATTGTAAAAACAGAACTATATCCTCGATCCCTGCAATATCATGGATCTGTCTTAGTGAACAATGCCAGAACCATATCCTGGATCCCTGCAGTAACACGGATCTGTCTTAGTGAACAATTATAAACGGAACTATCTCCTCAATCTTTGCAATACCATGGATCTATCTCAGTGAACAATAACAGAACCATATCCTCAATCCTTGCAATACCACGGATCTATCTTAGCGAACAATGGCAGAACCATATCCTCGATCCTTGCAATAACACGGATCTGTCTTAGAAAACAATTACTAGCAGAACCATATCCTCCAATCTTGCAATATCATGGTTCTATCTTACTTAACAATTACTAGCAGAACCATATTCTCAATCCTTGCAATACCATGGATCTGTCTTAGTGAACAAATGTAAGCAGAACCATATTCACAATCCTTGCAATATCACTGATCTGTCTTACTGAACCATTATAAGCAGAACCATATCCTCAATCATTGCAATATCACCGATCTGTCTTAGTGAACAATTATAAGCAGAACCATATCATCAATCCTTGCAATATCATGGATCTGTCTTAGTGAACAGTTATAAGCAGAACCATATTCCCAATCCCTGCAATACAATGGATAATTTTAAATATATATAAAGATAAAATGTAATAATATATAGATAAACAAAAACACACACACACACAATATATAATATATATATAATATATATAATTAATATATATAGAGAGAGAGAGAGATGAGAGAGAGAGAGAGAGAGAGAGAGAGAAGTGAGTGAGAGAGATGAGAGGAGAGAGAGAGAGAGAGAGAGAGAGAGAGAGAGATGTATGTATACATACATACATACATACATACATACATACATACATCGTGTACACATACCTCATCTGCTGGCATAACATTACTTTGCTTAAAGCGGACTCTTTGACAGAATGTTACCAGACACACTGTAGTCTTCTGATGCTGGGTTTGTTTTCTTAAATCTAAACGAGGGCTTAAAACAGGACCCCAAGCTCTGTTTATCATCTCATCAAAAATTCTAGCACACAGACCACCAGCAATGGTTCTGTGAATGTGATTTTTAAGTCTGGCTTTGGTCAGGATCTAAACCACATATTGCGTATTGTATTGTATTATATCGTATTGTATTGTACTGTATTGTGTTATGCTATGTCATGTTATGTTGTATTGTATTGTATATTGCATTGTATAATACTATACTGTATTGTTTTGTACTTTACACCGCTTTTCAGTCACAGCCGGTTTCTCTGTGTCAAATGTGGGTAGCACTCTCTGGACAAAGCGCGTCGCCACAAGAATAGCAACACTTTGTTTTGTTCATTTGTGTTGCTGATTTTCCTGTCTGCACGCGTGTTTGTGTGCATACACATCGATTTCTTCCATGATCGGTAGCCAGACATAGATTTCCCAAGAAACGGTGACCATAAACTTACACACTCCTCGAGGAGTGGAGGAAGCTGGTTGCAAAATCTTCAGTAGTTTCCCCAACGGTCTACTAGACTACGGGATAGGTACAGACAGAGAAAACGATGGGGAGATAACATCAGAGATTGGACTGGCCTTGAGTGGAACGATTTGCTACAGAAAGTAGAGGACCGCAGGGAGTGGAGGAAGCTGGTTGCAAAATCATCATTAGTGTCCCCCCACGGTCCAAGGAACTACGGGGTAGGTGAGGGGAGGTGAGGATAGGTATGGTATAGGTATATGGTTATACTGACCTTGAGCGGTGGTGACCCATTCAAAGGTGTCAGAGTAGTATTTGACGTATTTCTTGATGACGTCCACCTGTTCCAGAGACTGACGCACTGTGTCCTTGTAGGAGCCGTTACAGTGAGCAAAGGCTGCCCAGAACTGTGCACACAGACAACACACACACACACACACACACACACAACACATTATGACCACACGCCGCTACCAAAAGCCATTATCACAAACACAGCGGCACACACACGTGTGTGTGTGTGTAAGTGTGTGTGTAAGTGTGTGTCTGTATCTGTGGTTCGTGCCTATTATATAATCCACATACAAAGTCACTCTGACAGAATGGTTATCACGGATTTGATGTAGACTTTGGCTAGTTGGCCTTTGGAGAACATCTCCAACGCTGACTGTCCTTATGCCCACTTGGCCGAGAGAGTGGGGATGTACTGTGGGCAAGGCATCTCCACTATAATCAAATTTCTGCCCAATTTCCGAAACAGCAGCTGCCTCCTCTGCGGTTTTGGAGGTCATCGTCGAACACGACGGACAAACATACATACCAGCTACAAAGAGTTTGCTAACGACTGAAGAGGCGAGGATGGAAACAAGCTCTTCTGATGCAGTCTTCTGCAGTGTGGCTGCACGTGCTACCTATCCTGCCACTAGCCGTCAGTAGCGCGCGACTCCTTGCTGGTATAGCCTAGCGATTTAGGCTGTTTTCTGGTAGTAGTAGTAGTAGTAGTAGTAGTAGTAGAAGTAGTAAAAGTAGTAGTAGTTGTAGTAGTGACTGACTTAAGCCTAAGTCTCATGGCTTATTGAATGTCTCACCCGTGATTTTTTTTTTCTTTCTGTATATTTTTTTCTTTTTTTTTTCTTTTTCTTTCTGTATTTATACACTGGGGACGGGATAGCTCAGTGGTCAGAGCACTCGCTTTCCCCAGCCAAGTTAAGCAGCGTCGAGCGTGGTTACCAGTTGGATGGGTGACCGTTTGCGCGCCTTGGCTTCAGTACAGTTCCCCCAGTTCATCCAGCTGTAAATGGGTACCTGCCCTCTTTAGGGTCAGGGAAGGTAAAGCAGCGAGGGAGAGGAGATGGGCGCCGCCCTCAATATGCTGGCCCTAGAGAAGTGAGGTCTCTGACGCCTCGCTCCCCTACGACCTTATAGGTTATGGGACTCCTTTACCTCCTTTACCTATTTATACACTGATATATTCATCATCTTAACCATCTTCCGCTTTTTTATCGTCGAACGCTCAGACGGCAATCGTTGTTGTCTGTCATGTGAGCGAAAATGCGTTGTGCTGCCCGTAAGCGACTGACAAGTCAGGCCCAGCGCATCTAATTTCAGTGTGGGGAGAGAATTGTTATTTTTCTGGGGAAAAAAGGGCAAGAGAATGGACTAAGAAGGCAGAAAACAGACAAGAAGAAGGTGACAGAACCAAGGCAGGAACAAAGAGAGGGATAGAAAAGAGGGAATTCCCAAGCATAGAATTTCCAGTACTTGGGGCGGTAACGACAAAGTGGTGTAACCAGTTAGACAGAAGTAATAGCATTTTTTTAAAATGGTAAAGGTGTCCCATAACCTATGCAGCCATTGGGGAGCGGAGTATCAGAGATCTCAGCTTCTCCACGGGCCATCATATTGATGGCAGCACCCACCTCCTCTCTCTCTCTCTCTCTCTCTCTCTCTCTCCTCTCTCTCTCTCTCTCACTGCTTTAAATTTCCTGACCCTAAACAGGGCAGGTACCCATTCACAGCTGGGTAAACGGGGGACTGTGCTGAGCTGAAGCCAAGGCACGCGAACGGTCACCCATCCACTTGGTAACCACGCTCACTGTTGCTTAACCTTAGCTTGGGGAGAGTGACTGCTCTGACAGGGCGGGTCTCACCCAGAATACGCACTCTGCCTCACTCATTCCACCTGATATGTTTGCCTGTGTGACCCTTTTTTGTATACTCGGCATAACACGCAGCCATACCCCGTTTCAGAAGACTTTTTTTTTTAATCCCTTAAAGGAACATGCAGGTTGTTATGCTAAGAGCTTGTCCTAGCTGAAGATAATCTCAACATAACATTCTAAAACATGACACTATTCAATATAGGCCTTGGCACTGAGCCTACATCAAAAACTGAAAAAGCTTTTGGCCTGCGCTGAATGGTGTAACGTTTCCCACCCCAATTCACTCTGCATTGAAAAGCCGTTCTTCCATGAACCGTCAAAGCCCCAACCCGACCTCTGACAGAAAGACCTCCCGACATTCTACACAGATTTACAACCCTGACGGGCCTCAGAGTAAGCCTACTGACATGTCTGCTAAGGTCATTCTCTGTTGACGGTCTTTTTATTCTTTGATAGCAAACAAACTGGTCAGATGGGAGACAAACACTCGTTGGCTGTACGTGGAAGTTACAGTCATTGAAAAGGTCGTTCCTGAATTCAGTCGGCTTGGCTTGCCTGGACCTGAGGTCTGAGGTGTCGTTAAGTGGATGTTGTCCTAAAGTGGTCAAGTTTGAAAGAGATAGAACTGCTCCTCCCGATCTGGAAACTTCGCGTGGAATGCGGCATGCCGTATTTGGTACGAAAACGTATGCGTTCAGCTTAAAATGCATTGATGAACAACCAATCGATTTCAATGGACCTGGATATGACCCTTTACTGACATCCCATATCCAGCATGTGACATTGATACTGGTCAAACTCAATGGATTTACCCTGTAAAGTTCGTCAGCATACTTTGTATGTTGGCAATCTCGATAAAATTTTAAAAAATATTTTTTTAATTCATTGATATGTTTGAGTTGCCATTATTTGGGTCGTGTTTACGTCTATGTTGATAAAGAGACAATTAATTAGCTAAGGGGTTTAATGGTTATTTATGTACAGGGTTCGCGCATTTGAACGTCTTGGGCCAGGCAGGAGAATGGGCCAGGAAGGCGGAAAATGGAACAACAAGGAGGTGATAGGAAGAAAAGGAACAAGGCAGAAACGAAAAATAGAACCGAGGGAAGTCTTAACATAGAATTTTCAGAAGGTGGGGATGCTATTTATACTGGCAGTCCCCCGTGGATAGTGCAAGTATTAATTTTTTTTTAAAGTAGACATATATATGATGTTTCATCTCATACCTGTTCCTGCCTTCAACAGCCCAAACCCTACACCCCTAAGACCCTAAATAACTTTACTATATATATATTTATATATTCTTATATCCT
>CM054139.1:56054553-56062053 GCA_028751875.1 Rapana venosa | reverse complement strand
CACACACACCACACAACATACACACACACACACACACACACCACACACGCACACAGGTTATACACTTTGGCAGGGGTGATGAGATTTCAGCTGTTGAAGGCAGGGACAGTTCTGAGATGAAACAGGAAGAGATAATCTTAGGTTTGAAATGTCTTGAGGTTGGATTTCAAAGTGTCATGAGTAGGCCTTTGACGGAGAGAGAGGGGGAGGTCATTCCAGGTCGATGAACCAGAAATAGGGAAAGAGGGACGGCCAACGGTGGATTGGTTTAATCTGGGTGTTTTATGCACAAGGTGTCTGCATCTGGTATGTATGTATGCTTTTATGTGATATATATATATATATAATATATATATATATATATATATATATATATATATATATATATATATATATATATATATATATATATGTGTGTGTGTGTGTGTGTGTGTGTGTGTGTGTGTGTGTGTGCGTGCGAGTGTATGCGTGCGTGCGTGCGTGCGTGTGTGTGTGTGTATGTGTGTGTGAGTAACCAAGGCAGGCAGAAGACAAAACAGGCACACAGCAGTAGGCAATTCTAGGTCAACCTAAGCAAAATCATAATATGGTTCAGTGAATATGTATTACATCTATCTATCTATCTATCTGTCCCGTAGTCTGACGACCGTGGGGGCACCCTCAAAGACTCAGCAACCAGTTCCCTCCATTCTTCTCTCTGTTCTGCTTTTCTCAGGGTTTTGTTGAGTTCTAGGCCTGTCCATTCACTGATGTTATCCCCAGCTCTTCCTTGGTCTGCCTTCTTCTTCCTCCTTGGGACAGTCTATGCAAAAAACTTCTTTGTAATTCCTTGGGATCTTGTGTACATGCCAATAGCGACGAAGAGGTTCTATCCTTTATCACATCGTTAGAAAGGTTCTCAAGGGTCCAATGGTTTGTGGATTTGTTATGCAGCTTTTTGCCTTAGTGGTCTTTGTAGGAGATGCCAAGAGTAGTCTCGAAAGCATCTCATCTCCACTGCTATTATATATTACTAATATCTGTCATTCAGGTCATGAATATCAGGTGCATATAGAAATATGGATTGAAGTGAGGCATTAGTCGAGTCTTGGAGTAAGTGAGATGATTCTTATCTCTCGGATGTGTTTAGTTGACCAAGCGTATTGTCTGTGACAGTCCTGCATCATAGCTTCTGCTTGGATCACCTGTCGGAACAAATGGCTCCCAGGTACTTGAAGCTTTGAACTATTAATTTTTATTCATACACATCTACGTAGTGAAGGCAGACAGACATGACTGGCACATAGCTGTATGCAGTACTAGGTCAGCCAAAGCAAGATCATGACACGGTTCACCGCAGCTGTGGTGTAAAACTGGAAAAGCTACGCTTGACAAAAGCGATCATAGTGAATGGCTTGTTCTTTGTTTCAGTTGTCCGTCAGTATTGCATTTATGGCAAAACCAGTTGCATTCAGGTGAGAATTTTGTATGAGCGCATTAGAAGTCACTCCTGTACGAGGAAGCACACATGCTCGCGTGTTAAAGTCATCAAGCTAACATCTAAACACAGACGCGCATGCATGCATGCGTGCGCACGCGCGCGCGCGCACACACACACCCACACCCAGACGAGGAGAGAGAGAGAGAGAGAGAGAGAGAGAGAGAGAGAGAGAGAGAGAGAGAGTTAATTTGCAGTAAAATGGACATATATATAATTTTACAATCAGATCTCAAAATCTGCACTGTGTGTGTGAATGCAGTTTTTTAAAGGCCTATTTGCACGTTAATTACTGCAGCATCTTGGTGTACGATCATGCAAGATGTCAAAGTTTTTATTGGAGTTCATGCAAGGAACAGTAGAGGGGAAGAAAAGGTGAGGCAGGCGGAAGAAGAAATGGGCAGACAACATCACTGAATGGACCGGGAAAAGCTTCTCCACAACCCAGGCACTTGCCCACAACCGCGCAAGTGGAGCCAACTGGTGCAACGTTCGTCACTGCAGTGCCCCTACGACACCGGAGGGGGTTACGGGAGCAAATGATGATGGTGATGATGATGATGATTTCATGAACCCACTATCAAACCTTGTGTGTGTGTGTGTGGTGCCCGCCTGGTATGGCTAGTGTACGTATATCGAGGATGCACTCATTACGGGCATGTACGTTTCTATTTGCTTCTGCTCACGCACGCATGTGTGTTTGTGTATGTAAGCCTATGTGGCACGAGCGCTCCAGCACGCGTGTTCGCGCACATTTAAGCACTTTTTACATGGCCCCGTAAAACGAATACTTTGAAATGCTAACAGACAACAGGGAAAGCGAGGGATGGTATCCCAGTGGTTTGTCAACCCTCTCGAGTGAAGCTAGCTTGTTTTGCAGCCTGTATTAAAGAGAAAAGAAGCTACGTGTAAAATGTGTCAGTAATGAGATTACACTGACGACATGAATCACTGTCATGTGCGTCAGACAGTGTGATGAATGAATGGACCTGTATTGTGCTCTACACACTGGAGCCTTCACTTTTGTGTTAGGAGGCGCAGCGACGTACTGCGCTTCTCTGTCTATCTGTTCTGTTATTTGTCTACACAATATTATACTTGTATATGTATTCGTACTTGAGTGTGGGGAGGGGATCACTCAGTGGCCAGAGCACTGGCTTTCCCCAAGCTTAAGTTAAGCAGCATCGAGCGTGGTTACCAAGTGGATAGGCGACAGTTTGCCTGCCTTGGCTTCAGTACAGTCCCCCAGTTCACCCAGCTGTAAATGGCTACCTGACCTCTTTAGGGTCAGGAAAGGTAAAGCAGCGAGGGAGAGGAGATAGGCACTGCCCTCAATAAGCTGGAACTTGGAAAAGCTGAGGTCTCTGACATCTCGCTCCCCAACGAAGCATAGGTTATGGGAACACCTTTACTTTCTTTACCTTTTTACTTGCGTGTGGAGACGGGATAGTTCAGTGGTCATAGCACTTGCTCTCCCCAAGCTAAGATAATGCGGTGCGTGGTTGCCTGTGGATGGGTGACCATTGGAACGCCTTGACTTCAATACCCCCCCCCCCACCCCCCTACCACCACCACCACCACCTCCCACCAGGTCACCCAGCTGTAAACGGCTACCTTCCTACTTTAGGGACAGGGAAGGTAAAGGCAGCGCAGGAGAGAAGATGGGCACCATCTTCAAAATTGAATAAGATGCTGCTGACTCCTGACAAAAAGCTGAAGTCTCTGACATTGCTCACCAAATACGGCATTGGTTAAGGGGGCACCTTTCTCTTTTAGTACTTGGGTGTAGTAATTAACGACTGTCTTTATGTACACAATATGTGTGTTTCTAGGCTGGCACACGAGTACAGCAATTGATAAATGCGTTTGTATATATATGTCCGTTTATGAGCTGGTAGGCCTACAAGAGTTTAGCAATAATCAAGGAGTGGATCGGTGGTCTAGAGGTAACACGTTTGCCTAGAAAGCGAAAAATCCGGGTCGGAAGTGTGTGTGGTCGGTGGTTCAATCCCTGTTTGGGCCCCCAAATTTCCCCCCATCTAATATTTATTTATTTTTATTTATTTATTTTATTCTTTTATATCCAGGATAATGGAATAAGCACGTATGTGCTTTTTTACCTCCAGTCCCCGTGTGCATGCGGTTTTTGTAAATTCTGTCATCTGTTCCCACTGGCACACAATGGCCTACTCTTACGAAGAGCGGGGCAGGATTTAACATGTGCGCAAGATTCTATGCGTGCGTTCGCTCACGGGGCCTCAGCTTGTAAACTATGAGGGGTGGTCTGGGCTCTAGATTTTCGGATGAGACGATAAACTGAGGTTCCCTGTGTTACACATAATTATTTAGCGCACGTAAAAGAACACAGATTCTATAGAAAAAAGGTACACTGATAGGGAAACAAATACACAGCTGCAGACAGGAAAAGAAAACAAAAGGGGTGGCACTGCTCTCCTGGTGACGTACCCCTGGGAGAGAAGCCCCAATTTCATGCTGAGACATCTGCCGTGACTTAAATTGGTCTACAAATAATTATATCTGTCCATTTGTTTGCAACCCCTGATCTGCTGATCCCTGGGAGTGTGCAAGTAGCAAATGATGAGATCTATCTATGCCCTTGCGCCTGTAGATCTGTTTTGCTCTCAGGTTTCTGTTTACGTTCATTCAATTATGCTCAACTAACTGTAGAGCAGACCTGAGAAAACTGCGCCTTGGTTTAAAAAAAAAAAAAAAAAAAAAAAAAGAGAAAAAAAAGCGGTTATGCTTATCCACACGTATCTCCTTCCTCTCTCTCTCTCTCTTTTAAATCACCAGACACCCTACTACAAAAGCCCTGCTGTGGGGCAGTACAGAGGATAATAAGCATGAACGTACTTTCCCAACGCGTGTATTATGCTTTATCACGACCCCTCTATAGTTGCCAGTGTCAGCATAAAGGTGTATTTAGCCTTAGCAAGTGTAACACGGTCATGTTGGTGTTTTCCCCAGATTCCTTGAACAGTCCCTCTCTATGCCTTTGTCTTGAACAAGAAGTCATTAGTCTAGACACGCTTCTGTTTCCGGGTCTCTCTCTGTCTCTGTCTCTCTCTCCCTGTCTCTCTCTCTCTCTCAGTGTGAACTTTTCCTATGAAGTTGGGCCGATGAACGATAGCCATGTCCTTTTTCAACACATTACAGGGCATTGTTTGACATCAGCAGATGTGTGCAATATGTCATCAGAATGAGCTTTCCCACAGTTTAGGCCACTTCCCCACACCCTACTTAGCTGCTGATGGTGTGGTGCCGTAGTTCTATACTACCATACAGCCTACTATACTTCGTGCTAGGCTACGTGCGAGAGCGCACACGTGTGCGCACTCTCACGTGCAGGGGTGATAATTATGAGGTCCGATGCCAGTGGAGTCTGACTTCTGTTTGAATGAAAATGAAACTAGCTGATCACATGCAGGCGCACGTGCGTGTACACAGACTCTCTCATAAACACGGGTCCACGCGAATGCACACAGATACAAACACAAGCGCGCGCGCGCACGCGCGCGCGCGCACACACACACACACACACACACACACAACACGTATTCGCGCATGTACTCACTAACACACACACCCGCTTCTGCTCTCAACTACTGATGTATGTAACCAAACTTCAGAAAATCAGGAAGCGTATAACGAATAAATATTATATGTGTATGGAATTAGTACAACAGGGCATCGATAGAGTAATAATTTAGCTAGTGTTGTCGTTTGTTTCTGTTCTTATCTTTGCTTTTTGGTCTTTTTGCCAGCAAAGGGGTGGGTAGAGGTCTCTCTCTCTCTCTCTCTCTCTCTCTCTCTCTCTCTGTCGTAAAACAGAACAGCTACAAAAAGAGCACCACAGAAAATCCCACATATAACTACGCTTTGGAAGATTCGCACCTTACTTTAAAAAAAAAAATTCTAGTTCAAAACGGTCACAGTTGCCCCCCAAAATTTAAAAAACCGAAAATAAAAAGAAAGAAAGAAAGATAACTCCTCCCCTAAAAAAAACCAACAAGAAGAAGCAAACAAAGGAAACCTCTTCCGGCCGAACAACAACAATGATAAGCCAAGTGTAACCCTTCTCCTGAAAAAAGAAGACAACCTCCCCCTCCCCCCATCCAAACCCCTCCCCCCCCCTTCCCACAAAAACCCAAACCAACAACAAAAACCAAACAACAACCACTTACAAATATTCTGGAGACCGAGACATGTGATATGACGGTATAACACAACACCACCTGCACAAGCTGAGTTTTTTCCCCCTGGTTTTTTTTTTTCCTTACTGGATTTTTGTTTAGTGGTGTGTGTGTGTGTGTGTGTGTGCGCGCGCGCGTGTGTGTGTAGTCAAAAATATGAGAAGAGCAGCGGCGTAAGTCCGGTTACATGACACTTTATTTACAGAAGTAATTTATTCCTTTCACACTTGTGTAAAGATTTTGTTGGGATTTTTTTTTTTTTGGGGGGGGGGGGGGGGGGAGGGAAAGGAGTCCGGGAAAAATCTTAAATGTTGAAACCATCCCTTCTCTTCTTTTCTCAACACAGGTGGAGATAAACTAAACTAATATGAATATGTAATTGTCTAAATCACCTGGGAGTGTATAAATAAATAAATATATAGATAATGAACTAGAGTGAAGAACAACTCTCTCTCTTTCTCTCATATTCCCCGCCTTTACACTTTGTCTCTTTCACACAAGCAGAGAGAGAGAGAGAGAGAGAGAGAGAGAGGCTTTCAAGACTTTTACCCTAGAAGCAAAATGCGGTCACCATGAGCTTAAGTGGAAAGGGTCATTGAACTTCAGACAGTTTTCTTTCTGGTCTATTTATAAATAAGGATAAGAAGAAAGACGTGCTATGAAATTTTTGTATGCATGTGAAACGCGGACCATAACAGCAGACATTTGAAAGAAAGATGTAGGCAATGGAGATGAAGGGGTGCTTTCGTAAACTTCTTAGTATTTCACACAGAAATCCCATCTCTAAGAAAGGAATTGAAAACCTGAATTGAAAATGCCATCGGGCCATATGAAGAGCTCCTGGCTTCAGTGAAAAATCGCAAACTAAAGTTGTACGGGCACGTCACGCGAACATCTGGACTGGCCAAGACTGTTTTTACAGGGAGCAGTACAAGGAGGGGGACGAAGAGGCAGACAGAGAAAACGAAGGGAAGACAACATCAAAGAGTGGAACCACTTGCTATCGAAAGCGTGAGGAGCGGAGGAAGCTGGCTGCAAAATCTTCAGTTGTGCCCCAACGGTCTACTCGACTACGGGATAGGTGAAAAATGATGGCAAAGGATACGAACAATGATGGTTACTCCAAGTGGACACTTCTGGGCTGGAAACTGCTTAGCAGTGCTGTTCTCACTATGGCCTCATATAACATAACTAGGCATCAGTGAGATACAACCACCTAAGAGATACAGGTACTTATACAGTGGGTCTGACTGAGCTGACAAATCCAGCACCACTCCAGTGTCCCTGACTTAAGTGGACGATGATAGCCCACTCCACACTGTGGTTCATCTCTTCCCCTTCAGCTCATAGCACAACACTTCAAACTGATTATAGGACTGTCTTTATTTTACCCTAAGTAGTAAGGGAACCTCCCACTTGTGATTCTATCTTTATCGACGTGAATACGGAGGGGGGACGGGATAGCCTAGTGGTTAGAACATTGCGCTCGCAAGCTGACGACCAGGGTTCGATTGCCGTTCAAGGGGATATTTTCCCCTGGAGTTAACATCAGTGCAGACTCCACTCTCCCCTAAAGTCCTTCGGATGAGACTATAAACCGAAGCCCCGTGTGCGAACGCACGCAGAACATCTTGCGCACACGTTAAATCCTGTTCCGCTGTTCGTAAGAGTAGGCCATTGTGTGCCGGTGGGAACAGATGACGAATTTACAAAACCGCATACAGACGGAGACTCAAGTCAAGTCAAGTGAAGTCAAAACACTTTAATCATCCCATGAAGGGCAATTACAATACTGACAGGCAGATCGAT
>CM054139.1:56049553-56052053 GCA_028751875.1 Rapana venosa | reverse complement strand
GATTGTCATTGCCCAAAGTGGCCTATTGACAAGGGGGGGGGGGGGGGGGTTATACATGACTTTCTTTTGTACATACAAATAAATACAAGAAAATTCACATGATGCATTTAACGTAATGAAAACCAAAAAACCAAAAATGAGCTCTCTATGAAGGGATACCACTTTAAGCTCTGACGTAAACTCAGTTTCAAACTGAACACAAAGTAATAACAAGGATGAACAATAGGAACCAATAAGCAATAACTAAAATAATGAAAAGAACATTCTAGAATGCTATATTAGAGAGAGAGAGAGAGAGAGAGAGGAGAGAGAGAGAGAGAGAGAGAGAGAGAGAGAGAGAGAAGAGAGAGAGGAGAGAGAGGGGAGAGAGAAGGAGAGAGAGGAAGAGTGTGTGTGTGTGTTTGAGTATTTTGTGTTCCAAAAAGGAGATAAATCTTGGCTCTTTAACCCCAAACCCACCACCTGCAAAGACCCCCCCCCCCCCCCCCCCCCCCCCCCCCCCACCCCCAAAAAGAGGCCTACTTTTGTGTTCTTGTGCAGTGTAGGGGCTTTGTTTCCTATTAACATGCCTTTCTGGCGCTCTTCCAGTCCTCATCTCCCCCCTCCACCCCCCACCCCACCTCCTCCTTTGTTCTTCTTCCACCAAACATCACGTCCATCTTGCGGAAAAGAAGTAAGGAGCTCAGAAGAAAGGGGAGAGGGGTTGGTTGGGTGGGGTAGTAAAGAAGCCAAAGTGAGAGATTAGGGGCAAAGAGGGTAAAAAAGGCAGTTTTGTTGTCGGTGTTCTTCTTGTTACTGCTGCTGCTGCTTCTGCTTCTGCTGCTGCTACTGTTGTTGTTGTCCTGGTGGTGGTGTTGGTGTTTTTGTGGTTTTTGCTGTTTTCTTAGAAGGGGGGGTGGGTGTCTTAACCAGAATGAATTACAGGTGCCTCAAACCATTAGGAAAAGTTAACTCTATGGGCGCCGCATTACAAGCATGCAGTCTGCCAATGTCTGTATTTTTCAGACATGCTGAAGCTGCATCGGAATTGAGTTAACCTCTTTTTTTTTCCTTTTCTTTTTCTCTGTGTGTGTCAGTGGAACGGGCATGTGCAGCAAGCAGCTTATTAGTGTTTTTTGTGGGTTTTTTAGTATGTAATTTTTGTGATGATAGGTCTGTCTACCTTCTGTTTATGAAAACTTCAACTTTCGTGCTCAACCCTCAACTACAACAGTGGGTATTTTAAATGTTCGTGATCGCCCTATTGCCTTTGTTTGCCATTACTCTTCTTCTCTCCTTCTTCTTCCTTCTTCCTTCTTCTCCTTCTTCTTCTTCTTCTTCTTCTAATCATGCATTTCATGGCCAGGCTAAATTATTTAATCGGGTCAGGATGTCAAAGTCTGCAGTCTGTCCTTGTGACCCCGCCCGTCCCCACAGTTTTGCCATGGAGTTCAACTAGGCTGGGCCACGTCTAGTGTCTCAAATCGAATCAAATCAAATCAAATTCTTTTATTTCGAGGATGATGGATAAGCACTCATGTGCTTTTGTACAACCAGTCTCGAGTGTCCTTGCCATGACGATGTCCACAGTGCGCACACGTCTGCTGTGCTCACACAACAAGGGTCACAAACTCATCAGAGTTAACATCCTTTTTCAATCAAAGCATACAGTCATGCCAACTATCCGAAGCAAGTGACAAATATTGATAGTTATTGATCCAACAGACCAGTGCTTAATGATGTCTCAAAAGAGCAAACAGGCCTTCCAATTATAAAAGAAAAACCAAACAAACGAAAGTTCAATTTTCGGTCTAAAGGACCGATGTACCCTTACAAAGCTCAGAACACTCTACTAATCCACCCCAAAAGAGCTGATGGCCATGCGGGTTTAATCGTAAAGGACAGACCTATACACGATGTATTTCCTTACCCTCAAACACACGTTCGCTTAAAACATACTTCTCTCTAAAGGGCAGGGTTACTAAATGTCCACAAGGTGGTAACTGTCATACTCATCAGTCAGTTATAAATCCCTTGTCCCAAAGTTTCAAAGGACAGCTGTACGTCACTGACCACTACAGCACACTTGTCAGCAGCCTGAGAGTATTTGCCTAGGCATGAACAATGTCCACTGCGTTCTCCTGTCTGCTGTTAAAAGAGGAGTGTGAAAGTCCTTTGGATGAGACTATAAATCCATACTCTGTCCACAAAACACAGGCATGACATCTTACACGTCCCCTACCCACTCATCTTCCAATGAAGAGGGAGGCTAAAGCTGAGTAGATGGAGTGTTTGACTTTCATCCTAGTGTGGGGTCCATGAAATCGTGGGTTCAAATCTCGGCAGAGGCGCCTGGTGAATTAAGATGAGGGGAGGGGGGGGGGGGGGGGTGGAGGGGTAAGACAAGGCAAGGCAGGGCAAGGCAAGGCAAGTCAAGGCAAGTTGAGGCAAGCAGGGCAAGGCAGGGCAGGGCAGGGCAGGGCAAGGCAGGGCAAGGCAGGACAGGGAAGGGCAAGGCAAG
>CM054139.1:56027053-56042053 GCA_028751875.1 Rapana venosa | reverse complement strand
TTCTTGTAATGCCCACTACACACATAAGAGGAAACAGATTCTTGTAATGCCCACTACACACATAAGAGGAAACAGATTCTTGTAATGCCCACTACACACATAAGAGGAAACAGATTCTTGTAATGCCCACTACACACATAAGAGGAAACAGATTCTTGTAATGCCCACTACACACATAAGAGGAAACAGATTCTTGTAATGCCCATTACACACATAAGAGGAAAATGATTCTTGTAATGCCCACTACACACATAAGAGGAAACAGATTCTTGTAATGCCCACTACACACATAATAAGAGGAAACAGATTCTTGTAATGCCCACTACACACATAATAAGAGGAAAAAGATTCTTGTAATGCCCACTACACACATAATAAGAAGAAAAAGATTCTACTACACACATAATAAGAGGAAAAAGATTCGTGTAATGCCCACTACACACATAATAAGAGGAAAAAGATTCTACTACACACATAATAAGAGGAAAAAGATTCTTGTAATGCCCACTACACACATAATAAGAGGAAAAAGATTCTTGTAATGCCCACTACACACATAATAAGAGGAAAAAGATTCTTGTAATGCCCACTACACACATAATAAGAGGAAAAAGATTCTACTACACACATAATAAGAGGAAAAAGATTCTTGTAATACCCACTGCACACATAAGAGGAAAAAGATTCTTGTAATACCCACTACACACATAAGAGGAAAAAGATTCTTGTAATACCCACTACACACATAATAAGAAGAAAAAGATTCTTGTAATGCCCACTGCACACATAATAAGAAGAAAAAGATTCTTGTAATGCCCACTACACACATAATAAGAGGAAAAAGATTCTACTACACACATAATAAGAGGAAAAAGATTCTCGTAATACCCACTGCGCACATAAGAGGAAAAAGATTCTTGTAATGCCCACTACACACATAATAAGAGGAAAAAGATTCTTGTAATACCCACTACACACATAATAAGAGGAAAAGATCTTTGTAATGCCCACTACACACATAATAAGAGGAAAAAGATTCTTGTAATGCCCACTACACACATAATAAGAGGAAAAAGATTCTTGCAATACCCACTACACACATAAGAGGAAAAAGATTCTTGTAATGCCCACTACACACATAATAAGAGGAAAAAGATTCTTGCAATACCCACTACACACATCAGAAGAGGAAAAAGATTCTTGTAATGCCCACTAAACACATAAGAGGAAAAAGATTCTTGTAATACCCACTACACACATAATAAGAGGAAAAAGATTCTCGTAATACCCACTACACACATAATAAGAGGAAAAAGATTCTTGCAATACCCACTACACACATCAGAAGAGGAAAAAGATTCTTGTAATGCCCACTAAACACATAAGAGGAAAAAGATTCTTGAAATGCCCCACTACACACATAAGAGGAAAAAGATTCTCGTAATACCCTCTACACACATCATAAGAGAAAAAAGATTCTCGTAATTCCCACTACACCCATAATAAGAGAAAAAAGATTCTTGTAATACCCACTACACACATAATAAGAAGAAAAAGATTCTTGCAATGCCCACTACACACATAATAAGAAGAAAAAGATTCTTGCAATACCCACTACACACATCATAAGAGGGGGAACAGACTTACCCATCCACCAGCGGGTATGCAGACAGGACATCCGTGGCTCTCTTGACTCGTTCCTGCAGGGAGGCCTGGCTGATGTCCGAGGAGGAGGAGGAGCGGTTGCTGATGCCCACCGCCACCCCCACCACCACGGCGAAGACGAGGAGGCTCAGCACAGCAACCACCACCAGACGTTTAGGGGTGCACACACCTCTGGAGACGCGGAACACGTCCGAGGATTGGGATCCAGCATCCAGCTTTTCCATGCCGCTGATCTTTGAGAAGCCGCTGCCCAGGACCGTGGTGTGTGACGATCTTTTGTTCTGTTGTAATTGTTGTTGTTGTTGTTGTTGTTGTTTCAGTGGATTTATCTGGGTGTATCTGAAAGGAGAAAGGTTGGGTTTATTTTGGGTTTTTTTTTTGTTGGTTGTTTTTTTTAAGTGTGTGTGTGTGTGTGTTGTGTGTGTGGGTGTGTGTGTGTGTGTGTGTGTGTGTGTGTGTGTGTGTGTGTGTGAGGGTTTTTGTTTGTAGAGAATACAGTGTGTGTGTGTGTGTGTGTGTGTGTGTGTGTGTGTGTGTGTGTGTGTGTGTGTGTGTGGGTGTGGGTGTGTGTGTGTGTGTGTGTGTGTGGGTGGGTGTGTGTGAAGTCAAGTCAAAGTTTTATTTCCAGATGGTACATTAAATAAGCAATGCATCTGCTTTTTTTGTTTTTATCAAGCCATCTATCTAGGAACAAAAAAAAACAACCAAAAACCAACTTGATCAATAATATCTAACTACATTATTACCATAACAAACAATAATAATAATAACAAAACTAACTCCCAAAGAAAAATACAGAGAGAAAAAAAAAGAAAACACACACACACACACACACACACACACACACACACACACACACACACACACACACACACACACACACACACACACACCACACACACTCACACACGACCAAAAACAAAAAGTCTCATCATGTGTGTGTGTGTGTGTGTGTGTGTGTGTGTGTGTGTGTGTGTGTGTGTGTGTGTGTGTGTGTGTGTGTGTGTGTGTGTGTGTGAAACTGCTGTTAACGAACAAAATTATCTTTATACGTTTACAGGTAATAATGTAAAGATCAGTAAATAATGTTTAAACTTTCACTAATCATTAAAGAAAGAGGGGGGGGGGGGGGGGGTACGGGATAGCCTGATGGTTAGAGTGATGTATTCGTGATCTGCTGATCCGGGTTCAAATCTCGTTCAAGAGGATTTTTCCTCTGGAGTTAACATCAGTGCCGACTCCACTCTCCCCAAAAGTCTTTCGGATGAGACTATAAACCGAGGTCCCGTGTGCGAACGCACGCAGAAGATCTTGCGCACACGTTAAAACCCGTTCCGCTTTTCCTAAGAGTAGGCCATTGTGTGCCGGTGGGAACGGATGACAAAATTTACAAAACTGCATACAAACGGGGACTGGATAAAAAAAACCAACGACAACACATGAGTGCTTATTCCATTATCCTCCAAAATAAAAGAATAACATAAATAATAGATAAAAGAAAGTAAGAGCTAGTTTTTGTGTGAGGGAAAGTTTGTGTCTAGGGAGTATACCTTTTTTTCTACCATGTTTTTTGTGTGTGGATGGGGGGGGGGGGGGGGGGGGGGGGGGGGGCTGTCGTTAAGGGAACAAAATTATCTCTATGTGTTTATGGGTGATATTATAATGATCAGTAAACAATTTTTTTTAAAAATCACTGATCACTAAATAAAGTTAAAGTTAGTTTTTGTGTGAGAGAAAGTTTATGTCTAGGATATACACCTTTCTACCAGCCATGCTTTTATGTGAGTGGTGTGTGTGTTGTGTGTGTTGTGTGTGTGTGTGTGTGTGTGTGTGTGTGTGTGTGTGTGTGTGTGTGTGTGTATGAGGAAGGGGTGGGTAGGGGAACTACTGTTAACGGAAAAGAATTATCTCTCTCTCTATATATTTCAGATGATAGTTTAATGATCAGTAATAGTTTTAAAATTCAACTAATCACTAAAGAGACATCGAGTTAGTTTTTGTGTGAAAGTTTTTGTTTATGGAATACACTCTTCACAGTACTTTTTGTGGGGGTGGGGAGGGGGGAGGGCGGAAACTGGAGCGAGGGGAATAAATTGTCACTTTATATTATATAATATATATATATATATATTATATATATATATATATATATATATATATATATATATATATATATATATATATATACCGATGATAGTGTAATGATCAGTAATAGTGTATAAGTGGCAATGATCACTAAGAAAGGTAACATGTTGGACAATATATTTCTTTGAAGAAGAAGACCAGCAGGATAGTTCACACAGGTATTGGAGTTTCAGCTTCGTCAGAGAAAAGTGTGTCCCCGTCTGCAGGTGTAGGTTACACTGAGGCTGCCCCAAAGCTCCCTTATCATATTTGACTGGATGCACCACATACAGTGCTTGTGTAGGCTGGTAAGGGTGCTGGGTAGTGTGTGTGTGTGTGTGTGTGTGTGTGTGTTGTGTGTGTGTGTGTGTGTGTGTGTGTGTGTGCGCGCGCGCGGGCGCGCGTGTGCGTGCATAATAAATAGATTCTTCAACTTAACCTAACACTGAAACAATTCGGTAGATCTTCAATGTGCATGCAAACACACGCTGCCAAGTGGATGAGGGTACTGTCAGATTTGCATATATAATTATGTTGGGTAGAGAGATCGTTGAAATCTTCGTCCTTCAGCATACGGAGCCGCCGGGATTCGAACCCGCAGTCCTGACTTCAGGACTATCCCTACCCGAACCCTATACTTTATCCGCTTTGCCCACCATACACAGACCGTTACAAACACACATAACACAGCTCGAAAAGAAGTACGCACTTATGTCTTCTGGTTGGTAAGACTTTTAAGCTTTAATGAGTTTGTGTAATGTCAAAGGTGTGTGATTTGAAGTCTAACAGTTTCCCAGACAAACAAAACTGCCTCCTCAGTTTTAAATCTGTGACTAATGGCCTGGCGGTACAAGGGTTAATTAAAGGACAAGAACCTACTAAGCTTGTCTGACAACAAGGTGTAACATGGACAAGATATGACAGTCATGGAAATCAGCGCCCAAAACCTGCCAAGTTTGTATAGAGACAGTATGTAACATCGACAAGATACGGCATGAAAATCGGCACCTAGAACCTGCCCAAGCTTGTCTGCAGACACCGACATGGTATGACAAGGAAATCAGCACCGAGACAGATCACGTCCACGGCCAACAAGACTCCACCCTCACTATACAGGTAGGCTACATGTTCATGGGCAGAAGCCAAGAACTGTACAGTTCACCAGGTCACTCACCTGAGATCTATCACACCATCAACAAAGGGTAGTCCAAGCCAGACATCGGCTCAAAAAGAAAACACGTAGCAGTACACACAGTGAGTGGAAAGACACTAACACCTCTACAGAACACAAGGTAAGGCTCCTGCTGACCTTTTTAGTATATTCCACCTTCCTGTATGCAAGATACAAATGAATACTGACAGTTGACCCAGATTAAAAAAAAAAGATTTAAGTCAGGGAATTGTATATTGAAAAACAGATACACCAAGCCCACTATCAGTGATGGACAAGTTCGCTAAACCGTCAGACAGTGTGTTGGTTTCTTACGAAAATCTACTGGTATTAAACAACAACAACAGCAACAACAACAACAACAGAAACAGCAAAATTCACTAAGAAGCCATACGTTGGTAAGGCCACGTAACAAGATCCATTGACCTTGCTACAATGATTCTCTGGGAAAGTGTCCAGAAAAAGGACAACAGAGTAAACAGGAATGCCCCTTCAACCCCCCCCCCCCAAAAAAAAAACAAAAAAAACCAACCCAAAAAACAAACAACAACAAAAAACCACCCAACACAACAAAACAAACAAAAAAATCCCCACCAAACCAACCAAACAACCAACCAAAAACACCAACAATCCCCAAAACAAACCACAAAAAAACAACACCAAAACAACAAACAAAACAAACCAATCTCAAACAAAAACAAAAAACAAAAACAAAACACGGTAGACCAACAACACAGCAAAATGTGCCAGTCAAAACAATATTTTGCAGAGAGCCTAGCTTTGGTACACACCCGACATAAACCCACCGAAGTTGAAACAACTTATCAGAGCGGTACTCAGAGACTTCCCACAGAAATATATCCTAACAAGAGATGGAACCCTACGGGAATTGTCACCTTCAGACCACCAATGAAAAGAATCATTTGCTTTTAAAGTTACCTCAGTGCAATGTCACACGTATAGAATGATTCATCGAACTTCGCGCTCCTTGAACTACTCACACGTTTCAATCACACGTACGCCTTAGGACGAAAAGCATTAATTAACGTTGATAAAAATCTCTACAGATAAAACTGCACTGTCTGAGGTGAAGCGGCTGAGCCAGCATGCTAGTATGTATATGTATGTAGGCCTCTCGTTGCAAAGTTGGCTTCCGTGCTACGTACGCCCCAGAGACAGACGCAGCCAGCGCGGTAGACAGCTGTACAATTCGCTTTAAAAAAAACCCACCCCAGTCTGGCTGTGTTAGGCCTATAGGCCTAACAGTTAGTTTTCCTCTGTCATCACGGCAGAATACTTATAGCGTGTACCTTCTCTACTTTTGGGGTTGTGCCCTAGCTTTCATTTTGGGCCTATTTGTTTTATTTGTTTTTCACGTACAGTGCAGTTACCATTGCATCCACAAAGAAAAGCCCTCCCCCCTCTCTAATGAAAGACTACCCCTCACTCAAAAGTTATGTTACTTAACACAGGTTTGGTAGGATTGAACACACACACACACACACACATCACGTCCTATCTCTGTGGTCTGCTAACCTCCCAGCAGCAGTATACATGCCAATTAATGATGATCCTTTCTAGTTTTTTCTTATGATTACACCCAACGGGGTATCAGATTCTTTTCTTTAACCCCCAAACCATCACACAGTAACTGTTTTCATACAACTGTTATATGTTCTAAAACTCTACAAAGACTTTTCTGAATATGTATGCAAGACGCTGATTCACACGCAAGCTAACACTGGAGTGCGGCCTTTCATTCTCCTTTTATGGGAGTAGTGCAGGTAGGTAGCTACACATTTACAGCAAAGGCATGTATTACATGCACTGACAGACATTAACTTTTCAAACGCAAGTTACTTGCTTTGTTTGTGTGGTGTGGGTTGGATACTTAAATAATCCTGTAAACAGACCAGCAAAGAGTAATTCAAACTTTAAAAAAAAGTGTTCCGATTTCACTTTCAAAGGTATGAACTGGGACTTCTTCTGTCCCTACCACCCCTCCCCAATCTTCGAGAATCCTACTGCTTCAACCCCCCCTCCCCCCCCACCCTCTCTCTCTCTCTCTCTCTCTCTCTCTCCAAGTGGTTGTCAGAGGCGCAGAGAGATAAACAAGACCAGCCAGGAAAACTAATGTCATTTCCAACAAGGTTTATTTCTTCGTTTTTTTGTTGTTTTCTTTTGGGTGGGGGGGGGGGGGGGGGGGGGGGGGAGGAGTTTAGGGTGGAGGCAACAGCTGAAAATAAAAGGGATGGAATGCACATGCACATGCATACCTCTCTCTCTCTCTCTCTCTCTCTCTCTTCTCTCTCTCTCTCTCTCTCTCTCTCCAAAACAAATGTAATCAAAGACGTTACTGCTGAACAACTTAACTATCATTTCATTAATGTCTCTACTAACATTATTAAAAATAAGTCAAAATCCAATAAACTCAATGAACTAAAACAATACTTGAAAGGAAAGCATACTCCCTCAAAACTTCACATTCCATTTATGTCTGTTCTTGAGGTCTATGGTTATCTAACTCACCTCAAACAATCAAGAACGCGTGGTCTTGATGGAATAGACAGCAGAATATTGAAGCTATCAGCTCCAGTTATCACAGACACACTAACATATATATTTAACCTTTGTCTTGAAAAAAAACATTTCCCCAATGCCTTCAAAACAGCTAAAGTAATCCCCATCTACAAATCTGGTGACACTTCAGACCCCTCAAACTATAGACCAATTTCCATCATATCCATCCTTTCCAAACCCTTGGAACAACATATAAACAAACACATAGCCCGTCATTTAGATACTACCAACTTAATTCACCCTTACCAGTCTGGATTTAGACAAAATCACTCATGTCATACTGCACTGATTAGCCTCGTAGACAACTGGCTATCAAACATTAATGACAATAATATTTTTTGTGAGTACTATTTGTAGATCTCAAAAAAGCTTTTGACACAATTGACCACACACTTCTCATAAAAAACTAAACCTGTACCATTTCTCTACAAATACCTTACAACTACTTGCTTCCTATCTAGAAAACAGGCAAAAGTGTGTCTCAATAGGCACAACTACATCCACACTACAAGCCATCAATTATGGAGTACCACAAGGATACATACTAGGACCTATTCTCTTCTCACTATACATAAACGACCTCCCTCTCCACATCAAATCCAAATGCGAACTATTTGCTGATGACACAACTATTCATACGAGCCACAATAACCTATCTCTCTAGCAAAAGCATTACAAAAAAGTGTTGATCAGCTTATTGAATGGACCGAACTAAACCATATGTCTATACACCCCCAAAAAACAAAATGCATGCTTATTACCACTAGACAAAAGCGTCAAAACTTAACCCACAAACTTACTCCCATCAAAATTAAAAAAGGAAGTAATTGAACAAACCCATCACCACAAGGTTTTAGGGGTAACAATTGATGAAAATCTCAGTTGGTTCTACCACATATCTCAACTATCAAATACATGTCCCAAAAAGTTATACCACTTTCTAAAAATCAAGCACTTTCTTGACTTTCATTCAAGGAAACTATTCTCCAATCTTATATACAATCCTCAATAGACTATGCTTCTACCCTGTGGGATTCTGCTAGTGCAAAACACTAGAAACCGTTACTGAGTCTGTACAAGCGTGCTCTCAAACTGGTCCTTTTAAAAAGACAAGCTTATTAGAAGCTGACATACTCAATTAAATATTCTCCCCTTACACCAACGACTAAAATATAACAAAGGAGTTATGATGTTCAAGATCATGACAGGAACCGTTCCATCATACTTAAAAGACAAATTCCCCCTAAACCAATCCAGAAATACTATAAAGCCCAGTGTCCCTATACTAGACTTATAATAGACTTATTCAAATCTAGTCTACTTTACTCAGGCCCTATGCTGTGGAACTCCCTTCCAGATTCAGTTAAACAACATCAATCAATAACTATCTACAAAACTCAATTATCAACTCACTTGATACAATCAACAATAACAAACCACAGTACATAGCCTTAAAAACAAAGTTGCATATCCTCCCTTACCTATCTGCCCTTTCCATCTTACCTATCTGCCCTTCCCTTTCCCTTCACCTGTCTGTATGTCAGACTGTTGTCCCCTCTCTCTCTCTCTCTCTCTCTCTCTTACCCTTTCAAATTTTCATTGTTCGTGAAAAAGTGAGTTTAGCAAAGTGTAAGCTTTTTTTCATGATCACTCCCTATGTCTGCTCCTGGGAAACTTCGTGTCTGTGCGATGTTAACGCTAGACTGAAACCGTCTTTTCACCATGATGTAATCTATTTGGTTGTGGTGTTCTCCATTTGGGCTATGCCATGTCCATTTTCTGGATTTCTTGTGTGGGCCAAGTGTATTCACTAGCTGGAGGTGGTTGTTACTGGCAAACTCCAGGAGTCTCAAGCCTCTTTCATTTGTGGGGTGGATCGGTGGTCTAGAGGTAACGCGCCTGTCTAGAAAGCGAAAAGTCCGGGTCTGAAGTGTGCGGCGGTTCGTACCCCGTTTGGACCGGAAATTTTTCCCCCATCCATTAGACCATGAGTGGTGGTCTGGGCGCTAGTCTTTCGGATGAGACGATAAACCGAGGTCCCGTGTGTTACACGTAATTATTTAGCGCACGTTAAAAAACCCACGGCAACAAGAGAGTTGTCCCTGGCAAAATTCTTAGAAAAAAGCCACTCTGATAGGGAAACAAATACAGCTGCAGAAAAAAAAAAAGGGTGAAAGGGTGGCGCAGCGCTAAGTGGCGACGCGTTCTCCCGCTCTCCCCGGGGAGAGCAGCCCGAATTTCACGGAGAGAGATCTGCCGTGACTTAAAGTGGTATGAAATAAAATCTGAGCGCTTTGATTTGTTGCTTTACAAGATTCAGCGCTATATAAATTCCATACATTATTATTATTATTATTATTTGATTGGTTATTACAATGTGGCCCACAAACGCCCTCCCAGTCTTTCCATGCATCTTCTCCTACCTTGGCGTTCCAGTCGCCTTGCACAACGAGGATGTCTTTCTTGGGTGTTTGATTCAGAACCTCTTGTAGCTGGTCATAAAATTCTTCTACGGCTTCATCTGTGCAGTCTGATGTAGGGGCGTATGCCTGTACTTTAGTTATGTTAAAGGGGGTTGCTCTCAGGCGGATGGTAATAAGTCTGCTGGACACAGGCTGACAGCTCATGACGGTGTTCACGGTGTCTTTGTGAACGAGAAACCCCAGCCGTGTTCATATTTATCCTGTTTTCCACTGTAGTATAATTTGTGGTCTTCCTGGGTCGTTGTTTCTCCCATGTTTTTCCACCTGACTTCGCAGAGCCAAGGATGTGCCATTGATATCTGGACATCTCATGTGTCAGTTCTTCCACTTTGCCTGCAGCTCTTAGTGTCCGTACATTCCATGTGCCAATGATGGTGTTGTTTCTGGCACGAATTTTGCTGCGTTTTACATCAGTAGCATACTTTCGACATCTGTCCTGATGAGCAACAGAAGGCGCGGTCCTTGGTAACCCGGGCGACGACCGATCCGGTATGGAGATTCTGGCTGTCTTTGTCATTGGTGTATCTTGGGCAAATCAAACCTGGCGGAGCCCATCCCTCTCCAGGTCGGATTTTTTGGTTGGGTTTACTCCCCACATGTGGCAGGTGGTACTGGGTTACATGGTTACCAGTAGCAGAGGGAGTCTCTGACCTGACCATAGGGTGTGATCATGATCTTGTGATGATGACTTTCCGACTACGTCTAAAGAAAATCCACAAGCGGAACAACATCAGGATCAAATTTGACCTTGAGAAGCTGAAGGACCCAGAGGTATTAGAAATTTTTCAAGCAAGGATAGGTGGAAAGTTTGCAGCACTCACTGTGATAGCCTCAGACATAGATACACTGACGAATAGTTTCAATACAGCGGTGACTGAAACAGCAAGCGAGCTTCTTGGCAAACGCCCACCAGTCAAAAAACCATGGGTCACACCTAACATCCTACAACTATGCGACAAGCGTAGAGAGTTGAAGAAAAAGAAAAATGAAACAAAAGAAAGAGCAGAACAATATAGGGCAGTCAACAAAAGAATCAGGAAGTCCATAACGGAGGCAAAAGAGAAATGGATCGGTGAACAGTGCCAAGACATTGAGAGAACATCAAGAAAAAACAATAGCAAGAAAGCATATCAGCTGGTGAAAGACCTGACTAGCACGAAACAGAGAAAAGGTTTAACAATCCAAGACAAAAATGGGAAGTGTCTCACTGACGACCAGGATATTCTGAACAGATGGACAGAATACTGCTCCGACCTGTATAACTATAGAACCGCAGGAGATCCAGAAGTCCTTATGTACCCGAAAGCAAAGACACAGACAGTCACCCTATCCTCCGAGAAGAAGTGGAAACAGCAGTCAGATCGCTGAAAAAGGGGAAGTCAGCAGGGGTGACAACATTCCAGCTGAGTTGGTCCAAGCTGGAGGGGAAGCATGATCAGCGCCCTACTAAGAATCTGCAACAAGATCTGGCAGACAGGAAAATGGCCAACACCATGGATGCAGTCATCATCATCACCCTCCCCAAGAAAGGAAATCTACAACAATGCCATAATTACCGCACAATCAGCCTCATATGTCACCCAAGCAAGGTCATGCTGCAGATAATATTGAATAGACTGAAGCCACAAGCAGAGACCATCATTGTGAGGAACAAGCAGGTTTCAGAGCAGGGCGCAGCACAACAGAACAGATTATTCAACCTCAGAATACTATGTGAGCGGTACCTTCAACATCAACAAGACCTTTACCACGTATTTATCGATTTTAAGAAGGCATTTGACAGGGTGTGGCATGCAGCTTTGTGGGCAACCATGAATTTGTACAGCATCAATGCAAACCTGATCAGAGTCATCAAACAGCTGTTACAGCGAGGCCACCAGTGCAGTGTACTACAACAACAACATTGGAGAATGGTTTCGAACAACAGTTGGAGTAAGGCAGGGCTGTTACTTCACCCACTCTTTTCAACATCTTCCTTGAGAGATCATGGCTGATGCACTGGAACATCATGAAGGATCAGTCAGCATTGGTGGCAGAACGATCACAAACCTCCGCTTCGCAGATGACATTGATGGAATAGCAGGATCAGAAAAGAGCTTGCAGCCTAACAGAACACTTGGATAAGGCCTCCAAAACATACGGCATGGAAATCAGTGCAGAGAAGACCCAAACTGATGACTAATACACCAACGGCATTAGCACTGATATCAGGGTTAATGACCAGAAGCTGGAAACAGTTCAAGCTTCAAGTACCTGGGAGCATTGTATCCGACCAGGGATCCAAGCCAGAAGTAGTATGCAGGACTGCACAGACAATAACAGCTTTGTCAAAACTAAACACCATCTGGAGAGATAGAAATATCTCACTTATCTCCAAGATCAGACTAATGCGCTCCCTTGTCATATCCATATTTCTGTATGCCTGTGAATCATGGACCCTGACTGCAGATTTGGAGAGAAGAGTACAGGCGGTGGAGATGAGATGCTTTCGGAGATCCTTGGCATCTCCTACAAAGACCACATAAGCAACGAAAGCGTGCATAACAGAATCGAGCAAACCATTGGACCCTATGAGAACCTTCTAACGATCGTGAAAAGCGTAAACTTAAGTGGTATGGGCATGTCACAAGATCCCAAGGAATTACAAAGACAGTTTTGCAAGGCACTGTCCAAGGAGGAAGAAGAAGAGGCAGACCAAGGAAGAGCTGGGAGGATAACATCAGCGAATGGACAGGCCTAGAACTCAACAAAACCCTGAGAAAGGCAGAACAGAGAGAGGAATGGAGGGAACTGGTTGCTGAGTCTTTGAGGGTGCCCCCACGGTCGTCAGACTACGGGACAGATAGATAGATAGAAGCTTTTAAAAAAAAAAAAAATTTTTTAAATAAAATTTTTAACTACACTATAGTTATAAGAAATATATCTATCATAACAACAATATGTGTTAATCTGTACGAGTATAATGAAAAAGAGTGTTGAAAGTGCTGATGTGCTGTTTTGAGAATGATATTCAGTATTTTTTTTCTGTCCTTTTTGTTTTGTTTGTTTACAAACAAAAAGCATTAAATCTTTAACACACACACAAACACACACACACACACTCCCCCCTCTCTCTCCCACTCTCTCTCATTTCTTCCCCCCCCCCTCCCCCCATCTCTCTCTCTTACTCACAATGTATAGATGTTCATTTTATGACTTAGGGATTTTTTTCTCCTTATTGTAAGAGTGTATTGATATTGGGCTTATTTCTTTTTCATGGCGTTCAATTTGTACGAGTTATTCGAAAAGAATATTGATGGTGATCCTGTGCTGTCTTGAGATTATATATTTGTATTATCCTTGAAACACACACACACACCCTGTGTTCAATTTTATGATCTATAAGTCTCTCTCTCTCTCTCTCTTCTCTCTCTCTCCTCCCCTCTCTCTCTTTTCTCTCTCTCCTCTCTCTCTCTCTGTTGTTATTGCTGTAGTTGTTACTTTGTTTTTTGTTGTTGGTTTGTTTGAGATTTTTGTTTGTTTGTTTTTTGTTTTGGTGTATGTGTGTTGTGTTGTGTGTGTGTGTGTGTGTGTTGTGTGTGTGTGTGTGTGTGTGTGTGTGGAGGGGGGAATGGTGTTGGTTGGTGGTTTTTTTTTTTGGGGGGGGGGTTTTTTATTTTTATTTTAAAAATAATTTTCTTTCATTTGTTTGTTTGTTGTTGTTTTTTCTTGTTTTGTTTGTTTGTTTGGGAGGGTGCTTTTGTCTGTTTTTGTTGTTGTTGTTTTTTAAATTTATTTTTGTTTTTTCTGTTTTTTGGTTGTTGTTGTTGTTGTTGCTTTTTTTTTTTGGGGGGGGGGGAGGGGTTCTGGGGTTTATTTTGTCTTTTGCTCGTCCGGGGTTGTTTGTTTGTCTGTTTGTTTGTTTGTTTGTTTTTTTCTTTTTCTCTCTTTTTCTTTAAAAAAATTTTTTTCCCTTTTGGCTTTATTTTTGAAAAAAATGAGTATGAGTGCATTTTCAAATGTGACCCCACGGGCGGGGATGGATTTTAAAAAAGCACATGAGTACTTATTCATTATCCTGAAAAAAAGATTTGTTTCTATTACTTACATGTGTAGTGTTCTTTTTATGACTTTATTGGCTTTTTTCCCCTCTTTATTATGTGAGTGTATGGATATTGCACTTATTTTATTATCATGACATTCATTTTTTATGAGTATAATTAAAAAGTGTTTGTGTTGATCGTGTGCTAATGTGAGTATTACATATTTAGTATTATCCCTGAACCCCCATCCCCCCCCCCCCCCCCACACACACACTCACACACACACATACATACACACACTCACACACTCACTCACTCACTCATATTCTCTCCCTCAATGACTGTATAGGTTTAGTTTTTCTTCTTTGTTTTGTTTCTTGTTTTATTGTGTGGATGTATGGGTATTAAATTTATTTCATTATCATGAATATAATTTGAAACGAATATAATCAAAAATGAGTGTTGATGGGATCGCATTACTGTTTTGGGAATTAATATTGGATATTATCTCTGAAATACACACAAAACACACTCTGTCTCTCTGTCTCTGCTCTCTCTCCCCTTTTATGTCTTGCTTATGTTATAGTGTATCCTGATGAAGGATTCATATTTTATATTTTCAATACTTTATTGGACTTCCCTCTGTATTAAAGTTTTAATGAGTGCCCTATTTCAATATCTTATAGTTATGTGTAACAAGTATGGTGTCCCATTTGACATTGTGTAGATGTTTATCTTTATGACTTATTAGTTTGGTTGTGTTATTTTCTTGGCTCGTTTTTGTTCTTGTTGTGTTGTTTGTCTGTTTTTTCCCCTTTTTTTATCTTCTTCTGTTGGTTTGGCTTTTCTTTCTTTTTGTTTGTTTGTTTGTTTTGGTTAGGGTTTTTTTTGGGGGTGGGGGGGGGGTGGGTATTTTAGGGTGTTCTTTTATTTGTTGCTTTGGGGGGGGGGGGGG
>CM054139.1:56014553-56022053 GCA_028751875.1 Rapana venosa | reverse complement strand
TTCCTTTCCTTTTAAACAGGTCAGTTAGGATTGGGCAATCAAACAATAAATGGTGGATTGAAAGAGATTAAGAACAGCAACATGTCATATTTTTAGAGTATTTGGTGTTTCATGCATTTATCCTCATTTTATATATTAAAATGTCTACTTTCCGTGAGCAAGAAATGTTTTCAAAGTGTGTTTTCTTCATTTTGGAATGCATACAATTCATCAATTTAGCATTAATTTCATGGGAGGACAATGCTAGATTGGAACCAAACGTTTCAATGTTGCAATCAGAGGCACCTTGTTTTGCTAAAGAATCAACCAACTCATTCCAATAGATTCCACAGTGAGAAGGGACCCAGCAAAAAGTTATTTGTATGCCTCTGCTTGCAATACAATGTATGAAGAATTTTATCTCAAATACAATATCTTTCCTTATGTTCCCCTGCCAGTGCTTTAGTGTCATCAATACTGCTTCTGAGTCAACGCAAAAAAGAATGTGGTGAATATCAAGGGCAGTATTTGACAATAAATTCAAGGCCACAAGGATCGCAAACAATTCACACGTAAAAACAGAAAAATGTTTTGCTAAATGAAATGATTTTTGTACTTTTAAAACAGGAATCACAAATGCTGCCCCATTTCTTCCTGATTCCAGTACAGATCCATCAGTATACACTTTTAAATAATTAGCATAATTGCTTTCAATGTGACTTTTTACATCAACAGTGAGCAACAGTGTGTAAGTGTGTGTGTGTGTAAGTGTGTGTGTGTGTAAGTGTGTGCGCGTATGTGCGTGCGTGCGTGGGTGTGTATGTGTGTGTATATATTTTTTCATCGCATGCGCGCATGCTGTGTGTGTATGTGTGTGTGTTGTTGTTGCTGTTGTTTTAAAGTGCTGGGATATACTATGGTATTTTTGGTTTGTTTGTTTTTTGTTTTTTTTTAGTTGTACATAAAATTATTTCACCTTTCACAATAAGGCAATCAATTCAGCATATATTTCAACAGTCATATCGAAGCAATCAACTATGTGTGTGTGTGTGTTATTTGGTTTTGTGTGCGGGTGCTTTTTTCCCTTCTCAATCTATTTTTGTCCATTTTTATACATTCCCGCCCCCCACCCCACCCCCCCTGAAGTTTTATAAATGTCCATATTTCATTGACTATCTTAATGTGTGTATGCTTACAAGCACAGACCATAAGACTAGTCTTGGGCGACAGAGACATAAAACAACAGAGATTTTTGTTTGTTTTTTGTTATTTGTTTGTTTGTTTGTTGTTGTTGTTTTTCAACCCTGGAGTGTTTTGAAGTGTGTGGAGCCTGTCAAATCACTTCTCTTCTCCCAGGCTCTAACCAAATTTACCGTACAAAACAACTGCTGACAAGGTCCAAAGTAAACTTTTTTTTTCTTTTCACATGGTTCATTGAATTTCAGTACTGCTTTGGATTTTCTCCATGAAGAAAAAAAAGAAAACGGGTGGAGAGCTTTCAATCCCACCCTCCCCTTACCTCCACTCCTACACCTACTCCTCAACCCCCTTCCAAAAAAAAGAAGAAAATCAGTGTGGCAGGTTTAAAAAACCACAAGTGTAGTTGACAAGTATTTCAACTTGGAGTGATGTCAAACAGAAGCCCTTTATGCAAAACTTTCTGCGCTAGGAAGATGAATAGCAGAATTCACACACGTTCCACTTGAACACTTTACAAGGTTGGGTTTTGAAAGGGTATGCGGTTGATGAGTGTTGAAAAGAAAAAGTCTACAAAATGTAAATCGTCGACCTACATTGCAAACGGTTCTCTTTCCTCTCCTTTGAAAATACTATTACGCTCTTAATATTTAAATGTGCTGCAATCAACTTCAGAACTACCGACGTCCAACCCAGTCCAGTCATATTGTTTATAGCACTGCCGACCACAGAGGCCATATCAGGGCTGTCATCTCGTTAAAATGTAAGACCCTATTGTAGCTGTTCAACTACAATACAGGTTGAAACATGATGAAGGCCAGTTCTTTTACCGTTCCTGGAATCAACTCCCCCAGCCAACCGTAAGTGTGAACTCAAGATGGTCACCACGTTGTGGGAGGCCCACCATGAAGGACATTATGAACATTACTGAGATAATACCAAATACACAGCCTCTCATTTGTGTTGCTTACTATCCTCTTCAGTGGTGCCCCCACGGTCCAAGGGACTACAGGAAAGGTGAGGTGAGGTGAGGTGAGGATCCTGTTTGCAAAACTGCTTGCAAAGATAGTGGGCTTACTTGTATCCAAGTTGTGCACGGGACAACTCTTTTCTTACCGTGAGTTCTTTTCCATGCGCTTCATACGTCTGTATTTCGGTTTATCTTATCACCAGAAAGACTAGCGCCAAGACCACAACTCATGGTCTAGTGGATGGAATAAAAAGAATTCGAACTATTTACATCTGGCTTTCTAGATGGTTTGACCTAAAGGTAATGTACCTATAAATGAAGGGGAGAAATGCTGGTTCTATTCCCGTTTTGCCCAAACCTCCACCCCACCCCCCACCCCCACTCTAAACCTTGAGTGGTTGTGGTTTGTGTGGCGCTAGTTGTTTTGTTGTTGTTGATGAGAGGATAAACCCAGGTCTAGTTTACAACCTGCAGTCAGCATACATAAAAGGGCCCGCGGTAACAACAGAGTTGTCTATAGCAACATTCTGTAGAAAAAAGGCCATTCTGATTGGGAAGCCAATGCACATACAGACAACATTTTGTTGTTGCTTTGATAATGGGTGGTGCTGGTCCTGTGGCGACGTGCTCTCCCAGAGGAGAGCAGCCCAAATTTCACGCAGAGAAATCTGCCGTGACTGAAAGTAGTATACAATAGAGTACAATACAATACAATAAAAACACAATACAACACAACACAACACAATACAATACCATACAAAACCTACCTAGTCCAACCACAATGCCTATACCTCCTCGACAGAGAAGTGCAGATCTGTGTTGTCAACTCGCTTTTAAAAAAAGAAGAAAAAAGACTCCGTTTAACGCTGCGGCCATTAAAACACAACGCTACTAGGGCATTAAAACTGGTACAGGGCAGAGCCCTGTGCGACTATGCTAGGGTATCACGAGGAGCAACAGGTGACACACAGCCTCAAACAACTCCTATTAAACCTCGGCTGTTTTTGCATTACAGAGGCTGTAACAGAACTGTTTCATAATGGCCCTACATACAATAAAAAGAACAATTAAAATATTAAAGCGATACATTGTATATTTTCACATGGTTTTCGCAGTGTGTGCGTGCGTGTGTGTGCGTGGCGCGCGCGCGCGCGCGTGTGTGTGTGTGTGTGTGTGTGTGTGTGTGTGTGCGTGTGTGTGTGTTGTTGTTGTTGTTGTTGTTGCTATTGTTCAATTTAAAGTCTATCCACACCTGGTGATATTAGGCTTAAAAACGAACATGCAAAAACACGAATAAATTGGATAATATATGCCCACATGCAGACATACAGGTGTCCATGCAGAGTCCATGGATGGGAGAGAGCTGCAACCTCATGTGTTGAGTGTCATCGTTGTAATATGGCGCTGTTGTTCTCTGGTGTAGGCAAGTCACAGCCTGTCTTGCCATGGTGTTGCCTTGCATTGCCCTGATGCATCTACCCCCTTTGTTATCCTTGTTTATCCCTCATTTATCCCTCGTTTCCTTTCTGATGTTCACAATCTTTATATAATTATAGTTATCTTTTCGTATTGTTCATCTATTTGATGCAATTTTGTTCAGCTGAAGCCCAATCTTGCACATGTAAAGATAAAAGAATAAAATTAAAAAATAAAATAAAATAAAAATTTCTTTTTAATAATTTTTTTTAGTGTTAGAGTACTCAAAATTAATAAGCATTGTTTTTTGTACTCATTTCATGTATTAGCGCTATGTTGTTTCTGAACTAATAAAATTTTGTTTAAACCATAATATAAAATAAAAACAACCAACCAACCAACCAACAACAACAACAACAACAACAACAACAACAACAACAACAAAACCCTACCTTAAAATAGCTACAGAAGAAGATTTGGACATAATCCTAGCATCATCAGTAATCAATGGTTTTTGCAAAACTATGTTAATGGTTGCGTTTGAATTGCAATGCCAGATTTTTGTAAACTGTATTTAAAATTGGACATTGAAAAAGAATATGTTCACAAAATAATGTGTGTGTGTGTGTGTGTGTGTGTGTGTGTGTGTGTGTGTGTGTGTGTGTGTGTGTGTGCGTGCGTGTTTGTGTTTGTGTGTGTGTGTGTGTGTGTTGTGTGTGTGTGTGTGTGTGTGTGTGTGTGTGTGTGTGTGTGTGTGTGTTTGTGTGTGTGTGAAAGTCAAAGTCAAACTTTTACTTTCAGATGGTACCTTGAATAAGCAGTGCATTAACTTTTTTTTCATCAAGCCATCTATCTTTTAAAAAAAAGATAATATATTTGCAGACATAGAATAAAAACCTAATCAGTGATAAACCATACAAATCAAACAAGAGAAAACAATAATATATGCATCACTGTTCACTGTTCACTGGTCCCGTAACCCGCCAGGGTCGTAGGGGCGCTGCATGGTGGACGAACGGTGGACCAGCTGGCTCCACTTAGCACGGTCGTGGGCGAGTGCCTGGGTGACACTGAAGTCCTCCCCTGTCCAATCACGGATGTCGTCGGCCCACTTTCTCCTCTGTCTGCCCCGTCTTCTCTTCCCCTGGACTGTTCCTTGCAGGATGGTCTTTGCAAGTCCTTCTGAGCGTGTTACGTGCCCATACCATCTGAGTTTCCTCTTTTTCGCCGTGGTCCGTAGGTCTTCATAGTCCCGCACTTGTTGAGTGATCATTCTGCGGACTTCATTGTTGGTGACATGGTCCTTGTATGAGATGCCAAGGAGCCTTCTGAGGCATCTCATTTCTACTGCTTGGATCCTCCTTTGTAGGTCTGCGTTCAGTGTCCATGCCTCACATGCGTAAAGCATGATTGAGGTGACTAGCGCGTTTAGTAACTTTACCTTGGTTCCGAGAGGGATGTTTCTGTCTCTCCATATGGTCTTCAGTCTTGCCATTGCTGCTGCTGCAGCAGCAGCAATATATGCATACAAACAATCAAAAACAAAAAACCCACCCCTGAACAATGTTAAACCATACAAATCAAACAAAAAAAAATTCTTCTGAAAATATATCCACCATAAAACAAACAAACAAAAACCCCAAACCAAAACAAACAAAAGAAAAAAAGGCACCAACTCCTCCCCCAAAAAACAACAACAACAACAACACCCCACAACAACAAACAAACCCTCCAACCTCACAAACAACTGAACAAAACAAACAAAAAAGATAAGAACAACAAGCACAACCACAACAAGCAAATAAACAAACACGCACACGTACGCACATAACAACAGCAACAATAACAAACATAAAACAAAAATAACAATGCGCGCGCGCGCGCGCGCGTGTGTGTGTGTGTGTGTGTGTGTGTGTGTACACGTGTGTAACAATGATAGTTTATTCAGTTTTTGCAGGCCATCTGACCCATACGAACACAAAATAGGCGTATGCACGAGGCGCGGCTTTTAGTGCAAAGTGAGCCCACAAGCAGCTGTGCAGCCTACATGGGAAATGATAGTGTAGACATCCCTGCAATGAAGAAGGAGTAAGCCTACTTCAGTTTCCAGTAATGGTGAACCTTTAATGTACACAGCACCTTTCAACGCCACTTTCTCAGTCGTCTTGTTTAAAAAAAAAAAAGAGTAAAGTAAAGGTGTCTCATAAACTAGGCGGTAGTAGGGGGAGTGAGGCATCAGAGACCTCAACTTCTCAAGGGTCCAGCATATTGAGGGCGGCGCCCATCTCCTCTCCCTCGCTGCGTTACCTTCCCCGACCCTAAAGAGGCAGGTACCTATTTACAGCTGGGTGAACCGGGGGACTGTACTGAAGCCAAGGCGCGCAAACGGTCACCCATCCAAGTGGCAACAACGCTCGATGCTGCTTAACCTTAGCTGGGGATAGCGAGTGCTCCGACAACTGAGCTATCCCGACCCCAGAACTATTACTTGAATTCTGATGGGAAATGTTAGCAATGCAGTGGTAGCCTTTTCTCTTTTTCATTAAAGGCACCGTATACTGGGTCAGAGAATCATAAAATGACATGGATTTTAAAAATGTTGTTTGTCACATTGTTGAGCACGTGCCAGAAACGTTTTCAAACATGGCCCTAGTTGTGCCCCCCCCCCCCTCTCCCACACACACACACACACACACCCTCCTTCATAACACCTTTTCACCCCAGAGGAAACCAAATTCAATGGAAGGAACGTGAACTCTTAGTTGGGCCCTAAGCCCTGGAATACCACCACCAAACCAGATTACACTCAACGGCTTCTCAGACAAATTTCTTCTGGCCTGGTAACAATATGAAGTATACTAAAATTTGACAAATGCCTTAAAAGCATTGATTAAAAAAAATGATATCTTGTCTTGCACCAGCTGTCACAGACAGGCTAATAGATAATGTCAAATCTCTTGAGATCTATGCGACCATCAGAGGTTGGATTAGTATTTGTGGTTAACTGTTGTTTAAATGTAATAACAAACAGAATAGTATTAGGAACGAATCATTCACCTTGGTTCGTTTAGTTAAACTGCATGGTGACAGTAACATAGTTTTCCTTAGATTTCCGTGACACGCTTTTTCTTACATTTCATATAGATCTAGTGACAGAACATTTTATTACCATGCCTTTCAAATACTCACAAACACTAAAGATTGTATGTAGTTGAATGTTAGATCTATTTCAGTTAATCCTGTGAATAATGTCTCATACTGTGCTGCAGCTTATTAGGCTAATGACCGTGAATCTTCCTAAACTTGGTCATGCTGCTAGATCTACTTGCCTGTAGCCATCATCATTAGCCAGCAAAGGATGTTACTAAATTCGTTGCAGCAATTGGCTTATGCCTTTAGGCTTAGAGCTTATACATTTGTACAATCAAGAAGGGATAGGTCTAGATTGTCCTAGGCTTGATAAGAAAACATAGATCAATATGTAGATCTAGATCAGTACATTCATGTACAGCGCCTGTTAAAATGTACAGATAAGTTGACATAGGCTAGATCTAGAACAAAACCATGCATTTGTATTAGCAACAAATAATTTGAATAATGAATAATAAACACTTTTCAAGCTAATAAAAGTGGTGAGTCACAGCCATTTTCAATTTTCGGGCTCTTTTGGGAACATAATTAAAGGCACTCTAGAGATGGAAAAGTGGGTTAGGCCTAACGTTGTGTGTTTGATACATCAGATGAAGGAGTCTAAGTAAGGGGGGAGGGTGGGGAGGTAGACATTTTTGGAAGGGAAGCCATTCTCTTCACCAGTATTATGGCACCATATTTTTTTTTAAAAATCAGAAGCACTGACATGGGGATTATCACAGCCAGATTCGGTTCAGATGTCCATGTATGAGGAAGGTTGATGTGTAAATCAAAAGATCCCACTTTTC
>CM054139.1:56002053-56007053 GCA_028751875.1 Rapana venosa | reverse complement strand
CCCCGGGTGTATGCGATTTGTGAATTCTGTGTGTGTGTGTGTGTGTGTGTGTGTGAATTGCCTCTTTGATAAATCATTTTCAAAATGATTGGGAAGTTGATTTAAGCCCTTACTTGCACTTGTTTTCCTCCACGACCATTTCCTCATAAAAAATGTAACTGAAAATTACTTTTTTAAATTGCTTAGCTCATCGCTTTATATCAACACAGATGAAACCAAGTCCCAAAATAACGGCCAAACAACAAATATTAAATTAATAAAATCTCAGTGGCGACAGCAAAGGGAAAAGGTGTATTCCCTTCTAACAAGTACAGAATGCAATTATGCCTTCAGCGCCTGGGCTTTATCACAGTTCTTGATGAAACCATTGACGCTGGGGGCAACAGCAAAGTGAGAGGCTGTATGACCAGTGGCTTTCCCACTCATGGAATTCCACTTTACAGCTTAGTCTTTAGTGATTGACCATGACTCTCTGACTAGGAGGCTTGACTCGCACAGTCCTTATGTGCTGCAGCTCTGGGGGCTAGATGGCTTTTGGAGAATATCTCCAACGCTGACTGTCCTTATGCCCACTTGGCCGAGAGAGTGAGGGTGTACTGAGGGCAAGGCATCTCCACTATAATCAAATTTCTGCCCAATTTCCGAAACAGCAGCTGCCTCCTCTGCTGTTTTGGAGGTCATCGTCGAACACGAGGACAAACACATACGCAATCATTCTTCCTGAAGTTTCCACAGGGAGCTTCCAGACTGGCTGAGCAGTTTCTTGGGGATTGGTCATTTGGCCGGATATGGCGCTGCTTACCTTTGACCTATCTGCGGGTTTCGGCGCGAGTTTCTGTAAGCACTACAAATGGCGAAATGGAGTCCCCGCTCTTGAAATCTCAAAGTTTAACATTTTCAAGATTTTTTCAGAGCTAGGTCATGCTGCTGTTCTTTTGAATGGGAGAGGAATATGTTAGCTGTATGAATAAACGCTATACAATACCACACACCAAACTATAAGCAAAGAGTGACTGCATTAGAAGTAAATTTAAAATGCCACACGAGTTGTTTTGGGGGTAGGTGACTGTATGTCAAGTCAAACACATTTGAATCATCCCATGAAGGTCAGTTACAAACTATAATTTTCTGACAGGGCACACACATTGGTAGGAATCATAATTGTGGTAAAGAACCTTTCTGAAAAAAAAAAGCAGGAGAATGGCCCAAGAAGGCAGAAAATAGACAAGAAGGAGGTGACAGGAAGAAAAGGAACAAGGCAGAGACTGGGCCTGATTTGCCAGGCGTTTAACGGCAGCGCAACTCATTTTCGTTCATATGACAGACAATCTTTGCCGTCTGACCGTTCGGCGAAAAGAAGAAGACGAGGAAGAAGTTGGCTGAGAAACTTACCGCTTGCTTCCTACTTTGCCACTGGGGCATTCTAGAAACGCGGTCTTAGCCCAATTGACGCATCACAGCAGTTCGTATCTCTGTTGAGCTTGACCACTTTAGGGCGAGGGCCATATAAGGACACAGCATGACACCCATGCCTCTTTACCTGTGCTGCGACCTCTCACCAGAACACGGTGATTGGATTCAGTCCTCGTTTAGGATATCATGTTTCATCTTCTCTGTCTGTTTATCTGTCTTGTCTGTCTGTCTCTTTTGTATGCATACGTTCGTGCGTTCGTGCGCGCGCGTGTGTATATGTCTCTCTCTCTGTCACTCTGTCTTGGTCTCTATCTCTGTCTCTCTGTCTCTTTCTCTCTCTCCCCGCGCGTGTGTGTCAAGTCAAGTCAATTTTTTATTTCCAGAAGGTACATTGAATAAGCAAAGCATTTGCTTTTTTTTCATCAAGCCATCTATCTGAGAACAATACTGAAATACTACATTATTGCGACCTTTACCAATAAAGAGTACCAATAAAAAAGAGGAAAACCAATACAATAATACACTGCAAAATACAAATTACACACACATACATATACACGCACACACATACTATTTTTATTTATTTATATATTCTTTTATATCGAGGATAATGGAATAAGCACTCATGTGCTTCTTTACATCCAGTCCCCGTGTGTATGCGGTTTTGTCAATTTTGTCATCTGTTTCCACCGGCACACAATGGCCTACTCTTCCGAAAAGTGGAACAGGATTTAACGTGTGCGCAAGATGTTCTGCATGCGTTCTAACACGGGGCCTCAGTTTATAGTCTCATCCGAAGGACTTTGACATTCAGTTCGATTTGTTTGTCAAACTGGGAAGAAAGTGTGTGTGTGTGTGTGTGTGTGTGTGTGTGTGTGTGTGTGTGTGTGTGTGTTGTGTGTGTATGTGCTTTCGTGCGTATGCGCGCGTTTAGCGATGCGGAAGGTAGAGTGTGGGGAGTCCGTGCGGACCAACACAATGAACATAACAAGACACACCACCAACCCCCCCCCCAAAAAAAAAACAACAACAAGCAAACAAAAACAAAAACAAAGCAAACAAACAAACAAAACCCAGAATAACCAACCAACCAACCAACCCAGGAAGTTTATGACCAAGTAGAAAAGGAGGGGCTTTTTGCCGTGATACCAACACTGACACAATTTCGCAGTTGAGAGAAAAACTGAAATGATGCATAAATGAAGACACACACTCACACACACACACACACACACACACACACGCACGCGCACACACACACACACACACACATACACACACACACGGCGCGCGCGCGCGCGCTCACACACACACACACAGATAAAAATGTTAACAAGAGACAAGAGGTTACTGTAAGTTAACTGTCACAGTTAATGCCCAGTCTGGTTGTCACCTCATGCTCTGGGAAATATGAGAGGGGGGAGGGTAGGGGGTGGGGGGGGGGGGAGAGAAACTGGGACCCACTGACTGGTCGCAATGGTCCAGTGGTTCAGACAGGAGGTTTCTCATCCTAATCCTCCCGAATCCATGTGTCAAGGGTTCAAATCTAGGAAGCTGCGTCCCAGTGGAGGAATGATCAACCTTTCTACGATCTTCCAGGAGAAATTATGGGTAGACTTGTTTAGTAGCACTTTTATTATTTACATGTACACACACGTATGCAGAAGATGATAGAGTATGAACAGCAAAGATGACGGAATTTATGTTGGATTCAGTATCACCCCCCAAAAAAAAACAACAACAACAAAACCCCAACAACAACAAAAGAAACCCAACAACAAAAACCAAAAAACCCCCCAAAAACAACCAAAAAAAATCACACACACACACACACACACACACACACACACACACACACACACACACACACACACACACACACACACACACACACACACACACACACACACACACACACACACAAACACTCCCAACAAACCCAAACAAAACAAACAAAAACAATAAACGAACTCCACAACAACAACAAAAACCAACCAAACGAACACAAAGCCTTTAAACTCATCTATGTAGAGCTTATAGATTGTGGGAATACGACCCCACCTCCCCCACCAAAAAAAGCACACACACACACACACACACACACAAACCTAACAACAGCAAAAAAACAACCAACCAATCAATTTATCAAACAAACAACCCCCCCCCCCCCCCCCAAACACCAAAACCCAAACAAAGACAAAAAAACCCCAAAAAACCAACCCCCCCCCTCCCCACGCTGGGTTAACAACAAAACAAAAACTAAATACAAAAACCAAACCAAAACATAAACAATACAGCAAAAACAAGCTTGCAGCAAGCCAGCACGGAATGATCTCAGTACAGTGGATTATGCTGTTAGTTGCTTGAATGAAGCCTTTATCACCGTGGCTTTCTTTACAACTAGGCTTTACGCCTGCATCATAATTATAGAATACCCGCCTGCATGCACGCAGGCTTTGTTGACTCACCATTGTGTGAAAGCTGGAAAAGTTCAAGACAGCTGTTCCAAAAACCTTAAGAAAAACAAACATCAACTAAAAAAAAAAACCCAACCCCAAACAAACAAACAAACCCCACGTAAAATATAAGAAAATTGCTTTAGCTAACTATCGGGGCATTTCATCAACTGATGGAACACGCGTAAACTGAAATGTGACGACATGAAAACAGCCAGGCTTTGTATTCAGTTGAATATATAGACGAAAAAACAAGTAGATAAACAAACCGCCGCCACCTCCGCTGCGGCCATCATCAACAGTGTTGCTACCTGTCGGTCGTTGACAAGGGCACCATCATACGACACTGTACTCAGTTTTATGTTTGGTTCCATTCCGAACGTCGGAATGCGGCTACCTTAATGATGGACGTCAAACTGTCTTAACCACTATGCTGTGGTTAATACAGTTTGACTTCAATCATTAATGTGTCAAGTCATGTCTAGTCAAATTTTTATTTCCAGATGGTACGTTGAATAAGCAATGCATTCGCTTTTTTTTTTCCCCATCAAGCTATCTATCTAAGAACACATTTCTTAATGATTATACTGAAATACTACATTATGGCAACCTTTGTGTGTGTGTGTGGTGTGTGTGTGTGTGTGTGTGTGTGTGTGTGTGTGTGTGTGTGTGTGTGTAGTGTAGTGTAGTGTAGTGTATGTATACTGTAAACTTTAGTAGTTCACTGTTCACTGTTCACTGGTCCCGTAACCCGCCAGGGTCGTAGGGGCGCTGCATGGTGGACGAACGGTGGACCAGCTGGCTCCACTTAGCGCGGTCGTGGGCGAGTGCCTGGGTGACACTGAAGTCCTCCCCTGTTCAATCACGGATGTCGTCGGCCCACTTTCTCCTCTGTCTGCCCCATCTTCTCTTCCCCTGGACTGTTCCTTGCAGGATGGTCTTTGCAAGTCCTTCTGAGCGTTTTACGTGCCCTTACCATCTGAGTTTCCTCTTTTTCGCCGTGGTCAGTAGGTCTTCATAGTCCCGCACTTGTTGAGTGATCATTCTGCGGACTTCATTGTTGGTGACATGGTCCTTGTATAAGATGCCAAGGAGCCTTTAGTAGAACAAGACACAAATCGTTGTGGGGAA
>CM054139.1:55994553-55997053 GCA_028751875.1 Rapana venosa | reverse complement strand
AACAACAACCACCACCGAGAATCTCTTTGAATGAACAGGTTCATGATGCCAAGCCTGACCAAATAATGCCCCCATTACAGCTCACAGCACAATAACCTTTCATTCTTGTTTGCACACCACCACCACCACCACCACCACCACCACCACCAACCACCACCACCACCAACCACCACCATCCACCACCAACCACCACCACCACCACCACCTCCACCACCACCACCTCCACCACCACCACCACCACCTCCACCACCACCACCACCACCACCACCAACAACAACAACAACAACAGCAACCGATAATCTCTTTTAATAAACAGGTTTATGATGCCAAGCCTGACCAAATAATGCCCCCCATACAGCTCACAGCACAACAACCTTTCATTCTTGTTTGCACACCACCACCACCACCACCACCACCACCACCACCACCACCACCACCACCACCACCACCACCAACACACCACCACTAACACCACCACCACCACCACCACCACGAACCACCACCACCACCACCACCACCACAACCACCACCACCAACAACAACAACGGATAATCTCTGTCAACAGGTTTAGGATGCCAAGCCTGACCAAAATAATGCCCCCCATACAGCTCACAGCGCAACAACCTTTCATTCTTGTTTGCACACCACCACCACCACCACCAACCACCACCACTAACACCACCACCACCACCACCACCACCAGCAACAACAACAACGGATAATCTCTGTCAACAGGTTTATTGTGCCAAGCCTGACCAAAATAATGCTCCCCATACAGCTCACAGCACCACCACCACCAACCACCACCACGAACCACCCCCACGAACCACCACCACCACCACCACCAACAACAACAACAACAACAACAACGGATAAATCTCTTTTTCAACGGTTTATGATGCAAAGCCTGACCAAAATAATGCCCCCCATACAGCTCACGCGCAACAACCTTTCATTTTTGTTTGCACAACACCACACCCCCACCCCATCACCACCAACCACCCACCACCCACCACCACCCCCAAACCACTACCACCACCAACCACCACCCCCACCACCACCACCACCACCCCCCACCACCACCCCCAAACCCACCAACCACCACCATACCACCAACCAACCCCCACCACCACCACCACCACCACCACCACCACCACCACCACACCACCACCACCACCAACCACCCCCACCAACCACCAACCACCACCAAAACCCCCAAACCACCACCACAAACCACCACCACCACCAACAACAACAGCAACCGAGAATCTCTTGAATGAACAGCTTTATGATGCCAAGCCTGACCAAAAAATGCCCCCCATACAGCTCACAGCGAAATAACCTTCCATTCTTGTTTGCACACCACCACCACACCACCACCACCACCACCACCCCACCACCACCACCACCCATAACACCACCACCACCACCAACCACCACCACCATCACCCCCAACCACCACCCAACCCACCACCACCACCACCACCACACCACCACCCACCACCACCACCACCACCACCAACCACCACCACCACCAAAACCACCACCACCCCCAAACCCAAACCACCACCACACCACCAACCACCACCATCACCACCAAAACCACACCACCACCACCAACCACCACCACCCACCACCACCACACCACCAACCACCCACCACCACCACCAACCACCACCACCACCACACCACCACCACCACACCACCAACCACCACCACACCCACCAACCACCACCACCCACCACCACCACCACCACCACACCACCACCACCACCACCACCACACACACCAACCCCACCAACCACCACCATCACCACCAAAACCACCACCACCAACCACCACATCACCACCAACCACCACCACCACCCCCACCACCACCACCACCACCACCACCATCACCACCAAAACCACCACCACCCACCACCACCACCAAAACCACCACCACCACCAACCACCACCACCACACCACCAACCACCACCAAAACCACCACCACCACCAACCACCACCAACCACCACCACCATTACCACCAACCACCACCAAAACCACCACCACCACAAACCACCACCAACCCCCACCATCACCACCAACCACCACCACCACCACCACCACCACCACCACCACCACCACCACCCAACAACAACAGCAACAAGAAGAAGAAAGAAGAACAACAACAAACAACCACCGAGAATCCCTTTTAATAAACAGGTTTATGATGCCCAGCCTGACCTAAATAATGCCTCCCATACAGCTCACAGCGCAACAACCCTTCATTCTTGTTTGCACACCACCACCACCACCACCAACCACCACCATCACCACCAACCACCACCAACAACCAACAACACCACCAACCACCGAGAATCTCTTTGAATGAGCAGGTTCATGATTCCCAGCCTGGCCAAAGAATGCTGCCAGTACCTGAAGGCGGAGCTGTGTGCGGACAACTGCCTGGGGATGGCCTATTTCGCGCGGGCCTACTTTCGCCCCGGTTTGGCCAG
>CM054139.1:55977053-55992053 GCA_028751875.1 Rapana venosa | reverse complement strand
GGGAACGGTCGCATACCCCCCCCCCCCCCCCCCCCCAAAAAAAAAAAAATCACCATTGGTGAACCTCGGAGCTCTAGCAGAGAGAAAAAAAAAGATGAACGATGATGACTGTGATGAAGTGAATGAAACGGGACAAAATGGTTGTAAGGGGGGTGGGGGTGGGGGGGGGGGGGGTGGAGTCAGCGCTGATGCTAACCCCAGGGTAAAATCATTTAAACAGGCGCCTCCGTGGTGGTTGGATTCCGGGCCGTCAGTCACATCACCAGCGCAGTGCTCTAACCACTAGGACAAAAATGGTTGTCATCGAGTTGCGGAGTGTACACACAATTATGATTGCGGTACATTTTTTTGTCTTTTAACCTAAAACGTATGTCATTTTGCTCTTTTTAGTGCCACATAAATCGAAAGATTTATCAGCATGATACTCGGTTAGTTTTTGTTTCTTCCATATTCCAGTAAAACGAATGCAGCATTCACCAAATCCTGCAGGAAATCTTTGAAATCCACAGCAAGTTTACGACTAGCCTGCTTTGAATTAAAATCAAAACAATTGGTAGTTACTCAAACTGTTGATGAGTAATTTATAGCTTGTCGATTCCACAATAACCGTAAATAATAATGAATAATGATAATATTGTATGGAATTTATATAGCGCTGAATCTTGTAAAGCAACAAATCAAAGCGCTGAATGCAACATGTGCTGAAGTGTCTATCAAACGAAGCTACTGTGCCTTTAAGACCTAAAATGCCAACACAGGCAACAAGCCTTTCTCCGTTGGAAGTCAAAACCTACCTCTTTTATAAGACAGTTCTGCTAGATTTAAATCTGGCTTTGGTCAAAAAAGGTTTGTCAGTTGAAGACATACCGCCATGGTTTCACATTATGACGTTGTTACGCTTCAAAATGTTCATCCATGACAACCGCCTTACATACCAATCTTAGTTCTCCTTTGATGAGAGAAACAGATCCTTTGAAGTCGGGGCGTGGCTGCCTGTAGTGGAATAATTACGTTGTTGTTGTTGTTGTTGTTGATTGTTTTTAGGTTTTTGTTCCTCGGCTAGAGCTCCGAGGTTCACCAGTGGTGAGAGTTTGTGCAAGCCACCGTGTTAACCCACCATTAAGGTAGCTATACTCCGACTTCGGTGGAACACGAACACGGCACCTGTGGGCATGTGGATAAATTGTCATCCCTTCCTACCGGCACGAAATGGCCTACTCTTCTCAAAGGCCTGTGGTGCAAGATGTTTTGCGTGCGTGCGTTCGCGCACGGGGCCTCAGTTTAATTAAAGACTCAGCCCAAGAACTTCAGGGGGAGTTGCAGTCAGCACTGACGCTAACTCCAGGGTCACATTCCCTAAAAAACAGACGCCTCCGTGGTGGTTCGATCCCGGGCCATCAGATCAGGAGCGCAACGCTCTAACCACAAGGCTATCCCCCTCCATCCCCTCCCCCTCCCTGCACCCACCCCCCTGCAAAATCTTTAAAAAACTGCCACACGTACACGATCATCTCATTCAGTAGGCACTTATACTCAAGTGATTCCCTGTTACATGTGATGGCCAAGATAGAATGGTCAGTCTCTCTCTCTCTCTCTCTCTCTCTCTCTCTCTCTCTCTCTCTCTCTCTCTCTCTCTCTCTCCTCTCTCTCTCTCTCTCTCTCTCTCTCTCCCCTCTCTCCTCTCTCTCTTTTGAGAGTAGTAGATTATCTCAGGATTTGGTTATCAATGATTTCGGTAAAAAAAACCTGCTTGATATGTGTGCTTGCTTCAATCGAAAACTACTTAATGGGTGTCCAGGCCTTGATAATTTCAGGAAATTTTACCTATTTGTCTGAACAAGGGCACAGTGTTGTAGATTATTTTTTGGTTAGTTTTGATTTCTGTAGAATCTTTGACAGAATGATCATAGCTGATAGAATTGAATCAGACCACATGCCAGTGGAATTGTACTGCACAATAAGTGATTCATTCACTCAAGTTTCTGTGGACTCCCCCGTTACCGTGGAAAAGGTAATTTGGTCACAAAACCAGACTGCAACTTTTAGCAATAATGTGCAGTCTGAAAACTTCACGGTTCAGTTAGAAAGAGCCATCACCTTAATTGATAATAGTTTAGAGGAATCAGTGTGTGTTTTCACTAAAGCGTTAAATGAAGCAGCAGAGTCTATGAAAAGAAAGTTTGTGATCGGAAAACCTAAACAACAACAGGCCAGGTGGTTTGATAGGGCGTGCCTCATGAAGAAAAGGGAGGTAAGAAGTCATCTTAGAAAGTGTAGGAAAACAAAAGCAAATGAAGACTACAAGAAGTACGCAGAAGTAAGAAAAGAATATAAGACCTTGCTTGGAAAGAAAGAGCGGGAACATAGAAACTCTAATCTCAATAACATACTTGCTTCTATGAATGATCCTAATCAGTTCTGGGGTGAAATCCGTAAGCACAGAGGACGTAGTGTGATCACTAATAACATTTCAGAGGATGAGTGGCTACGTCATTTCGAATCTGTCTTCAATGATGGAATTATTAACGATGATGAAAATGTCTTTCATGGTGAAGTAGATGAAATGGCATTTGATAATATATTAGACATTGAAATATCAGAAGGAGAAATTAGGAAAGCTATAGACCATATGAAGTGCAGAAAGGCAGCAGGTCTAGATGGTATTCTAGCTGAAATGTTGAAAAATGCTGAACAAACAATTATGCCATTTCTGTCAAAATATTTCAATGCCATATTTGCTGAGGGCTTTTTCCCTTCAAACTGGACAGAAGCAGCAATATATGCCTTACATAAGAAAGGTGATACTAATAACCCAGACAGTTATAGGGGTATATCTCTTTTAAGTATTCTGAGTAAAGTATTTACAGCTATCATTAATAGTAGATTGACCTTGTGGGTAGAACAGAATGGTTCTATTTGTGAAGCACAGGCTGGTTTTAGAAAAGGCCGTTCAACAATAGATCGCATATTTACTCTGAATGCATTGATAGAAAACTATTTACTTAAATATAGGAAACCGTATGTAGCATTCATTGATTTTAAGAAAGCGTATGATACTGTAAACCGTAATGTTTAGTGGTCTGTACTGCTTCGTGCAGGTATTAAGGGTAGAATGTTTAGGATGCTTCGCGCAATGTATTCAAATGTTAGAGCGTGTGTGATGTGCCTGAGTAAGACTGGATATTCTAGTTTCTTTGAATGTTTACAGGGGTTGAAGCAGGGTTGTATTTTAAGCCCAGTATTATTTTCGCTACTAATCAATGAACTGGCGAATGAATTAATCTTAAAAGGTAGACATGGTGTGACGCTTGAATAAAGTGAGATCGAACTGTATCTGATGTTATTTGCTGACGATTTGACCTTGTTAGCCTCGGCTGTAGTAGGCCTACAGCATCAGCTGAATAACCTGCAAAAGGAAACTGAGAGATTAAAGTTACCTGTGAATACAGACAAATCTAAAATAATTGTTTTCAGGAAAGGTGGTTTTCTTGGTGCTAGAGAAAAATGGTTTTTGAATGGAAGTTCATAGGAAGTTGTGAATTCATATAAGTATTTAGGTCTTACCTTCTCTACTAGAAATAGTTTCACAGCTGCCATGGAAGAAGTAAAGCTTAAAGGTAAAAAATGTGTGAATGATATCATGTGTACGAGAAAAATTGGTAGTAATTCTCCTGATGTGTTCTTCAAGCTTTTTGATACTCAAGTTGTTCCGTTGGTTCTGTATGCATCTGAGGTGTGGGGACATAAGGCTTATCGGCAAGTTGAACAAGTACATCTCTATGCATGTAAAAGATTCCTGCATGTGAGAAACAAAACAGCTAATGATGTTGTATGTGGTGAACTAGGCCGTTTTCCACTGTGGATTACAACTATTACCAGATGTGTGAAATACTGGCTAAGACTCTTAAAACAACCTGAAGAGAGGTATTCAAAAAAGGCATAAAGAATGTTATTAGCTTTGCATGAGAAAGGCCATCTGACATGGGTAACCCACTTAAAGAATGTTCTTTATGATAATGGGTTTGAACATGTCTGGGTCTTTGGATGTGGCTATGAAAAGACTTTTATGAAAGAGCTTAAAGAAAGGCTACATAGCAGTTTCTGTTACCTTTGGCGAAACCACATGGATTCAAACCCACGATTTTCCATTTTTATTTTATTTTATTTTATTTATTTTATACCACTTTAAGTCACGAGATTTCTCTGCGTGAAATTCGGGCAACTCTCCCCGGGGAGAGCACGTCGCCACAAGAGCAGCGCCACCCTTTTTTTTTCTCTTTTTTTTCTTTTGGTCTGCAACTGTATTTGTTTCCCTATCAGAGTGGCTATTTTCTAAGAATTTTGCCAGGGACAACTCCCTTGTTGCCGTGGGTTCTTTTACGTGCGCTGAAAATTTTGTGTAACACACGGGACCTCGGTTTATCGTCTCATCCGAAAGACTAGCGCCCAGACCACCACTCATGGTCTAATGGATGGGGAAAAATTTCGGGCCCAAACGGGGTACGAACCGCGCACACAACCGACCCGGACTTTTCGCATTCTAGACAGGCGCGTTACCTCTAGACCACCGATCTACCATATATATGGTAGAATTAAACACGTATTTGTGATAGAACGTTATGTTGATATTCTATACGTTGAAGGTTACAGAAATATCCTGGCACAATTCAGGATGGGTGTATCACAGTTGAATGTACACAAATATCGCCTTTCACCTACAAATGAGAATACCGCATGCCCTGCATGTCTAGGTGGATCGGTGGTCTAGAGGTAACGCGCCTGTCTAGAAAGCGAAAAGTCCGGGTCTGAAGTGTGCGGCGGTTCGTACCCCGTTTGGACCGGAAATTTTTCCCCCATCCATTAGACCATGAGTGGTGGTCTGGGCGCTAGTCTTTCGGATGAGACGATAAACCGAGGTCCCGTGTGTTACACGTAATTATTTAGCGCACGTAAAAAACCCCACGGCAACAAGAGAGTTGTCCCTGGCAAAATTCTTAGAAAAAAGCCACTCTGATAGGGAAGCAAATACAGCTGCAGAAAAAAAAAAAAAAAAAAAAGGGTGAAAGGGTGGCGCAGCGCTAAGTGGCGACGCGTTCTCCCGCTCTCCCCGGGGAGAGCAGCCCGAATTTCACGGAGAGAAATCTGCCATGACTTAAAGGGGTATGAAATAAAATCTGAGCGCTTTGATTTGTTGCTTTACAAGATTCAGCGCTATATAAATTCCATACATTATTATTATTATTATTATTAGACAGGAAAGAAGATGAAGGACACTTTGTATTTAGATGTCCCCTATACCAGGACATTAGGCAGTACAAACTTAACGTTGATGTTGGTGTTAACCTAGACAAAGCGCTTGTCAGTGTACTAGCTTGCAATTCACAAGCATCTCTAGTAAATCTTGTCAAATTCCTTTTAGCTGCATTTAAACTCAGACAGAACTTTATTGAAAATATGAGTAATTAAAAGTGAATCACCTCCAGGATTAAGATTGTTTCCATCTGCACTCAGCAGTTGTTTGTTTTGTTTGATTTTTTCTTTCAGTGAACATGTTCATGTAGTACCAGTGTTGTGTTTCTTGATCATGTTATATATTATGTCAGAATAATGTTTATGTTTCCCCCCATGAAAGGGGCTGTTGGCCTGTATTCATTAAATTTCAGAGTTCTCTCTCTCTCTCTCTCTCTCTCTCTCTCTCTCTCTCTCTCTCTCTCTCTCTCTCTCTCTCTCTCTCTCTCTCTCTCTCTCTCTCTCTCTCTCTCTCTCAAGTATACTACTTGAGATATTATTCTTCTGTTCATAAATGTTTCCTATGTAACATGTTTTAGAATGTTGATTACAAACACACAACCCCTTCATGAGAGACCAAGGCCTATAATAAATAAAACTTTCGCATATTCTCTCTCTCTGTGTCTCTCTCTCCCTCCCTCTCTCTCACCCTCTCTCTCACCCCCCCCCTCTCTCTCTCACCCTCTCTCTCACCCTCTCTCTCTCACCCTCTCTCTCACCTCCCTCTCTCTCTCACCCTCTCTCTCACCCTCTCTCTCATTCCCCTCCTCTCACCCTCTCTCTCACCCTCTCTCTCTCTCTCTCTCTCTCTCCCCCGCCCCGTCCAACCTCCTTCTCCTGTGTTTAAAAAAGCTGGGGCGTGCTCATCAACAACAGAGTATCAGAAAGAGACGCTTGTGAACATGACCCTCCCGAAGATGCCTATCTGCAGCGAAGTGTCTTTACATGTTCGTGGCCTCGTGGCGACCTCCTAGTTAGTTATTGGTAGCTCTTCGTGCGTTACATTTTGGAGTGAGATAGAGTGACTTTGTGTGGTTATAAATGCATGGTGGAATCTGGACTGAATGCATGCATAGCGTGAGAGTAGGTAGTAGTAGTAGTAGTAGTTATTTATTTATTTATTTATTTATACCACTTTAAGTCAAGAGATTTATCTGCGTGAAATTCGGGCTGCTCTCCCCGGGGAGAGCACGTCGCCACAAGAGCAGCGCCACCCTTTTTTTTTCTTTTTTTTTTGCAACTGTATTTCTTTCCCTATCAGAGTGGCTTTTTTCTAAGAATTTTGCCAGGGACAACTCTTGTTGCCGTGGGTTCTTTTTCGTGCGCTCCATAATTTTCTGTAACCAACGGGACCTCGGTTTATCGTCTCATCCGAAAGACTAGCGCCCAGACCACCACTCATGGTCTAATGGATGGGGGAAAAGTTTCGGGCCCAGACGGGATACGAACCACGCACACTTCCGACCCGGACTTTTCGCTTTCTAGACAGGCGCGTTACCTCTAGACCACCGTAGTAGCAGCAGCAGCAGCAGCAGCAGCAGCAGCAGCAGCAGCAGCAGCAGCAGCAGCAGCAGCAGCAGTAGTAGTAGTAGTAGTAGTAGTAGTAGCAGCAGCAGAAGCAGAAGCAGAAGCAGCAGCATGAGGTTGTTATATAAGATCACGAAAAGAAATAACAAAAAATAAGATTAAAAACAAAAACAAAACGGCTGTGTGTGTGTGTGTGTGTGTGTGTGTGTGTGTGTGTGTGTGTGTGTGTGTGTGTGTGTGTGTGTGTGTGAAAGTCAAAAAGTCAAAGTCAAAATTTTATTTCCAGATTGTACATTGAATAGTGTGTGTGTGTGCTTGCGCTTGCGTGGGTGTATATTCTGTTCCCCTGTATACTATACACCTTCTGAAAAAGGGTGTGTGCGTGCGTGTGTGTATGTCTGTCTGTGTGCGCGCGCGCGCGCGCACGAGTGCAAGCGTGTGTGTAGGTATATATTCTATTCACCTGTACACAACAAATCTTAAGAGAAAAAAACAACCTCGATGTTGTCCGCTAACTGTGCTTCGCACACGCAAACGTCTACCAGGAATACATGCACGCTGTTCACTCTCTTCTCTGTCGATGAACGCAGCAGGCTGATCATTAGTACTGTTGAATTTCGGGCCCAAAGTCCCAACATTTGCACAGGAATGAAAAGCCACACAGCAAACCTTTGTAAGATGACCTTTAAAATGCAATATATGTGCGTGCTGGATCCATATCCTTCTTTTGATAACGACCAGAGGTGCTTAGGCAGGAGATCGGACCGGTTCTGTGAAGATGAATAAAATTGTTGGTTTTTAAAAAAAGAAAAGAAAAGAGAGAAACAGAAAGAAAAGAACAGAAAAAAGAAGAAAGAAAATGACAGAAAGAAAAAGGAACTTAACCATACTATTCTATCAACTCGGCAAAGTGAATGTAAGGCAGGACAGGTGAACATTTGCATGTGAATAAAGATTAAACTTGATCGGCCGAGGAGTGGAAATATGATTTCTAATATGTGTACACATACGCACGCACGCACGCACGCACGCACGCACGCACGCACGCACGCACACACACACACACACACACACACACAAGGAAGGTGGAAGGACGGTTGCAGGATGGTTTAGACGTTTGCCTGCCAACAAGTCAACCGTGAGGTTCTGGGTTCGATTCCCAGCCTCGCCCTTTCTTCCCAGTTTGACATCAAAATCGAGCTGAATGTCAAAGTCCTTCGGATGAGACTATAAACCGAGGCCCCGTGAGCGAACGCATGCAGAACATCTTGCGCACACGTTAAATCCTGTTCCGCTTTTCGAAAGAGTAGGCCATTGTGTGCCGGTGGGAACAGATGACAAAATTTACAAAACCGCATACACACGGGGAGTGGATGTAAAAAAGCACATGAGTGCTTATTCCATTATCCTCGATATAAAAGAATAAATAAACATAAATAAATAAAATCCAACACAAACACACACACACACACACACACCCACACACCCCACACACACACACACACACACACACACACACACACCACACACACACACGTACTGTTTTTCTTCAGCATCAATTTTTGATATTGCTGCTGCAGCCTCTGCTTCAGTTACTACTACTCCTTTCTTACTACCGCTTCTGTTACTAATAGGCTACAACTACTACTGCTAAAACTCCTGTTGCTCTCTCACTATTGCTATACTGGTGGTGGTAGTGGTGGCGGTGGCGTTGCTATTGCTGGTGCTGCTTATTACTGTTATGCTGCTGCTACTGCTACTGCTGCTACTGCTAGTGCTGCTGTTGCTACTGCTTCTACTGCTACTGCTACTGCTGCTGCTAGTAATCATGCCACTGCTTCTACTACTGCTGCTGCTACTGCTGCTACTGTTACTGCTGCTACTGCTACTACTGCTGCTGCTATCATTTTGTTCTTTTCTCGATGCCAGGCGGATTCTCTGCACGAATTTTTGTCTTCGGACGAACTGAACGTCAGACACGAGGAGCTGGTGTTTGAGGCCATATGCAGATGGATCCAGTACGACCCCGAAACCCGAAAACCCGAAATGGCGCGCATGCTCACAGCTGTCCGTCTGGGCTTCCTGTCTTCCGAATACCTGATGGAGAGAATCAAGGCGCACGAATACGTCTGCGATGATGAAGAAGCAAAGCAGATCGTCATCGAGGCTCTGAAACGAGTCTGCAAGCTAGAGACCAAAGACTTGTCGAAGGTCAGTGTATGATTGATAGCTGTGTTTGTGAGAAGCAGGCAAAGGTAAAGGTAAAGGTGTCCCGTAACCTATAAGGTCGTAGGGGGAGTGAGGCGTCAGAGACCTTGCTTCTCTAAGGGCCAGCATATTGAGGGCGGTGTCCATCTCCTCTCCCTCGCTGCTTTACCTTCATGACCCTAAAGAGGGCAGGTACCCATTTACAGCTGGGAGGACTGAGGCAACTGTACTGAAGCCAAGGCGCGCGCAAAGGGTCACCCATCCAAGTGGTAACCACACTCGACGCTGCTTAGCTTGGCTGGGGAAAGCGAGTGCTTTGACCACTGAGCTATATCCCGTCCCGGTGAGTAGCAGACAGACGGAAAAAAAAAAGAGAGGTGAAAGTGTAACAACTGAAGTTGTGGCTGGGGAGTGAGGCAATGGAGACCTGGGCCTTTTTCATAGCGAGGATGCCCTGAGGTGTTGCCTCTATGCTTTTTGCCTGTCAGTCAGTCTGTCCGTCCGTCTGTCTGTCTGTGTCAACACCAAGACGCCCGTTCAAGGGGTACTTTTCCTCTGAGGTTAACATCAGTGCCGACTCCACTCCTCCGAAAGTCCTCCGGCTAAGTTTTCAAAGATAAGAAAACAAAATCAAATTCTATAGCCCCTGTCATCTAATTAGGGATAAGGATGGTAATGAAAAAGAAATCGTAACTGCACAACTTTAGTTGACATGCAGCACTCAGGCACAGTATTTAACACAGTATTAACAGGACAGAAATGGTACTTCATAAAGATTTATATTCAGTTTACCTACTCTAAAATCTTATATGTCTTGTATACTATTTGTAATGGTATCGATCGGTTGAGTATCACATCTGGGAAAGCATTCCTAGTTTTTGAAAGAACTATACTCCAAAGTATTTGGATATTCCTTGAAAAGTTTTGGCAATACATGTTTAAGGGCGTAATTGAAGAAATGACAAGGTAAAAGATGACTGAAATTGATCAAGCCTGTTGAGGGAACTGGTACGAAAACTTCGCTCTGAAAGAAACGAGGAACCCCCCACCCCCACCCCCAAATGCCAAAGAAATTCAAGCGAACGAAAACTTGATCTGAACTGATCATATTTTGACAGTATTTTCTAAAACTGAATTGCACTTCGTGCATAACTAGGCAACTGACACTGCATTGCACAGGCCTGAATAGCAGTGTTGAAAGGATGCATGCATGAGTTGTTACTTTAAAACACAAGATTTGACGTGCGGAGCCAAACTTTAAAACGAAAAAAAAAGATTGGAGAAAGCCCCAAACGGAAAAAAAAGATTAAAAAAATGTCTGCAAAAAAAAAAAAAAAAGCGGATCAAAACCCAATCTGTGTCTCCTTCTCCCACCTCCCTCTTTTTTTTGGTCAACACACACACACACACACACACTCGTGCGTGCATGTGTGTGTGCATATATGTGTGTATGCGTACGCGCGCGTGCATGTGAGCGCGTTTGTGCTTGCTTGCTTTCTTGCTGGCACTTTCTGTGGCCTACTTTTCCTCAGTCTGAAAACCACGTTCTTCTTTCTTCACCCTGTATGATACAGCCCAGTTCAGCAAACCAGGCCAGCTGAGATCATTTCTGGTCACAAGACTTGCCGTCTATTCATCTTCCTTTGTTCCCCTGTACGTGAATACGGGATGATAGGAGGGTTTCAGGTTGAATAAACTGACAGGGAAAAAAAATTCAAACAAGTCACAAAAAACAAGCCGTCATGGCGCAGTGGTTAGCGCCTTGGGTTACCGATCGGAAGGCCGCGGGTTCGAATCCCGTAAGAGTCGTAGGGATTTTTCGGACTCCGGCCGGCTCCTATCCAGAGTGAGTGTGCTGTGGGAAGGCTGGGACCACACAGTCAGCTTCATCCTCTTTACGGATGCGAGTTTAAGAGTGATGCTAAAATTACATGACCAACATTGCAAGTGTCCGTGTTTCTCGAGACGGGTACATGCTGGGATATATTATGAAAGGGAGTGTAGGGTACATCCCTGTCAAGTAGTCTCAAAACACCTCTACTTCCATACAAGCATCATTACATCAGCCTTAACCTCATTGACCATCATGCAGTAAAAGAAGATTGCCTCTGATTCGGTGGCCCCAGTTGCTCTGGTCTCAAAGTGACCTCAGCTTCTGTTTTCCCATACACTTGTGTGCCTGTGGTGAGTTTGTGTTGGGGGTTGGAGGTTCATGAGAGAAAGTCGTTTGAGGGAAGTTGTGGTCGCTACCCATGTCGGCGTGTCACTCAGTCTGGCTACGCGACGGAGCTACCACTGTCATCAGTAAGGGACTTTGCCCGTGGTGTCCTGCGTATGGCTAGCTAAGAACATGCACCTCTACGCACCAGCAGAAGGGCAGGGCCCCTCTGGCTAGTAGCCTTCCAGCAGCCTGACATAGATAGGCTCCCTTTGAACTTCTGACTAGGAGGGTGAGACATGTCAAATCTGGGTATGACTGGGGTGGAGAGATTGAAATGAGCTGTATGGAAACAGGGCAGGAACGTCACAGAGGATCACACAGAAAGAAAAAAAAACAGACAAAGAGAAGAAAGAAAGAAAACCCCAGTCCTCCTCCCCTTAACAGCATAAAAATCTCTGTCACGTTTTGTTGCATAAGTAAAAAATACACACACACACACACACACACACACACACACACACACACACACACACACACACACACATATATATATATATATATTATATATATATATATAAATATATATATATATATATATATATATATATATATTATATTTTACTCCTGGAGTGTTCTTTCGACCCTGTACGTGAAGTTGCATGTGGTCAGTGGTTAAAGCATCGAACTCGTGCTCTGGCAGTCACTGAAGGCACGGGTTCGTGTATTTGATGAGGTGTCCGTTTAGGAGAATGCTTGCCCCATGACTCCACATTGATACTGAAGCCTTTGGCATGAGGTCCCCTTGTGTGAACACACGCAGAAACACCTTGCTGTACACGTTGAAACGTCATCTTTCTTTCGTAGAGCAGCTGTGAGATAGATGACACGAACACTCCTAGCATGCACCCTGCTACTTGGAGAGGTTTGTCAGGTTAACTTGCCCATGACATGCTGCCTGAAAGATTCAGTGAAAGTTTCCCCACGACTCCTGAGAGTTAATGAAGTCACGTGGAGTTCAGTGTTATTGGTATGTCCACAGCCAAGTAATACATATTGCATTACAGCGCCTTCGGCACGGTAAGTTTACCTCCTGAGGGAAATTCGAGTCGTTTTTTATGCGTAAAGTAAAGCATGGGTCACTGTTGTATGGTAGTGCTTAACAGTTATGTGTGAGTGTGAATATACCATTTAACCCCTTCGCTGCTATCATAGTTTCTTAAGTCCCATGCTAAGAATTTAAAAAAATGTTTTTTTTAAAAGAAAAACACAAAAATCACGCTTATGTCCATGATGCAGAAGATATTGAAGATAGCTACATGATAAGCACATAAACTTATTTGTGAAAGTAATTTTTTTCTTTTTCTTTTCTGTGTGAAAAAAAAAAAGATTTAACATTTCCCAAACTGCCAAGCTTATGGTGCTTGCTAACACACTCGCTTGTCCTTCTGGAGGTGAAAAAAAAAGGCACCTTTTTTTTCATCATCTTGCTGTGTCACATGCTTATCAAATCATAACTAGAGGGATTTCCAGCTGTGCTGGACTATACAGACAGAGTGCTGAATCATGACAAGCAGCGTTCATCAACTGAGCATTGCAGACAGCACTTTTAATGACCAAACGCTGTTGGTTGGTTAACAGCGCAGTGAAGGGGTTTGTTCTAGGGAAGGGATTTTTGTTTCCACAATTCTGCAACGATAACATTATTTCTGTCTGTCTGTCTGTCTGTCTTTCTGTCTGTCTGTCTGTCTGTCCGTCTTTCTTTCTGTCTGTCTGGCTGTCTGTCTGTCTGTCTGTCTTTCTTTCTTTCTTTCTTCTCTTTTCTTTCTTTCTTTTTCTTCTTTTATTTCGAGATAATGGAATAAGCACTCATGTCCTTTTTTCAGCCAGTCCCCGTGTGTATGCAGTTTTGTAAATTTTGACATTCGTTCCCACCAGCACACAATGGCCTGCTCTTCTGAAAAGCGGAACGGGTTTTTACGTGTGAGCAAGATGCTCTGCGTGCGTTCGCACACGGGACCTCGGTTTATAGTCTCATCCGAAGGATGATTGTGTGTGTTGTGTTGTGCGTGCGCGCGCGCGTGTGTGTGTGTGTGTGTGTGTGTGTGTGTGTGTGTGTGTGTTTGTGTGTTGTAATAATCACATAATATTTATTACAACCTTCTACACCCAATGTGTCTAAAAGCTAGGATTTCTGCCTTTCTGTCATTCCACAGAAGAGAAGGAAAAACTGGAGACATGTCAATAATAATGTATCACAGGCTCACAGCTCCTTTCTCATGTTCAAACCCCGAGTGCCGTATGAAATCCTGTTTGTGATTGGCGGGTGGAGTGGAGGCTCTCCAACCAACCTCATCGAGACATACGACTCCAGGGCTGACCAGTGGCTGGTGTGCCGAATGCCTGATCACGGTTTGTGCTGGCTGTCTGTCTGTCTGTCTGTCTGCCTGTCTGTCTGCCTGTCCTTCCTTCCTTCCTTTCTTTCTTTCATTCATTCATTCATTCATCACTCTTTCTTTCTTTCTTTCTTTCTTTCTTTTTCTGTCTGTCTGTCTGTGTGTCTGTCCGTCACGTCTTTCTTTCTTTCTTTCTTTCTTTCTTTCTTCTTCTTTCTGTCTTTCTTCTGTCTTTCTTCTGTCTGTCTGTCTGTCTGTCTGTCTTCTGTCTGTCCGTCACGTCTTTCTTTCTTTCTGTTTGACCTCAGTCTTTCTTTCTTTCTTTCTTTCTTTCTTTCGTCTTTCTTTCTTTCTGTCCGTCACGTATCTCTGATTATTTTTTTTCTGCTGTTCTGTCTTCCCTTTACTCTTTTAAGTTTCTGTCTCTTCCTTTCAATTCTTTCTGTCGTGTTTCTGTCTCTGTCTACAAAAAACGAAGAAGAAAAAGACGAAAGTACTGCATGCTTGCAGAACCAGATGCCAAACAGAGCATGACATAAAGATCGACAAAACTCCTTTAGAAAACGCCAAGAACTTTACATACCTCGGCACAGTCAAAACAAATTGTAGATAATGTAGGCCGACCAAAGACATACAGGCAAGGGAGAAGGTTAAAACAATAAAATTTTAAAAAAGGGCAAACTACCAGCTTCCCTTATCGCAACATCACCGAATCTAGTGGCATGAGAATCCATGAAGTCAGCAGGGCCAGCGAATACCGCAATACATGGAGGCTCATGTCGGTGTCATTGGGTGCGGTGGCTAACATTGTTCCCATTGATGCTGACAGGTGAGATATCTCCGTTTGTCACGTCCGTCTGTCTGAGTGACTGGGTTTTTTGTGCGTCCTATTTTCTAAGTACTCTCTCTCTCTCTCTCTCTCTCTCTCTCTCTCTCTCTCTCTCTCTCTCTCTCTCTCTCTCTCTCTCTCTGTGGATTGCCTGGGTTTTTTTGTTCTATCTGCCTGTCCTTATTTTAGATTTTTATTTCTACTGTCTTATGTTCCTCTGACTATGTTGACAAGGTACACATCTTTTGTTGTGTTTTTACAGGGTTTTGTTGTAGTTTTTGCTTTTGTCTCCAGCGTTCTCTTTCTTTTTCGTTTCTTCTTCTGTTTTTGTTGCTTTAGTCCAGATAAAAAAAGTGTTATAATGACTCTGGTTATTCGTTTGAATTGAGTGAAGGGGAAGAAATAAAACAATTATTTTAATGAAAATGATTTTGATGATCATGATGGTGACGAAGATGACGACAATAACTATAACAATGACGATGAAGATGGTAATGTGGATGATGATGTGTGTGTGTACATGTGTTTGTGTGTATATGGTGTGTGTGTGTGTGTGTGTGTGTGTGTGCATGCATGCGTGTGCTCGCGTACGC
>CM054139.1:55967053-55972053 GCA_028751875.1 Rapana venosa | reverse complement strand
ATAAATAGAGAGAGAGAGAGATAATGAAGGAAATGACCTTTATTTTTCAAGGGTTACAGATAAGCATTAACAAACGTTTTTTCATCTGGCCCTTGCCCTGAATGGGGACTATCAAAACATGACAAACAAAACAACAAAAATAACAGCAAAATCCCCTGCAAAAAAGAACCAACAATCAACCCCAACAAAAATTCAACCTATGATTTAAAAAAAAAAAGGAGATATAGATTCAACTAACACATAAACCCCAACTGTCCCGAACATAAGTGTCGAAATAGATACATTGATTATAATTATTTAAACGAGAGAGAGAGAAAGAGAGAGAGAGAGAGAGTCCATCCTCTCAAGCCACAGGGCGCATGCTGGGTATGTTCGTATCTTTGTAATCTGCTGAACGATGGCACGAACTACGGGATCTTTAACCTACATATTTAACCTTCTGCATGAACATATATGCGTCGAGCGTGGTTACCAATTGGATGGGTGACCGTTTTCGCGCCTTGGCTTCAGTACAGTTCCCCCAGTTCACACAGCTGTAAATGGGTACTTGCCCTCTTTAGGATCAGGGAAGGTAAAGCAGCGAGGGAGAGGAGATGGGCGCCGCCCTCAATACGCTGGCCCTAGAGAAGTGAGGTCTCTGACGCCTCGTTCCTCTACGACCTTAATATAGGTTATGGGACACCACCATGTACATATATACAAAAGAAATCAAGACAGTTCAAGTCTGCACAAGAAATAGACCCCAAAAACTGTAAAAAAAAAGTTTTAAATACCACCCTTAATTCACCAGACGCTGTTGCCGAGAGTGGAACTCACGACTTTCTGGGCACACAAGATGAAAATCAAACACTCAGTAACCGACCTTAATAAGACTGGCAAATTCAGAAACTATTCATTAAAAGAAGGTGGGGGGGGGGGGGGGGGGGGGGGGGGTGGCGGTGGATCATCACAAAGATCACAATACTGTAACAGATAATTATGTGTTGTATTATATTGTACTGTACTCCATACCTCTTTCAATCACGGCAGATTTCTCTGCATGGAATTCAGGCTGCTCTCTCCGGAGATAGCCACAAGAGCAGCGCCACCAATTATTTTCCCCCCTTGTTTGCGTGTGCATTTGTTTTCCAATCAGAGCGGATAAGCATAGACATAATATATAGTTTACATGCTATCAGCCTAGTCTTTTCTTCAGCTTCGAGATATTAAAAACTTTTTTTTTTCTGTCTCCTCTCCCTTCTTCCTCCGTGTCTTCCCGGCTTTCCCTGTCTGTGTTGGCATCCTGCAAGGCAAAATCTACATCTGCGGAGGCTTCAACGGTCAGGAGTGCCTCAACACGGCCGAATACTTCGACTCCGAGACCCGCCAATGGACCATGATTTCGCCGATGCGAAATCGCCGAAGCGGCGTCGGAGTCATCGCCTACCATGGCTGTGTTTACGCCCTGGGTGGCTTCAACGGCATCACGCGTATGAATACGGCGGAACGTTTCGACCCTTGCACACAGACGTGGGCCTCCTTGCCGGAAATGTACAGTCCCCGCAGCAATTTTGCCGTTGGGGTGAGGTGGGTGTGTTTAGGGAGGGGGAGGAGTGTGATGATGATGATGATGATGATGATGAGAGAGAGAGAGAGAGAGGAGAGAGAGAGAGAGAGAGAGAGAGAGAGAGAGAGTTTTGGTGTCTTTGTAAGAATACAAATTCCTTTGCAAGAACGCGAAGGCTTTATGCACACTGACTCAACCTAGAGTATGCTCACTGCCTCATATTCCATTATCCTCAATACAAAAGAATTTTTTTTAAATGCCATACCTCCCAGTCAATGCGAGGATAATTATTATAAGTACACATTAGATGCCTCATTTGTCATACCTCTGAGTTAATGCGAGGATAATTATTATAAGTACACGGTGGATGCTGCATTTGTCATACCTCCAAGTTAGTGTGAGGATAATTATAAGTACACATTGGATGCCTCATTTAATAATAATAAATGGAATTTATATAGCGCTATATCTTGCAAAAAAAAAATCAAAGCGCTTGCATTCAACACACCCATACATATAATCAATAACAATTAACAGAGTTGACAAATTCAAATGTACACACACACACACACACACACACACACACACACACACACACACACACACACACACACACACACCAAGATTATACACTTTGGCAGGGTGATGGGATTTTGGCTGTTTTAGGCAAAGAGGGGGGGGGGGGGGAAATCAGATTTGGAATAAATATGTCTTGAGGTTGGATTTAAAAGTGTCATAAGTAGGCTTTTGGTGAAGGGAGAGAGGGAGGTCATTCCAGATCACTGGACCAGACTTTCAGACTTCAGATATTTATTCAGATAGGTCAAAGCCCCTTCTGAAGGGGTGGAAACATACAAAAGCGCTAGTATACAGCCATTTGCTGTCAAGTTGTCGTTGAAAATAAATCATTCAATGAACATTTGTTAAAACGGAAAAATTTACATTAGGCTACTATCCCTTATTCTCTTCAAAGATTTATACAGAAATATTGCTAGATTTTTAACAGTTTGCTCATTTTCAGATGACATAAGTTGAGCTAGCCTGACCAATGATGGGTAGTTCCAATAAGTTTGCAGAATCAATTCTTTTCTCAGGTATCCAAGGACTGGACATTCCAAAACAACATGAATTTCATCTTGTGTTGACAATCTACACTAATTACAAATCACATTATCATTTTCATCTTTTGCATATCGTTTCAAATGTACAGCAATATCTGATACACCACATCTAAATTTTGACAATGCATGTTTAACATACTTATTCATTTCTATCAACATATACTGTTCAATACACAGTGACGTTTTAAATGTTCTGTATAGAAAAAAATCGATCACTGTTTTGAATGTGGGCGTACCACTCCTGCCATCTACAATCGACAACTCTCTGTTTAAATGATTTTATAAAAGCTTTTACATTTTGAACTCCTTGATTGTCCCAAACAAATCCAAAGCCAAATCGACACAAACATAAACGTACTTTAGATGCCCAAGTATGCTTGCCTTTACAATCTAGTATGTATAACATTTTATAAGCCAATAGCCTATGCATTTCATCATAGAATTTACAAACAATGGATACCTTCCCAGTTCTCCATAGATCATGTCATTTGGAGTGCGCCAGTTTACACCAAGGAATCTCTTTAATGCGAATAAATGTAATTTTTCTATTGGTACAATGTTTTCCATTCCCCAAATCACTGCTCCGTATTGTACAATGGGTTGTATCTGTGTATCAAAGAGTTTTGTAAAGACTTTTACAGAATTATTTTCAAACTTGTACAAAATACTTAGAATACCCAAAACAGCTTTTTTAGCCCTTGAAGCTAAATCCTGACACATGTAATTAAAGCTAAGTTTAGTTGTCATATTGACTTCAAGATATTTGTATGAATTTACAACAGTGACTTTTGTATTACCATAATACCATTTTTCATGAGCTGCCAAAAATCCTCCTTTTCGAAAAACCATTATGTTACTCTTATTCATATTTACTTTTAATTGGAGATCTCTAGCAGCAGTATACAAGTTGTTCAGTTGTGTTTGCAGCCCCACTACAGTTTCAGATAATAAAACAACATCATCAGCAAAAAGTAATAAAAATAATTCTTCCAAACAAATAGAGAAAAATACACCAAATTTGCCATTGTTAATTATATTCTGAGCTAGCTCATTAATAAAAATAGAAAATAACACAGGGCTGCAGACATCTCCCTGTTTAACGCCTGTTGTACAATATATATATAATCACTGAATTGTGCTCCGCAGAAACAGAGAAAGAGCGACGGCAACAGTGGATTGGTTGATGTACCTCAGAGTTAATGTGAGAAGACAAGTACACACAGGATCAGATGAGAAGTTTTATGTGCAGGGCTGTTTTCAAGAACGGCGCACACTCTCTTTCGCAGCCTTTGAGATGAAGTGCCTCAGGCGGATCCTGAACATCACCTACAGAGACCGCAAAACCAATGACTACGTCTGGCAGCAGATCGAGGCACTGGCTGGCAAACAAGAACCATTGCTAGATACAGTCAAACGGAGGAAACTGAAGTGGTTTGGCCACACAACAAGGCATAACAGCCTGTCAAAGACAGTCCTGCAGGGAATGGTGGAAGGAGCAAGGAGGCAGGGACGACCACGCAAAAGCTGGATATCCAACATCAAGGAGTGGACCGGCCTCACTGTACCAAACCTCCTGAAAACAGCCCAGGACAGAACCATTTGGCGGTCCACTTGCAGCGTCCGTGCGGGTACCCAACGGTCGTCCCGACCAAGGGATGAGAGAGAGTGAGAGAGAATGTCTCTTCACACTTCACTGAAGTAGCATCAAAGAGGTGCAGGAATGATCGGGGATTTTTTTAAAATTAAGATTTTCAGTGGTGTTGCCACATCACTGCCCACAGGCCCAGAGAGAGAGAGAGAGAGAGAGAGAGAAGGAAGGGGGGTAGGGTAAAAGAAAGCTGAGGGGAAAAGGCTTTGCCATTCAGTCCTGAAGAAAAAGGGTCTCAATTTGTGGAGCGTTACTCACCAGTTGAAAGGGGAGGAAAATATCTTAAAAGATGAATACGAATGCACACAGACACAGACACTGAGACAGACGGTTAGTTCGATAAATAGATAGGCAGACAGATAGACAGATACGCACGCACGCACGTCACACACACACACACACACACACACACACACACTCTCACTTATGTGCGCAACCACGCACACACATACATACACCACACACACACACACACACACACACACACACACACACACTGACATATGATCACATCTACATCGATGTGTCAAGAAATGTTCTAATAGTCGCACACACATTGTTTGTTGTTGTTGTTGGGCGTTACCCAGCTTAACACCCTGAGGGTCACCCAGAATATGCACTCTGTTTCACTTAACTCACCTGGGAATCACTGTGGTATAATAAGTACATACTAGATGACAAGTTT
>CM054139.1:55937053-55962053 GCA_028751875.1 Rapana venosa | reverse complement strand
TCTCTTCTTCTTTCTTCCTCCTTCTTCTTTCTTCTTCTTCTCCTGTCCTATCCCCGCAGGTTTGACACATCCACGCTCAGCCTTAACCGCAGCGCTCTCTGCGCATGCGTGGTGGAGGACCTGCCCAACGTCCAGGAGTTCACCTTCAAGCCCAAGCCCCCGCCCACCAAGAGGAGGCGCTCCCACACCTCCACCTCCAAGAAAAACCACGCCACGGACCACTCCTCCTCTTCGCACCACAACTCCACGCCCGACCACAGTCAGCCAGGCCCCTCCGATGTCCTCAGTCAGCTGGCCTGACATGGGCAGGAGAGGAGAGGAGCAGCGAGGGTGGAAGGACTTGGAAATCTACTGCAGTGAAATCATGACTGGTTTTTGTTGTTGTTGCTGTTGTTGTTGTTGTTGCTTGCTTGCTTACCAACATCAACACCTCCCACCCCCACCCCCCAAACACGCAAGCACGCACGCACTCACGCACTCACAGGCGCGCGCACACACACACACACACGCACGCACGCACGCACGCACACACTCACACACACACACTCACACACACGCACGCACGCACGCACGCACGCAGATGACAGAATTTACAAAACCGCATACACACGGGGACTGGATGTAAAAAAGCATATAAGTGCTTATTTCGTTATCCTCGCTAGAAAAGAATAAAATAAATAAAATAAAATAAACGCATAAAACAAACGCACACACGCGCGCACGCCACACACACACACACACACACACACACACACACACACAACACACACACACACACACACACCACACACCACACACACACACACACATACACCTTGTAAACAAGATTAAAGAGATTCTACGGAGTCGAAATCCACCCAAAACTCAGTTGTGAAAAAAAGAAAAGATCCTTTTTGTCGTAATGGTGACTGTGGAGCGTGGCTGGAAACTAGGCTGACTGGCTCAGGTGATTTTCCCTGCAAGGTGTCAGACACCGGTTTCAACACTTTGCTCGGAGGGTCTCTACAACGTCAAGGAAAGAGCTTTAGTCCCCAACCTCACCTATCTGCTACATCAGACGCTTCTTCCTTCCTTCTTCCTTCCTTCCTTCCTCCTGCCTTCCTTCCCTCCCTTCTCCTTCTTTCCTTCCCTCCCTTCTCCTTCCTTCCATTCTTTCTTTCTCTTTTATCCTCCTCCTCCTCCTCCTCCTCCTCCTCTTCGTCGTCGTCGTCGTCGTCGTCGTACGCATTAACATCTTAGTGAAAACCACTACCTTCTGCTGCCCTTCAAGGTACCGGGGACTAGAATGACCAGTCCCGATCCCTGGGCAAAGACAGATGAGAGCATACTGTATCTTTCACGGCTGTGCGTAGGGCTTCTGCTAGAGTGAGAAAGCATCAGGGGGCAGATAAACTATTGATGATAACGATGATGATGTTGACGATGATGATGTTGATGATGCGGTTGATAGATTGTTGCGCTTTGTGAGCTTTTCAGAATATATCATCATTATCTTGTGGAATGAGTGACGAGCATTGGGTTCTGCTTTTGTTGTGTGTGTGTGTGTGTGTGTGTGTGTGTGTGTGTGTGTGTGTGTGTGTGTGTGTGTGTGTGTGTGTGTGCTTTGACTTGTATGTAGATATTTTATGAGGTCTGCGATGTTTTCTTGCCTTGGTGAAGTGGAGCTGTGGTGTTTTTGTTTGTCGTTATCTTTGTTTTGTTCCTATATTGCATGCACACTTGCCGTTCATACACCGACTATACTCAGTAATAAGCCATATGAATCGATTGATTGACCAGTCGATCAATGAATGAATGAATGAATGAATCAATCAATCCTCTATTGGGCACATATCGAAAGTAGATTTGTAAAAAGAAAAAGTACCTGAGGTGTGAGTCAGGGGTTAGTCTTTCAGAAAAAAAGTACATTTCACTTTAAGGAATGCAGGGGTAACTGCTCTTTGAGTTTACACACAAAATCAAAAGGACACGGGCAACAAATGAAAGCTGGAATGCAGCCTAAAGATGCGATTTCAGGAGTGAAGGGACAGAATTAGTCTTTTTCTGTTAGTTTGACTTGCCAGGGTTTTATCCCTTGATATATTTTACACGCTCTCTCTCTCTCTCTCTCTCTCTCTCTCTCTCTCTCTCTCTCTCTCTCTCTCTCTCTCTCTCTCAAATCTCCCCTTTCTCTCTCACACATGAGGTGCTTTCTGGGTGGGTTTCTTTTTCCCAATCTGACTCATACTTTTTTCACCCAAATAAACGATAGCAGCTAAAATAGGCCATGTTTAACAATGAGTACAGGCATAGGGAAACAAAGACGCATGCAGAGAGGAAATTGTTTTTAATTTTTTTTTAATGGTTGGTGCTGTTCTTGTATGGCGACATTCTCTTCCCAGGGAGAGCAGCTTGAGTTTCAAGCACGATAAACTTTCCGTGACGTCAAAGTGGTATATATATATCACAATACAACACGGTACAATGCAATGCATTGTATCGGAATACATACAGTACACTACAATACGACTCTAGGCTTATACATTCATAAGAAGAAACGGTTCAAATAAGACAGCAAAGTGTTAGAGCAGTAGAATGCCCCCACCTCGAGCAAGGTGCTCTGTCTGGTACAGTGTTCTACGTTTGCTTCGACATTTCTACTTTGAAAGTAGGCCCTATGCTTTGCTTCTCTCCTTTCCCTTTTATTTATTTATTTATTTTATTTATTTGGGGGGGTGGGGGTGAGTGTTCCTCAGCTAGAGCTCCAAGGTTTACTACTAGTGGTGAGATTTGGCGTATGCAACCTTTTTGGCCCACCATAAAGGTAGCCGCATTTCGACTCGTTGGGTGATGTGTAAACATGAAAATGTCTGTCTGTCTGTGTGCATGTATGCATTGTATCATCTGTTTCTACAGGCACGCCATGGCTTACTCCTCCAAAAGGAAGAACGGGATATAACGTGCGCGCAGGATGTTTTTTCTGTACACGGGATCTCAGTTTAAAGTCTCATCCAAAGGACTTACGGAGGAGTGGAGTCGGTACTGATGTTAACTTCAGGCAAAAAAAAAAAAAAAATCCCCCGAATGGGTGTCTCAGAGGTGGCTCGAACCCTCCTCATGTCAGGAAGCTGAATGCTCTAACCGCTAGGCTTTCCAGCCTCCTTCCATCCTCCCCTCCCCCAACCCACCCCCTTGTGACATTTGGATCACAGGTATCCTATGTCAGAGCCACTTGTGTAAGCGTAGACAGTCACACCGTGTTAAACTGTCTCATAAGTCACACACTTTTTATAGTTTGACGTAAGTTTCCTTTATTGATTCAAATCAACTTTGAAGGAAATATGTCGGTCGTCTATGTTGTCCGAGTATTTAAAAAAAAAAGATGCAGAGAAAATATGAAGGAAAGTAGAAAAGAAGCACTGAGTCAGATTGTGTAAAGTAGTTGGGAGTTGTTTTTGTTTCTCTCCCTGAAGCTCATATGACATTTAACATTCAGTGTTAAGCATTAGAATGCTACCTGACTGAGTTAGATGATTCTGCATGGTAAAACTGTTCTATAATTATAGTGTATTGTGTTTGAATTTTATTGTGTTTTGGAGTATTGTATTGCATCGCATGGTTTTATACTATATTGCATTGTAAAGAGTTGCACTGCATTGCAATCAATTGAATTGTATTGCTCAGTATTGCATGGTATCGCATTGCATTGTATTCCTTTGCATTGATGTATATTGTACTGTGCTGTGCTGTGCTGTATTGTACTGTCTGGAATACTACTTTCAGTCACAGAAGATTTCTCTGCGTAAAGTTGGGCTGCTCTTCCTTGGGAAGAGCACGTCGCCACAAAAGCAGTGTTATTTTTTTCCTTTTTTTTTAATTACCTGTTTGCAAGAGTATTTGTTTCCATTTATGAGATATTAATTTTTATTCTACAGAATGTTGCCGGGGGACAACTCTCTTGATGCTGTGGGTTCTAGGGGATGGGACAGCTCCGTGGTCGGAGCACTCGCTTTCCCCCAGCCAATGTGAAGCAGCATCGAGCGTGGTTACCACTTGGATGGGTGACCGTTTGCGCGCCTTGGCTTCAGTGCAGTCCCCCAGTTTATCTAGCTGTAAATCGGTACCTGTCCTCTTTAGGGTCAGGGAAGGTAAAGCAGCGAGGGAGAGGAGGTGGGTGCCGCCCTCAATATGCTGGCCCCTGGAGAAGTTGTGATCTCTGATGCCTCGTTCCCCTACGACCATATAGGTTATGGGTCGCCATTACCTTTTTCTTTCTTTTTTTTCTTTTACCTTTTATGTATGCATTACACACAGGACCTCGATCTATTGTCTCGTCCCACAGATCAGACCTATCAGACCACCGCTTAAGATGTAGGCTAACAGGAAAAAGAAAATAACATAATGTGTGGCGCTGCTCTTGTGGTAACGCGCTCTCCCCAGGGAGAGCAGTCCGAATTTCACGCAAAGAAATCTGCCGTGACCTAAAGTGGTTTACAATACAATGGATGGGGGAAAAGCTCGGTTGCTAAACAGGGATCGAACCCGGGACTTCTCCCCTTGCGGGAAGGCGACCCGTAGACCACCGATCCCTCCAGGCGGGTTCGTTTTGTTTGTTTGTTATTTGTTGGGTTTTTTTGCATTGACTCTGCTGTGTTCATCATGACAGGATGTGCCAACACTGGGTGACATGTCTTCCTGTGGCAGAAATAGGCCGGCACTGTGCTGGCCTGCAGTCAGATGGCGGGAAGTTGCTCCTGTCATTCAGAACTCCTCTTCCCTTCTCTTCTCTCCTCTCCTCTCTGCATTGCCTTACTGGGAGGGATGCACAGTGCCTGGTCTTCTCTTCCTGTGTTTGTAACACTGCAGGAGGTCTGCCTGTTGGTCTCGGCGGATACATTCCAACTTCCGAGCAGCTCATGTTATTTTTGAACAGGATTTCTTCTTCTTCTTCTTCTTCTATCGAGGATAATGGAATAGCACTTATGTGCTTTTTTCATCCAGTCCCCGTGTGTATGCGGTTTTGTGAATTCTGTCATCTGTTCCCACCGGCACACAAAATTCTACTCTTACGAAAAGCGGAACAGGATTTAACGTGTGCGCAAGAGGTTCTGCGTGCGTTCGCGCACGGGGCCTCGGTTTATAGTCTCATCCGATGCACTCTTGAGTATATTTGTGTTTCCCTAGCCCATGGGACGCTGACAGGAACGACAGAAACGAGTGTAGAAGTATAACACGACAAAGTTAGCTGCAGTGGACAAGAGCAAACTCCTTCAGTTACTAAACATAACCTGCTTAAACATGGCTGCACTGCGGTTTGTTTGGTTGTACTCCACAGATGCAGATCCGGCTACGGGGGAAAATCACTATTATTGTTTTACCTAATGCTTTACCATACATCATAGTACTTACTTATGTATTAACAATAATCATAATTGAAAGCGCAGCTCTTTACTGAAACATGCGGCTATTTCAGAGGAAGTATTTGGACAGAAATGAGTCCTGATTACCCAGTAACAATGACACTCTGAAATACAGAGGAGTCTCACAAGGATCAGTTTTAGGTCCTGTTCTCTTCAATGTTTACACTTCTTTTCTAGCTCATGCCATTCACTGCCAAAAAGATCAGTCACCGGTCCATGCTGAAGATTCTCAACTTCGAAATAGTGACTTGGCCCAGGCCAAAAGGTTTATCAGTTATTGATGTAAGTCGAAATACCAAGGCCTGTACTACACTGCTGTTACGCTATAAAATATTATGTTGAGATTTGTCGTCAGCCGTGACAGGTAGTCAACATGACAACTTACACTCTCCTTTAAAGAAAGAAAAATACTCTGAAGTTGTAGTATAGCTGCCTATACGGTGAGGTCACTGAAAAGAGTTACACACACAAACTTCTCATCCAGTATGTACTTACAATCTCACGGTGATTCGCAGGTGGGATGAATACGTCAGAGTGTATATTCTGGAAGACACCCAGGGTGTTAAGCTGGGGAACCGGGCAACAACAACAGCGACGACGACAACAACAACAACAACAACAAGAACAACAACACTTCTGAAAAAAGTTTTCCACCGTATTTTCCAAACTAGCACATCTGTATGCATTCCTGAAACTCAAAACTGGATGATTCCACGCGAGTTACAACCAAAGTCCAATAAAACTGAAACCAGACTCGCAGAGACGGAAGAACAACTTTGCTTTGTCACAACTTCGGTTGAACTTGGCTAAACATCAATACGTCTGTCTAGTTCTATCAAATACTTTCTATCAGATACTTTTGGTGTTTTCCATAGACAACACGCGCCTTCTGCAGACGATTGATTGGTCAGGCCTGCACGTCTTGTCTTTGTCAAGGGGGGCTGTGTTTGAGGGAGATACCTGTCATATGACGTAATGTCTTGAGGCAGATACCTGTCCTATGACGTAATATCTTGAGACAGATACCTGTCCTATGACGTAATGTCTTGAGACAGATACCTGTCCTATGACGTAATATCTTGAGACAGATACCTGTCCTATGACGTAATGTCTTGAGACAGATACCTGTCATATGACGTAATATCTTGAGACAGATACCTGTCCTATGATGCAATGTCTCGAGACAGATACTTATCCTATGACGCAATGTCTTGAGACAGATACCTGTCCTATGACGCAATGTCTTGAGACAGATACCTGTCCTATGACGTAATGTCTTGAGACAGATACCTGTCCTATGACGTAATGTCTTGAGACAGATACCTGTCCTATGACGTAATGTCTTGAGACAGATACCTGTCCTATGACGTAATGTCTTGAGACAGATACCTGTCCTATGCATTGTAGGTGTTTATATATATATGTATATAAATATATATATGTATATATTAATTATATCATACAACAGATACATCACAGTAATCACAGAACATTTATACAGCATATTGTTAGCATTTTGATGAGAATGCAAAATCTAAAATACACCTATTGATGAGACCAAAAAAAATATGCATCCACATTTGGACTCTCACAACAACAACACAATCATTCATACAGGCGTGTTTTTCTGGTAATCTTCATGTTAGCCAGATGACGTGGGTTTGACATGTCAAAAACAGGAAGTAAACACCGCAGAAATACAAACAGGACTGTGTGTAAGGTAAAGCTCAGTGGTCAGAGCCCTCGCTTCCCCCAGCTAAGGTTAAGCAGCATCGAGCGTGGTTACCAAGTGGACGGGTCACCGTTTGCGCACCTTGGCTTCAGTACAGTCCCCCAGATCACCCAGTTATAAATGGGGACCTGCCTCTTTAGGGCCAGGGAAGGTAAAGCAGAGAGGGAGAAGAGATGGGCGCCGTCCTCAATATGCTGGCCCCTTGAGAAGTTACGGTCTCTGATGCCTCACTCCCCTACGATCACACAGGTTATGGGATACCGTTTACCTTTTTTTTAAAAACGATATTGTGGTGAAAGTAAAGCGTTAACATCAACAAAATACACACACAAAACCTCAAGAGAGAGAGGTCTGAACTACATTTCTTTACTGCAGGCTTATTAAAATCAAATTTCATGTTTTCTGTGTACACACACACACACACACACACACACACACACACACACACACACACACACACACACACACACACACACACATAAACACACACACACACATGCACACGCCCTGGTGGGGACGGATCAGCACGGTGATAAAAACATGAAAATAACTGCAGGACCAGCTACTGATAATATTAATTGGATTTTGTTTCAATGCCAAACAGAAATCAGTTTGCATGTGCAGAGTGAACAGGGTTTTTAAAAAAAATCATCTTTTTTGTACAAAAAAGAAGCACAATGGTAGCGTCCTTTTTTCCACAAAAATGGAGATTTGAAGCGTCAACAAAATTATCATATGAGAACTTTTTTTCTGAACTTTTAAAAATTCATTTTTTCATTAATGCTTGTGGGATAGCTCAGCGGTCGGAGCACTCGCTTTCCCCCAGCCAAGTTAAGCAGCGTCGAGCGTGGTTACCAGCTGGATGGGTGACCGTTTGCGCGCCTTGGCTTCAGTACAGTTCCCCCAGTTCACCCAGCTGTAAATGGGTACCTGCCCTCTTTAGGGTCAGGGAAGGTAAAGCAGCGAGGGAGAGGAGATGGGCGCGCCCTCAATATGCTGGCCCTAGAGAAGTGAGGTCTCTGACTCCCCTACGACCTTATAGGTTATGGGACTCCTTTACCTTTACTTGTTCTTATACTTTTTTTTTTATTTCTGCACAAAACTGTTGATAATGTCAACACGTATACGATTATATCAACGTGTATACGTATATCATATGTTTCGTTTTTGCTGATTTTACATATCTATTCGTAAGTTTTACCTCATTTTCAATATCAAATGTTGAAATCGACCAGTTACGTTTTTGTTATTTTAAGATGAAACCTAATTCGGAGTCGAGAAATTATTTCTAGGATAGCGCTGAACTGTATTTTGTATTGTGTCATACTGTATTGTGTTACATAATATTACATTGTATTATAAAATATTGTATTTCTTGCATTATATTGTATTGCTTTGTATTAGCCTACACTTTCAGTTACGGCACAAAACGAAATTAGGGCCCCTCTCCCCAGAGAGCATATCGCCACAAAAGCAGGCACCGTCTGTATGTATGCAATTTCTTATGACAGCAGCTGTTTTCTACAGACATTTTGCTTGGGACAACCTCGGTTCTTGCCAGGTATTTGTGCTGTAAGTGTATGTTTTACACTAGGCTTCGATGTATTGTCTCATCCCACAAGACAAGCACCCAGACCACCACTCATTGATAAGGATCAAGTTTGGGTTTAGACTGAGATGGAGTCTGCAATCTCTCACTTTTGAGGCATGTGAATTATCTTTAAACCCCTGTCATTTTAATTTTATTTTTCTTAGATTCAATATGAATAAGTTTTCGCTCTATATCCTACAGACTGGACAGTCTGTAGTCCACAAATAGTACGTGATATTGTATACAGAAAACTGCTTCGATCTATCATAGGTAGTATGTTACATTGTATACAGAGAACTGCTTCGATCTATCATAGATAGTATGTTACATTGTATACATATAACTGCTTCGATCTATCATAGAAAGTACGTGATATTGTATACAGATAACTGCTTCGATCTATCATAGTACGTGATATTGTATACAGATAACTGCTTCGATCTATCATAGATAGTGTGTTACATTGTATACATATAACTGCTTCGATCTATCTCTTTGGCTGCTTCTCCTTATCTAAGCATTAGATTCTGTGTGTGATGGAAAGAAAGTGCGCCCAGTCTGCGTGCTCGTGTGTGTAAGCGCCTGCGTGTGTGTGTGTGTGGGGGGGGGGGAGGCTGAGGGAGAGGGGTGTGCGTGTGGAGATGCGTGCATACACATGGCACATATATACTGGATTTTTGTGTGATAAAATGTTGATACTTTAACTGAGTCTTCTATTGCATTTTTTAAAAAGTCGGATCTGTGCTTCAGATCACGCAATACCTTATCAGGCAGTATTGTATTTTAACGTCTGTATATGAAATTAAGATCATTATTTCTTTTAGTATTTCGCTTTTTTGTTGCGTTGTTTTTTGTTGTTGTTTTTTTTGTTGTTTTTTTTTGGGGGGGTCTCCAATGCGTGATGACCGTGTGTTACTAAGTTTTGCAAATATACTAGCAATTTGTGTTTTAGGAGCTGTAATTTTGTTTTCTTTTGAATGTTTTCTTTTATTCTCTTACCCTTTGGACAGGCCCAAAGCTGTGTCAGTTATTGATGTCAGCTAGTTGCCAAGGCCTACATTAACACGTTGATATGTCGTAAAATGTTGTGTTGAGATGGCCTTCAGCCATGACAAGCTCTTAACACAACAAACCTGCACTCTCCTTTAAAGGAGAAAACAATTCTCTGAAGTCGGAGTAATATGGCTGCCTATAATTATGGCAAGGTACTTGAAAAGAGTCATACACGCAAACTTCTCATCCGGTGTGTACTCCCTATCTCATCACAGTGATTCCCAGGTGGGATGATGAGTGAGTCAGAGGGCATGTTCTGGGTGACCCCCAGGGTGACAGTATGACACAGTACAATACAAGATCCAGCCATGATGAACAGTCTCTGTCTGTTCTTTCGCTAAGCTTCTGTACTCGACACTCTCAAGTCAGACCTAAGACATACGTGCGTGCGTGCTCGTGCGTGTTGGATACTAATGACCATATGAAAATGAATGAAAAATGAGTACGAATGCTTTGATTCGTTCTCTTCATCAAGATCCAGCACTATAGACATCATCGTTGTCGTCGTCGTCGTCGTCGTCATCATCATCATCATCATCATCATCATCATCATCATCATCAGCAGCAGCAGCAGCAGCAGCAGCAGCAGCAGCAGCAGCAGCAGCAGCAGCAGCAGCAGCAGCAGCAGCATCGTTGTCGTCGTCGTCATCGTCATCATCATCATCATCAGCAGCAGCAGCAGCAGCAGCAGCATCACCATCATCGTTGTCGTCGACGTCGTCGTCATCATCATCATCATCATCATCATCATCATCGTCGTCGTCGTCGTCGTCGTCGTCATCATCGTTGTCGTCGTGATCATCATCATCGTCGTCATCGCTATCGTTCTCATTGTCCTCATTATCATTGTCATAATTTTTGTCGTCGTCTTTATCATCATTATCATCATTAGCAGCAGCAGCAGCAGCACAGCAGCAGCAGCAGCAGCAGCAGCAGCAGCGATTATGTTGGGTCTCTGCAAAGGAAGAGAAATAATCCCCCGTATATATAGACATTACTTTCAATCCTTCCGAACGATCGGCATTATAAGCTTAATTCTCCTAGGACCTAGAAAACTAGAAGAAAAAAGCAGCATGCGCTTTACGTTTTGTTCGTAATGTTGTATTGAACAGATTAAAGAAACATAGAATCCTTTTTTTTCCACTTTACATTGTTTAACAGATTACGAAAACTTAGAATACCTTTTTATCAAAGTTTTTTTGAAGATATAACTTGACCTTTCAATGTTTGTTCTCCAGTGTAATAATGTTCAGTCACTAGAAGGGAGATTACACACGGTCTCTTATCTATATGTGGAGTGTGACTTTAAATGCCAAGGTCATTGTTTTTGGTGGTTTAATTTTTTTCTTCAGATATAGCTGAACAAGTCTGTATTTGTTCATCTGGATAACAAAACAGAAAACCAAACAAGCGAACAAATATACGAACGAACGGATACACGAATAAACAAACTTTGATGTAAATGTTTTTCTACACCCTAACTGCATCAACTCAGATTTTTTTCCTTAATTTTGCTTGTTTACTTTTTCTGTTTGTCCCCTTGTCTGTTTATCTGTCTGTCTGCCTTCACTTTCTTTAATTTTTGTTCTCTTTCTTTCTTTCTTTTTGCTTGTTTGGTTTTTTGTGTCTGTCTGTCTCTTTGTCTGTCTGTTTTCTCGTCCTTCTTTCTTTCTTTCTTTCTTTCTTTCTATCCTTCGTTCACTCTGTTTTGTTTTGTTTTGTTTGTTATTCTTTCTATATGTCTGCATGTCTGTAGGTCAGTCTTTCTTTTTCTGTTTTGTTGTTGATCTGGTTTTATTCATCTTCTCATGTATGTGTTTATTTATTCGTCTATTTTATGATTTGATTATGTATCTATCCATTCTTATATATATATATATATATATATATATATATATATATATATATATATATATATATATATATATATATATATATATATATATATATATATGCAGAGAGAGACAGAGAGAGAGACAGAGACAGAGACACAGAGAGAGATTAATCTATCTATCAATTTATTTGTCTATTTTAGGAAGTGGTCGCATTTTGTGATTCGTCGGCAAATTTTTCAAGAAGACGTTTCAATGGGATCTCTCAGTATATCTGCTTGATTGATTTAGTTGATGTCCTCTGTGTGTGTGTGTGTGTGTGTGTGTGTGTGTGTGTGTGTGTGTGTGTGTTGTGTGTGTGCGTGCGGGGCGTGTGTGTGTGTGCGTGTGTGTATGTGTGTGTGTTCCTTTTCCCTTTCTTCCTTTTCTGATTGTGTCTTTCATTTGTTGTTGTTGCTCCATCCCCCCCCCCCCCCCCCCCCCCCCCCCCAGTTTTAATGTTCATGATGCCAAAAATACTGCACCGTTTGAACAGATTTATTCAGTATGTTCACGTATTTCAAAAAAATCCAAGAGTGGGTTTTGCACGCACGGGCGTGAACGCACGCACGCACACACGGACACACACATATGCGCGCACACACACACACACACACACACACACACACACACACACACACACACACACACACACACACACACACACACACACACACACACACACACACAACCACGTGTGTGTGCGTGCGTGCGCGCTTGCTTTACAATAATATTTTCATGTTAATGTATGTATGTATGTATGTTTGTCCGTCGTGTCCGACGATGACCTTCAAAACAGCAGAGGAGGCAGCTGCTGTTTTGGAAACTGGGCAGAAATTTGATTATAGTGGAGATGCCTTGTCCACAGCACATCCCCACTCTCTCGGCCAAGTGGGCATAAAGACAGTCAGCGTTGGAGATGCTCTCCAAAGGCCAACCAGCCCCCAGGGCTGCAGCACATAAGGATTGTGCAAGTCAAGTCTCCTAGTCAGAGAGTCATAGTCGATCACTAAAGACTAAGCTGTTAAGTGGAATTCCATGAGTGGGAAAGCCACTGGTCATACAGCCTCTCACTTTGCTATTGCCCCCAGCGTCAATGGTTTAATCAAGAACTGTGATAAAGCCCAGGCGCTGACGGCTACATGTTAATGTAACGTGAGTGTTTGTGTTTGTATACGCGTGTTCATGTGTAAATGTACAAGCGTGTGTATACGAGTGCATGCATACAAACATATAATATGGCTATGTGTATGCGCCTAACATGTAGGTGTGTGGGTGTGTGCTCATTAGTGTGTGTGTGTGTGTGTGTGTGTGTGTGTGTGTGTGTGTGTGTGTGTGTGAGTGCGTGCATGTGTGTGCGCGTGCGTGTGTGTAGGGGAGAGAGAGAGAGAGAGAGAGAGAGAGAGAGAGAGAGAGAGAGAGAGAGAGAGAGAGAGAGAGAGAGAGAGAGAGAGAGAGAGTTTTACTCTTTCATTTCGAGAATAATGGAATAAGCACTCATGTGCTGTTTTTCATCTAGTCCCCGTGTGTAAGCACTTTTGTAGATTTTGTCATCCGTTCCCACCGGCACACAATGGCCTACTCTTCGGAAAAGCGGAACGGGTTTTAACATGTGCGTAAGATGTTCTGCGTGCGTTCGCGCACGGGACCTCGGCTTATAGTCTCATCCGAAGGACTTTTAGGGAGAGTGGAGTCTGCACTGATGTTAACTCCAGAGGAAAAATCCTCTTGAACGAGAATCGAACCCGGGTCAGCAGATCATGAATACATCACTCTAACCACCAGGCTACTCCGTCCCCGGGAGAGAGAGAGAGAGAGAGAGAGAGAGAGAGAGAGAGAGAGAAACGGAGAGAGAATTCTTTAGCTCTGATCTTCTACCTCCCACCCCTCACACTCTTTAATTAAACATCTCCATTCTTAATCACTGGTGTCGTCTTTCATCTTACTTATACTTTCACGAACCTCTTTAAACATTGAGTGATAAAACTAAAATGGAAAAAAAACACCCAACTATTCAAATTTCAATGAACTCTTCTTGCAAACACAGACTCTCTCAATATTATAGTCTAGTCGATGGTAACGCCCCCATTCTGTTTACACCTTCTTTTTCTTCTTCTTCTTCTTCCTCTCCTCCTCTTCATCCCAATATTTTATTTCGTCAAACCTTCATTGACCAGTTCAGACGAAAAGCGACGATAGACGTAATGCAGCCACGAGTAGGTGCACAGGAAATGACGTAGACGGCGAAGCACCAATGAGAAATCGATGTTTGTGAGGGTGCTGGCTTCAGTGAGGCTGGCCAAGTTGGTCACACACGGTGCAGCCTCGTCTGTCTGTAGTGCTGCTGCTGCTGTTGTTGTTCCAGCCTGTCAGACACAGCTCGGGGAAAGTCTGACGTGGTTCTGGGCGAGGGTAGGGAGGGTGTTGGCACCGCACCTGCCTGCTTTTAGCACTGATGCGGCAAACCTACCTCCTACAAAGATCGCTGTCTTCGCAACTTTTTTTGGTGTGTTTTTAAATGTCACCGGTCAATGTCTTCAGAGGAAACCCTGGTTATATATATGTACTACTACACGGCAGTGTGGTGTTTACTTTTACGATTTGATAGGAGCGTGATCTTTCTGGCTTATACGTGTGAAATGGATGTGTGTTAATGTAAAAAAACCAAACCTGTATGTTTTAGCTAGAGAGAATGTGGACATGACTTTTGAAAGAGCTTGCTGGTTTTGATAATCTAGCATTTCAGTTTAAGTTTAAAAAAACAACCCCACAACAAACAAATAAAAAAACCGAGGTGATTTTCTTGTGTTTCTCTAAATACAGTTTTTGGTCATCAGTAAAGTTTTATCAGTAACTGTTTCTTCTGAACCGAGTGCATATAAAGAAAATGATTTGTACTGTTATGATCTATAGACAATAGTAAAATCACTATCGTTTTGGATTTTTATTTAAAAGAAGAATTATAAGGATACTTTTAGCAAGAAAATTCACTCCTCACAATTTCAACTAAAACTCCGGCAAAGTGACATGATAAAGAAAATAGATAATAGATAAAATTCAGAGCAAACGAAGAAGACATTCAAGCTTTGGGCAAAATATAATCGAAGGCACCCCCCTCCCCCCACCTGCACTGAAATTCTAAATAGAAATTTGTCAGCCGTGACAAAAAAAAAGTTCAAAATAAAAATCACCAACAATGGCAGACGAAGACAGTGGCCAGTCTCAATCCAGACTTACCCTCATTGCGGAGAGGCAGAAGCTGTTTGTGTTTCAATTAGCCGATGGTGCTGAAGGAGAGGCATCCCTGAATGCAGCTTCCCTGAATGTGACAGAAGCCGTGTACCCCCTGGATCATCCCCAATGGAACTTCTCCATCGTCAACATCACCATCACCATCTTTGCCTCTCTCGTCATCTTCTGCACGCTGAGTGGCAACGCTCTGGTCATCGTGGCTGTCATCAGAGAGAGGAGGCTGCGCAAGGTTTGTGCTTTTGGTACTTTTAAAAACCAACAACCCTGTAATGGCTCATTTTTGGATGGTTTGTATTTTATTTTGTTATCATCCCTTTTTGTCTGCTTTGATTTTTTTCAATTATGTTTTGTCTACTTTGATTTTTTGTTTTTGTTTGTTTGTTTGCTTTTTACTGTGGTAACCAAATCTGTTTTCTTCGTCGAAAACTCAGATAATAACTATCGTTGTCTGTCAAATATTGTCTGTCCATTTTGTCTGAATTTTTACTGTTTCTTTATCGCATTAATATTTCTTGCTTTCATGGTTTTCGTAATCGTTATATCATTTCTTGTATGCTTTCATTCATGTTTACTTGTTTGCTCTTTCTGTTTGCCTGATCTCCTATGACGTTTATGGTCATGTTGTCTCCCCCACCCCCACCCCACTGCTGTCTCCTCCCCCCTTCATTTCCATCTCACCACCTTAGCCACACCCAGTCTCATCATATCCTTGAGGCCAGACATATATAGAGAACTTGTCAATGCTAGGCCAGTGCAAGGCCACCAGTCAGAAGGGCCCTGCACTGCTGCTGGATCACTTCAGCAATGTTCAGTCATGTCTGTTCTGAGCTAACATACGTTGGACGACCTACAAAGCCTGGCCATCCACTAACGACGATCTTAACGCTCTCTCTGTAGTTGGGGAACCACAACGGAATGGGGATTACAACTATGTCCTGCCAACAACCTTCTCACATGAACCCCAGACCCTGAAGGCTTTGGTACCTACTCACCACAGACATTGAAGTCTGTGGAAAACCAAAACTGCAGCCACCAGAGTCCAGCGCAACAAGAGCCATCAAACCAGAGACAATTTTCTTTTTGATCACGTGCTGGCCAATAGTAATGAGGATGATAATTATAACGATGCTGCTATAGAAGTGCGTCATCTTTAAGACTTCTTGACAGGGCAGTACACCACGTTTTCTATCGTAACATATACTATTATTAGTCAAGCAGGCCCGAGAGACAGAGACACATGCAGTGGTGGTCAAGTTATTGAACATCACTCTCAAAATCGCATCCATGAAGTGAATGAAGATTGACTGTGTAGTCTTAGTCTTCCCAAAGAACACATGGTAAACTCATATTTGGGAACCAGCTGAAATGTGGAAAAAAAGCCCAAGGAAAATTAAACCTACAACCTTTCAACTAGAAATCTAATGTGCTGACCACTGTGCACAGTGGCGGGTGGGTGAGGGCTCTTTTTGTTTGTTTGATTTTTGATTAAAATTTTTTTTTACAACAATATGTCATTTTGTCTGCTTTGGTAGTTTTGGTCTTTTGCACTGTTCTGCTCTGTCTACTTTGGTGCTCTGTGTTACTGCAGTTTCTTTTTTTGTCTACTTTGGTGCTTTGTGTTATTGCAAGTTCTTGCTCTCTCTGCTTTGCTACTTTGTGTAAGTGTAGTTTCCGACATTGCTTGGTGTACATTTTTCTTTACTTTTTTCATCTTATTTTGCGTGCATCTGTAGTTCTGTTACATGCAGTGCCCCACACATTGAGTACTATGAATTTTTGGAGAAAAAAAGATCAAAGCAGTATCTAATCTTTTGTTATACAATACTATACAAATATGTAATATCTTGTAATAATTATGTGATTTTATATACTTTGTTATCAACTCCAATATTTCTTTTCCTTTTCCTTTAAGTACTTTTTTCTTTCAGCATTTTTTTCTTTTTTTTATAAACTTTGTTGGGGTTTTGTGTGTGCTGTGACACCTTTTCTGATCAGTGTTTGTCCATTGTTTCTGCTTTAAAATTTAAATCAGTATCCCAGTGTGTGAACTTCAGCTACTTCCATATTTTCTGTTGTTGTCATTAATCGTTTTAGAATCTGCTTTTGTTTCTTTTCTGTAATTTATTAGTTTGATAACAGTAGGTTTTTTCCCCTCTGTTACACGGCATTTTGTTTACTTAAGCATTTCTAAAATACTGCTGTATACACGCAGTTTTCCATTCTGCCACTGTTTGGGGGGGGGGGGGGGGGTGTTGCCTGTTTGGTTCTTTTTTTTAAAAAAATCGTAAGTATAGCGTTTTGAGTGCTTGGGAACGAACATTTTGAACATCAGTGTTGTTTGGCTATTTCAGCACTTTAGCAACTGTAGATCCCATTTTGTCTGTTATGGCGCTTATCATCATTGCACTACGCCTGTGTGTGTGCTTTGATGCTATTTTTCTGCAGGAAAAAGTTGGAACCCCCCCCCCCCCCCCCCCACTCTCCACCTCCCACCAAAATATCAGAACATTAACTCTTTAGTGCATGGATACACTTTCTTGGGTTTTTTTTTTATTTTTGGTGCTTCTTTCGTTATTTGTTTTAGTGAGTTTTATTTATTTTTTTCCTGTCTTATGTTCTGTGGTGATGTAATGCTTCTCTCACACCACACCACCCCCCCCCCCCCCCCCCCCCCCGCCACCAACCCCAGATCCGCCAGGCATGGCTACACTCAGTCTCATAATGTCGCATCCTTAGAGTTAGCAGCTGAAAGGTTGCCAAGATAAGGCCGCTGTCAGGTTACCAACCAGGAAAGACCCTGCACAGCTAGCTCCTGAGTCACTTTAGTGGACTTTAGTGAGGCCTGTCTGATCCACGGACGCAAGCTGGCAAGTCTTCCGTTATCTATCTGTCTATCTATCTATCTGTCTGTCTATCTATCTATCTATCTATCTATCTATCTATCTATCTATCTATCTATCTATCTATCTATCTATCTATCTATCTATCTGTCTGTCTGTCTGTCTGTCTGTCTGTCTATCTATCTATCTATCTTATCTATCTATCTATCTATCTATCTGTCTGTCTGTCTGTCTATCTTTCTATCTATCTATCTATCTATATATATATATCTCCCTCCCTCCCTCTCTCTCTCCTCTTCTCTCTCTGTCTCTCTCTCTCTTCTCCCTCTCTCTCTGTCTCTTCTCTCTCTCTCTCTCTCTCTCTCTCTCTCTCTATATATATATATATATATATTCCGTTCCTCAGCTAAAGCTCTGAGGTTCACCACTGGTAAGACTTTTGCATATGCGACCTTTTCTTTTTTTTTAAAAATCCACTATTTAGGCAGCCGCATTCCGATTTCGGGGATCTGTTGAGTTCAGTTGTAGGAGGACTGGGAGAGACTCAGTTAACAACAACAACAAAAAGAAAAAAAAGAAAAAATAACAATAACTCACAAACAATCCAACCTAAACCTGGTATTAGAAGTGTCGTCATATTCCGCCAGAAATAGAAATAGTCTCCCATGAATGTTTCCTGAAAGCGTAGGCGATGTTAATCAGCCCACTGCTGAGAGAGCGTGGGGAACGTGGGGAAGAGATTAATCTGAAACGTGAAAGCCCCTGTAAGGCAACAGCAGGAAGAGGGGGCGTGGCATGGCAGAATCCCACACAGTTTCCTGCACTGCTTGATGACGAATCAGAAAGTGGCGCTGATGAGGTTGACTGAGGCAGTCCAATTAACTGTAAGACTACACTACACTGCGCTACACTACTCTGCCCTACACTACACTACACTACACTATGCTACACTGAGGCAGTCCAATGAGCTGTAAGACTACACTGCACTGCACTGCACTGCACTACACTGCACTACATTACCCTACATTACACTACACTACACTACACTATACTACACTGAGGCAGTCCAATTAACTGTAAGACTACACTACACTGCGCTACACTACTCTGCCCTACACTACACACACTACACTACACTACACTACACTACACTACACTACACTATACTACACTGAGGCAGTCCAATGAACTGTAAGACTACACTACACTGCGCTACACTACTCTGCACTACACTACACTACACTACACTGCGCTACTCTGCCCTACACTACACTACACTACACTACACTACACTACACTGCACTATACTACACTGAGGCAGTCCAATTAACTGTAAGACTACACTACACTGCGCTACACTACTCTGCCCTACACTACACTACACTACACTACACTATGCTACACTGAGGCAGTCCAATTAGCTGTAAGACTACACTGCACTACACTGCACTGCACTGCACTGCACTACACTGCACTACATTACCCTACATTACACCACACTACACTACACTATACTACACTGAGGCAGTCCAATTAGCTGTAAGACTACACTGCACTACACTGCACTGCACTGCACTACACTGCACTACACTACACTACACTACACTACACTACACTATACTATACTACAGTACACTACACTATACTACACTGAGGCAGTCTAATTAACTGTAAGACTACACTACACTGCGCTACACTACTCTGCACTACCCTACACTACACTACACTACACTACACTGAGGCAGTCCAATTAGCTGTAACACTACACTTCACTACACTTCACTACACCACGACACACCACACCACACTACACCACACCACACCACACCACTACACACCACTCCACTCCACTCCACTCCAGTCCAGTCATGTCAGGACTGAACTGACCTCCCTGCTTCCTTTCATATTGGGTGGATCCGTGGTCTGGAGGTGAGGCACGTGCCCAGATAACGAACAGTTTCAAAGTGTACATGGTTTGAACCCCTTTTGTGCCAGAAACTCTCCTGCCCCCCCCCCCCCCGCCCCCCCCCCCACTACTAAACAATGGGTGGTGGTCTGGGTGCTAGTCTTTTCGGATTAGACGATAAACCCAGGTCCTGTGTGTAACACGCATTTAGTGCACGTGAAAGAACCCACGGGAACAAGAGCGTTTCCCTGGCGACTTTCTGTTGAAAAAAGTCTGATAGAGAAATAAAAACACATGCAGACAAGAAAAGGGAAAAAAAAAGATGATGGGTGGCGCTGCTCTTGTGGCAACGCGCTTCTCCCTGGGGAGAGTAACTCGAATTTCACACAGAGAACTTTGCTGTGGCTTAAAGTGGTATATGATACAAAAATACTCAATACCATACTTTTTTTTCTCTCCAGCATTAACCAGGTACTACAGATACCCACAAACTGCTCTCAGGAAATGCAAACCTTTTCATGTTGACATCTTTAATGGAAGAATATGGAGCTGACTGTGTGGTTTTCTTTTTAAACGGAGTCCACGAAAAATTTGATTGTGGATGTAACCGTATTAACACAGTTGTCACACACGGACTCTAACTAACTAACTAACTAACTAACTAACTAACTAACTAACTAACTAACTAACTAACTAACTAACTAACTAACTAACTAACTAACTATCTCACTCACTCACTCACTCCCTCACTCACTCACTCACTCACTCACTTACTATCAAGGTTACTAACTATCGAGAAAACTAAACAACCAACTAACTAACTAACCAACTAACTAGATAACAAACAAACAAAACACGAAACCAACCAACCAACCAACCATCCAACCAGCCAACCAACCAGCCAACCAACCAACCAGCCAACCAGCCAACCAACCAACCAACTACCTAAACCACTAAAAGACCTCTACGCTCTGTTCCCCCCCCCCCCCCTCCTTTCCCCTGCAGGTCAGCAACAGCTTCATCATCAACCTGGCGGTGAGCGACGTGCTGGTGGGGGTGCTGGTGATGCCCATCGCTCTGCTGTACCAGCTGCACGGGCGCTGGGTCTTCTCCAGGCACCTCTGCCACTTCTGGGTGTCCATGGACGTCATCTGCTGCACGGCCTCCATCACCAGCCTCTGCGCCATCAGCTACGACCGCTACAACGCCATCACCCGCCCGCTCCGCTACGCCCGCAAGAGGACGCGCAGGAAGTCCTTCTACCTCGTCGTGGTCATCTGGGTGTACTCCGCCTGCATCGCCCTCCCGCCCTTCCTGGGCTGGGGAGAGGCCCAGGGCGAGGCGGAGTCCCAGCAGTGCAAGATCTCCCAGCACGCGGGCTACACGCTGTACTCCACCATCGGGGCCTTCTACCTGCCGCTGAGCTGCATGCTCTTCGCCTACGTCTGCATCTACCGGGAGACCAGTAAGCGCACCAGGCAGTGGAGGTGCGGGCCTGGCTCCTCCAAGATGATCTCCGAGCGGGAGTGTCACGGGATCCACGTCCCCATGGCGTCTCTGGTGGAGGAGCGGGAGCCGGTGTCCTCGCCTCCCCCGTGTCCCTTGACGCCCCTGTCCTGCAGGATCGATGGAATGAAGAGCGCTTCTTGGTCCGGGGCTATTTTTAGAAACACGTCCAAGGAAACGTGCGCGCATGTTCATCACGACAACGCCATCGCAGAGGAGGAGGAGGAGTGTCTCCGCACTGAGCGGAGCAGCAGCAGTGACTGCAGCCTGCCCGCCACCCCGCCTAGCCTCCTGCACACCACCGCTTTGGTGAACGGAAGCTGCAGGGCTACAGGGCTGGTATCGACTAAAAAGCTGGATCACCCTCCCTTACGTCGTATGTACGGTAGTTTTCCTCACATGGTCAGCCGGCACACCTCCAATCTCCCATCTAGCGATTCGAGCACAACCACCTCTTCTTCAGAATTCGTACCAGACAAGGCTTACGGGAAGCACCGTTTTTCTCCCGCTCCTCCACGCCACAACGCTGATAAAGCCTTGAAAAGCAGAAGAGGGTTTGTAACACAGAGACACAGTAAGTACGGTAAAGAAGGCAACAGAAATTGTGCAGACGATTCTTTCAGATCAGTGACGTCTTCGCCCTTCCTTAAAGGCAGATACAAAACTCATGCCCCGTCACCGGCAGACCGTGGTGGGGTGGTCAACCAGCTCTCGAAACGTACGGCAGGGGGTGTGGTGGTCAAAACCTGCCACAAACGCAAGCTGTCCATGTCTCAGGAGAAACGAGCCGCCAAGACGCTCAGCATCGTACTGGGCTGCTTCATCGTGTGTTGGCTCCCTTTCTTCGTGGTGGCGCTGCTGAAGCCTCTGTGTGTCGTCTGCTCCTGGCCCGCTGCGGTGAGTGACGTCGTGCTGTGGCTAGGCTACTGCAACTCCGCCCTCAACCCCATCATCTACACCTTCTTCAACAAAGATTTCCGCTTTGCCTTCAGCAAACTTCTCTGCTGTGCCTGTCATCTCTATCGTTGCCGTCGACGTCATCGTCGGTGTGACAATCCTGCGTTTTTGTAAGTCCCTTGTTGGAAGGAGGGCTTCAGCTGCTGCACCAGTCTTTCAGTGAGGCGGAGTTTTCATGCCGCTGGATTTGAACTGCCAGTGTTCTTTGGGGTCTTTTGACGGGGATCTTGAACTTTGATGGAGTGTGAAAAAAAAAAGTATTTTGGTAATTTATTAATGTTTTGCTGATTTATGTGGTGTTGTGTGTTTCTATTTGTAGAAACGAGTAATTTAAGTGTGTGTGTGTGTGTTTGTGTGTGTGTGTGTGTGTGTGTGTGTGTGTGTGTGTGTGTGTATGTGTGTGTGTTAGAGAGAGAGAGAGAGAGAGAGAGAGAGAGAGAGAGAGGAGAGAAGAGAGAGAGAGAGAGAAATTTCATGGTCCAAAGTATGCTGAACAATTGTTTTTCCTGAAATATATCGTTATACACTTCGTCTTGACTGTGTCTTCATGTATGAGAAGTATGCCTTTAATTGTCTGTCTGTTCAGCTCCCTACTGCAGGTAGAGTCCAAAAAGTCACTTCCTGCATCTTTTCCTGCCTTATTTTCTGTAGCGTCTCTGCCCTGCTGTTCCCAAGCCACTCATTTCAATCCCTCCGTCTCAGCCATACCCAGGCTTGTCATGTCGTAGCCTCAGGATCAGAAGTCTACAGGGAGCTCTATCAATGTTAGCCCGCTGTAGGGCTACCAGCCAGAGGGGCCCTGGATTGCTGCTGGGTCACTTTGATGGTGTTCAGTAGTGCCTGTTCTGAGCTAACGTACGCAGGCTACCATCTACTAAGCTCTCTGCTGACGACAATAATTGCGTCGCAGTACCAGGCTGAGTGAAACGCCCACACAGGGTGGTGACCACTGTGCACCGCAACGTCCCTCCAGTGACACTCTCCCGTCAACCTCCTGCCCCGAGGGTTTGGACACTAGCTCACCACAGACACAGGAGTGTCTACTACAGTAAAACTTGAGGTCAGCAGGAGACCAGGTAACTGGCACCAGCAAATCAGAGACAGTTTTATTGTGTTACTGCATGATGGTCAACGATGATGAGGATGATGGATGCTTTGCTTTGGAAGTGCATGTGCTTTGAGACTATTTGAAAAGGCTGCACCCTACGCTTCCCGTCATATTTACTGGCGTCAACTGGGCCAGAGAGATACAGATACCTGCAGTGTTGGTCAAGTAATGTGAGTAACACTCTCAAAATTGCATTCATAGAGTGGCTGAAGCTCGATTCTGAGGTCCTAGTCTTCCCAATGAGCTCTTAGCAAACGCGATCTGGGTAGGAGCCAGCCGGAGTTTAAAAAAGAAAAGAAACCATGTAACCCTACGACTCTCATGGGATTCAAACCGGCCACCTTCCAGCTGGTAACCAAACACGCTAACCACAGTGCCATGGCGACTGGTCTCAATTGCTGCTTTTTTGTTTTATTCATCATACCTATCACTTATTGACAACAGCAACAAGAAGAAGAAACAACAGTTGTAATAACAAGAAACATGAAATAGAGAAAACAAATTCCGCAGTCTAACAATACATCACTTTCTGACAGCTCTTAACTCTGGATCACACTTTAAAAAAACAAATTAACTCGTACTGTAAAAAAAATGCATTCCGACTCTCTCGTTTCACCTTAGAGTCACTGTGAGATTATAAAGTGCACACTAGACGAGAAGATGAGAAGTTTGCGTGTGTGACTGTTATCAAGTACCTGGCCATACAGGCATGCACTGGTCACCTCCACATATCGGTATGCATGCGAATCCTGGACACTGAATGCAGATCTACAAAGAAGTATCCAGGCTTTGGAGATGAGATGCCTCAGAAGACTCCCTGGCATTTCATACACGGACCACTAAAGCACTACGGAGACCTGCTGACCACAGTCAAGAAAAGGAAGCTCAGATGGCATGGGCATGTGCCAAGATCAGATGGGACTCTCCAAGACCATACTACAAGGAACAGTGCAGGGGAAGAGAGGGCGAGGCAGGCTGAAGAAGAAATTGGCAGACATCACAGAATGGACCGGGAAGCACTGGCCCACAACCACCACAAATGGAGCCAACCGGTGCACCGTTCGTCACTGCAGTGCCCCTGCGATCCCGGAAAGGGTTACGGGAAGAGATGAGATGAGATGATGGCCATACAGGCAGGCGTACTCCGACTTCGCAGGGTTGTCAGCAGGTGATGTCAGGTCTTCTTTCTTAGGTCCGCTCCACCGTCAGGTGCTCAGTGAAAGGCAGAACAACTTTTGTGATGACCTAGAAGGAACACACTCATCATGAAAGAAAAACAACACAACAACCAGGTTTCCAGTTGGAATCATTTACAGCAAAACCTTTTTTGGTCTATTTTGAGCCAGTAAGGTTCGAATGACAGCTTTCATGCCGATATTATTTCTTATACAGCTTTAAGTCACGACAGATTTCTCTGCGTGAAATTCGGGCTGCTCTCCCGGGGAGAGCGTGTCGCCACAAGAGCAGCGCGACTCATTATTTTTTTCTTTACCTGTCTGCAACTGTCATTGTTTCCCTATTAGAGTGGCTTTTTTCTACACAATTTTGCCAGGGACAACCCTCTTGTTGCGTGGGTTCTTTTACGTGCGAGACATCATTTTGTGGAACACACGGGACTACGGATTTTCGTCTCATCCGAAAGACTAGCACCCAGACCACCACTCATGGTCTAATGGATGGAAGGAAGTTTTTGGCCCAAACGGGGATCGAACCCCGCACACTTCCGACCTGGACTTTTTGCTTTCTAGGCAGGCGCGCTACCTCTAGACCACCGACCCACCGATA
>CM054139.1:55929553-55932053 GCA_028751875.1 Rapana venosa | reverse complement strand
AACAATTCAGAATAGATTGGGAGTCAGTTATTCTTCATCACAAACTCTTGATATGAGAATTCCTCAAGGTTCTGTTTTAGCACCTATTCTATTTAAAATCCTGATTCAAGAAAGTACTGTCCAACTGTGTCATTCTATGATATCTGTATGTGGATGGATGTCACTTTAAAAAAGACAACTCCTCAAAGAACACAAAATTATGTACGAAGGCATTTTCAATCTGATCTTGATAAACTTAGTAAGTACATGCTGGCAAATGGTTTGTCACCGTCAACATAACAAACAACTATGATGCTCTTCATTGCGGGCAGTAATCCAAATAAATTGCCTGCTTTTAGATTAAATGGTGAAATAATTGAATACATACAAATTGTCAAATTTATTGGCGTTTTCTTTACATCCAAATCAACTTGAAATATTCGCATTGATTATATTTTGACAAAAGCAAGAACAAGCATAACTTTTCTAAAGGTAATTGGCAGATTTATTTGGGTAATGGACACAAAAATACTAATCCACCTTTCACTTGCACTTGTACTATCTAAATTATCATATGCTCAAGAAGTCTTCTTTAGTGCACCAAACGTATTTACTGAAAAAGATTGAAAGTTTAGATTGTAAAGGTATTAACATTGCATTGGGTGTGCCTAGTCATGCATCAAATAAGGAAACATACAATGCAGCCGGAAACCTACCCTTAGGTGACTATCGAGAACTAACAGCTTCAAATTTGTACTAGAGCAGCATCAACCACAAACAATTTTCTTGGGAAGAAAATCACATTAAGATCTGACTCTGACTTTCAAAAACGAGCACGGAATATTTCCTCACAAGTGACTATTGCAACCTATACTCACCACTTAATACAACGAGCTGGAATTAATCTAAATGGGTTTGCAAAAACGCCAGCATGGACACCTGTACGGACATGGGAAATGTTGAAAGCTGCATTTGACATTAGTTGTACTGACATGAGAAAAGAAGAAAATGTCAATATTGCCATAGCAATCACTAGAAAGCACATTGCTAAAAACTGCCACAGTCATCTCCATAATTTCACAGATGGGTCGGTTCTAAATAATAAAGACAATGGTGCAGCTTTCACTATTCCAGCACTGAAAGTTGACAATCTTTTTTTTTGTTGGACACAAGATGTCAATCTTCACAGCAGAGCTTGTTGCTATCTTCTTGGGTTTAGAATACTTGATTAGTCTGCCTCAAAATATGTTTAAAGTGGCCTTTTTGTTGATTCCAAATCTGTTTTACAAGCCTTAGAATATTTTAATAGTGAAACAAGAACCGATTTGATTTGACATAAATTATTTGATACACTGCCTGAGAATAAAAGGTACAGGTGTCAGTTTTTGTTGGGTGCTCTCACACATTGGTAATGAAAAAGTTGATAAAGCAGCGTAAAAAAAAGGTGCACAAAATTTAGAACAGTCTTCAAAAGTTTTGTGTACGTCCTTCAATCAAGGAATCCTTCCTTTTGTTAGAGAAAACCTCTGTAAAGCGATTTCATGATCGTACAAATGTGAAACTTGTATCACAGAAAAGTACAGCTTTTTAAAATAATGTTTTCAGACCCAAAAAAATGTATTCTTCGATATTCTATGTGAGACTGAGTACAACCATTTTTTTTCTTTTTTTGTTTTTACAGAATACGACTTAATGCTCTCCAAACGAAGTTTTGTAAAAAATGTTAAGTGCATTTGCGGAGAACAATTTTCTCTGGAAGATTGTTTATTGTTTTGTCAGAAGCTTCGTACCCAAAAACTTTATAGGCAAAAATGCTTCTGAAGAAAATGTAGATGTAATTCTGTCGGATCAAAACATTCTTGTTGATAATTTGAAGTCTCTTGCACATAGCCCAGTTTTTGCGTTTCTTTGAAGTTCTTTGATATTGTTTTCCATATAAATTTTGCATTTTTAGGCGTTAGATTGATGTTTTATTACCACTCTGTTACATGATTCTTTTTCCACATGTCCTCTGTTATTTTTGCTATAGGGTCCCCCCCCCCTTTTTTTTTCGTGTTTTTTTCCACCCTTCCCCCACTCCCAACCCGTCTGTATAGGGAACAGACATTAAGTACAATAACAACAACAACACACACACTCAAAACAGATCATCACACACACACACACAATTTCCGTTGACTTCTATAAAAGTACCAAATACAAACATCAACCCCACATCATAACTCATCACCCGCCCCCCCTCCCCCCCCCCCCAACCTTTAAGAAGGAAATAACCGGAAGGAAACGGCAGGTAATGGAAATAGGCCACCACCACACCTTGGAACCTGGCTTATTTTTCACTCTCGAACAGTGCCATTGTGAAGAACCGACCAGGTGGGACTAATTATTGACAAGATCGTATTTGTTCCGGTACAATGTCAGCGAGAGACTGGCCACCTGACTGCAGCACCTACAGATGCTATCCTGGCTCAGTCACGCTGACAAAATTACTCAGGAAGCGTACTTTACTGATATGCGGGAA
>CM054139.1:55922053-55924553 GCA_028751875.1 Rapana venosa | reverse complement strand
AAGCCAGTGCAGAGAAGAGGATTGTTTGTTTGTTATTTAGATAGGCCTGGGATCCTGACGATATTTCGTGTAAAACTGCTGCCTATAACTAACTCATAGTATACACAGAGTTAGGGAAGCCGTTGTGGCGTCACGCGTTGGAGAAAGCATTGCCTATTCATTCGTTTTGTACTATGTGTAGGCAAAGGCTGACGCAGACAGGAGTTGTAGCAGCAGCAGCAGCAGTTGCAGCAGTAATAACAAAATTCATTATAGCAACACTGAACAGTGGAGGTGCTAGGAGCAGAAAAGTTTCATTCAGACAGAGATTAGATTTCTGCCTTGATGCAGGTTTGTATTAATTTGCTTTTCTCTTTAGAACGTCACTGCTCTAGATTTTGCATCAAACACTCGATACACGCACACAGTGAAGTTGGACTCATCATTACTCTTATCACTCTACTCTCAGTCGGAACCACCTCTCTTCAACCTCTGAACTTACAGGATGGAATGGCTAGGTGTTAAAAGGTGATCGGAAGAACATGGATTCGAAACGCAATTGAGTCATCTGATTTGAGGCGCCTCTCTCTCTCTCTCTCTCTCCTCTCTCTCTCTCTCTCTCTCTCTCTCTCTCTCTCTCTCTCTCTCTCTCTCTCTCTATCTATCTATCTATCTATCTATCTATCTATCTATCTATCTATCTATCTATCCACTTCAAACTAAAACAGTCAACTACGAATCCAAACCTCCATGGCTGACAAAAGAAATACAAAAACATATTCATCAAAGAGATTATCTTTTGAAAAAAGGAAGGAACCAAGAATATAAAAGCAAAGAAATTATGTAACCTACCTACAACGAGCTGAAAAAAAGAAATACTTTGAAGATCTAATCAAAAAAAGAAAGACAGCAAGTCTGTATGGAAATTTGTCAACCTTCTTACCAAAAAGCATTGTAATAAAACAGAAAACGTTTTAGATAAAATCTCTGCTGATGACTTAAACCACCACTTTGCAACTATCTCAGATCGAATAATAACCAATGATAACTCAAAAACTAATGACTTGAATGTCTTAGAAGCATTCTGCTGCAACAAAAATATTAACTCTGAACTAAGAATTCCATTTATGAGTGTGCATGAAGTATTTACTGCTTTAAAAAGTATGAAGCAAACAGCAACTTGTGGCCTAGATGGTTTGAATGGTAAAATCCTGAAATTAGCTGCACCGGTTATAGCTGAGACACTCACATACATCTATAATCTTTGTATAAGCAAAAATACATTTCCAAATATGTTTAAACAGAGTAAAATTATTCCTTTGTATAAATCAGGAGATCGAACAGACCCCTCTAACTACAGACCCATCTCAATTCTATCTGTCCTTTCAAAACCATTAGAGAAACACATTAATAGATGCATACTTACTCATTTAAATTAAAATAGCCTTATTCACCCAAATCAGTCTGGGTTCAGAGCAAATCACTCATGCCACACTGACCTTGTAAAACTTATAGACAGATGGTTAGTTAATATGAATAAAAGGAATTTACTGGAGTTCTTTTCATAGATTTTGCAAAGGCTTTTGATGTTATCGACCACAATCTGCTAATAAGTAAACTTGTATATTACAAATTATCATCTGATACCTTAAATCTGATATATTCCTTCCTTTCTAACAGACAACAAAAAGTTTATGTCAATAAATATTTTTCTACTTTTCTACCCAATATATTTAGTGTCCCGCAGGGTTCTATTCTGGGTCCCCTATCATTTACTATTTACATTAATGATCTTCCCTTATTTACTAAAGCTTTCTGTGATTTATTTGCAGATGACACCACTATTGATATTAACCATGTTACCTCGTTTGAAGTCTTTCGCAATTTGCACGAAGATATAAATGTACTTCTGGAATGGACTCACTTGAACCATATGGCCCTTCATCAAAAGAAAACTAAATTTATGCTCATTTCCACAAGACAGAAACGACAGAACTTTAATAGCAATCTACCATTTCTCTACATTAGCAATGAAAAAATTGAAGAAGTCTCGAATCACAAAATTTTAGGAATAACTATTGACAACAACCTATTATGGTCTGCCCACATCCAAAACCTGTCAAAAAACATTGCCTCAAAAATATACCAATTCCGTAAGATAAAAAAACTTCCTAACTCTGCATGCCAGAAAAATATTCTTTTATTCTTATAATTTTTTTTATTCAAACAACAAGATTATGCATCTACACTGTGGGATATGGCCAGCAACAGTGAGGGTGCATAAACGCGCCCTAAAGCTTATCCTAAACAAATCATCATCTTTAACAGCTGCTGACCATTCAGATATTAATATTCTTCCCCTTAAGTCCAAGCTTCTTTTCAATAAAAGAGTTTTGATGCATAAGATCTTGCATGGAAATGCCCCATCTTTATTACAAAGCATCTTCACAGTAAATGATTTTAGACACTCTCATTTGATTAATCTACCTCTACCTAAGATAACACTATTCAAATCAAGTCT
>CM054139.1:55897053-55919553 GCA_028751875.1 Rapana venosa | reverse complement strand
GCTGCACATGGTGCCTTGATTTATTGTCTTAACCGAGAGATCCACAAGACAATTGAAGATCTGGTGAGTGAGGGAAGAAATCTCCGGTTCAAAAAGTGGATCAAACCCACACATTTTCACTTTATAGACGGGTGTGTTGGTAGGGAGCAACACCAGTCCTACAACACATTGACCAACACAGAATCAAGTGGTTGGGACACCTCACACGTAGCCTATGCCCCCAAACCAACCAGCTCTTCGGGCATACAACAGCAGATACTGTGGCTGGAGAGCCAGAGGAAGACCAAAACGACGATGGAGCGACTCCGCGGCAGACAGGCACCCTCAGAGCCCAGGAGATGTCTGTCCTTTCTCCAGGCCACCCTCCTGCCTTGCTGCTGACAGACAACCACTGTGTTTCCCCGCGACACCCACCGGTACAAGCGGAGGATAAAAGTAAAGTAAGTTTCTTCTAAACCATCGATCCATTTGAATAGTAACACATAAGGGGTATAGGCTAAACACTGTTGATCCTTTTTTCAATATTGGGACAAACAAAAGTTAATCATGCTTATTGTTTGTTGATCGAATGCAACGCAAGATTTTTAAAGTGTTTTGACCGACAAGATTTGAGAGAGAGAGAGAGAGAGAGGAGGAGAGAGAGAGAGAGAGAGAGAGAGAGAGAGAGAGAGAGAGAGAGAGAGAGAGAGAGAGAGAGAACCACCTACCACTACCAGCACCAACACCAACACCACCAACACCACCACCGTCACCAAAGAAATGAAAATCTCTCAAATGAGCACATAACAGCATGCTTAAAGCATTATGAAAAGACAGTTTTCTCATTGTAGTTTTCCCAAAAGTCAGGTGATGCTATCATTCCTTTGTACATCCTAAGGGTTTTCAGAGTATATGCACACATAACAGGCAGACGAACACGGCTGATATGACAGCTGGAAAGTGTGGACACACCAAGATGTGGACGTATGTACAGAAATAACTATCAATCCGTAAGTGTGGCGGGGTGGAGGGGGTCAGAAACATATCCTCTTTCATCTTTCCTTTTCTGCTGCTCTTCTTTAAAAAGACATGATGAAACTTCAAAACAAATGCCAACAAACACATGAAAAAATCAAACACGAACGAACGAACGATTGAACAAACAAACAAAAGTGGATTTACCAACATTCAAAATACATCTTCTCTTTCACCTCCACCAATCCCCGTAGTCTGTCTGACAGTTGGGGCATCGTTGACGGTTTTTCAACCAGCTTCCTCCACACCCAGCGGTTCTCAGTTAATATATGTATAAAACCTTATATAAAAAGGGGTAAAAAAAACAACCATGTGTACACACGCACTTTATTATTTTCGTATTACATCACGCTCTAGCACATGCCAGCACACACATATGCACACATGCACATCTGCATGGTTGCGATAATGTAGACTTGAATGCACACACGTATACTCTGACGGGCTTCCACGCACGTCACATGCGTGCGCACGCATGTATGCGCACACGTACACACATAGACACACATAGACACACACACACACACACACACTCTCTCTCTCTCTCTCTCTCTCTCTCTCTCTCTCTCTCCCCTCTCTCTCTCCCTCTCTCTCTCTCTCTTTTTCAAAAAGCCATTCTATACGCAGGCGCTGGCATATTTGAACATACACCACTGCCACTATTAACAGGAGTCGAAAATTTGTCAGAAAAAAATGAACTAATCAGCCCCCCCCCCCCCCTCACCAAAACCAAACCTCAAGCAACAACAACAAAATAAAAACACCAGCCAAACCCAGCGAACAATGCCCCGCACCACATCACTGTTGAACTCTTGAAGCCAAACAAAGTAATCCATCCCCCAATCCTAAGAAAACCCCCTACCAAGCAACCAAACCCAACCCAACCACATCCAACCAAACCCAACCAAATCCAAACCTAAACCCAAACCATAGAAACCCAAACCAAACCCAAACCAAACCAAAACCCAACCATAAAACCAAACCAAACCAAATCCGAACCTAAACCCAACCATAAAACCCAAACCAAACCCAAACCAAACCCAAACAAACGCAATAAACCAACAAAGCCCAAAAGAAAGCTTATTTCCAATATGGCTGTTACGTCTCCTTGACCTAGTGGTATTAAATATCGGTAGCCATTTTCTGGAGCTCTAGAAATAAAACCAACTAATCTCATGTTTCTGTTGCCTTTTACAGCAAAATGGACAAGAAAGGACAAGCAGCTTGCAGACAAATCTAATGGCTTTGCAACTTCATCAGCTCTAATGGGTGATTTCTGAAAGATGGTCAGGCCTGATATTTTATCACTTGGCAACAAAAACCAAACGGAAAAAAATGAAGAGCCCCCCCCCCCCCCCCATAAAAAAGAGAAAAAAAGCAGAAAGAAAGAAGGTAAGTAAGGCAACAAACGTAATGCTATCAGGGTAATGGATTATTGTTGTTGTTATTTTGTTCGTGTTGCTGGTGTGTGTGTGTGTGTGTGTGTGTGTGTGTGTGTGTGTGTGTGTGTGTGTGTGTGTGTGTGTGTGTGTGTGTGTGTGTGTGTGTGTGTGTGTGCGCGCGCGTGTGTGTGTGTGAGTGATATGAAATTGACGTTTTCACTGATGAACCGACTGACCAATACTTAGACAAGTAAACTGACAAAAAGCTTGAGAGATAGATAGACAATCAGGCAGATAGACAAACAGACATACAGACAGATAGATACACAGACAGACAGACCCACAGACAGACAGACAGACAGGCAGACAGACACAGAGAGGAGAGAGAGAGAGAGAGAGAGAGAGAGAATGTGTCTTTGTGTGTGTGTGAGAGAGAGAGAGAGAAGAGAGAGAGAGGAGAGGAGAGAGAGAGAGAAAGAGAGGAGGGGAGATAGAGAGGGGAGAGAGAAGGGAGATAGAGAGAGAAAAGAGAGAGAGAGAGAGACGGGGTGGGGGAGAGATTGTTTATTCTTTTTTCTCGAGATTAATAGAATAAGCACCCATGTGCTTTTTTCATCCAGTCCCCCTGTGTATGCAGTTTTGTCAATTTTGTCATCTGTTCCCACCAGCGCACAATGGCCTACTCTTCCGAAAAGCGGAACGGGTTTTAACGTGTGCGCAAGGTGTTCTGCGTGCGTTCGCACAGGGAACCTTGGTTTATAGTCTCATCCGACGGACTTTTGGGGAGAGTGGAGTTGGCACTGATGTTAACTCCAAAGGAAAAAATCCTCTTGAACGAGAATCGAGCCCGGGTCAGCAGATCACGAATACATCACTCTAACCACCAGGCCATCCCGTCCCCCGTGCCCCAGAGAGAGGGAGAGAAAGAGAGGGAGAGAGAAAGAGAGAGAGAGAGAGAGAGAGAGAGAGAGAGAGAGAGAGAGATGAGAATGACAATGACAATGACAATGACAATGGCAAATTCTTTTATTTCGAGGATAATGAATAAGCACTCATGCGCTTTTTCACATCCAGTCCCCGCCCGCAGGGATACATCATAATAATAACCCAATACTTATACTCTCACGCAGTAGAAACAAAGGGAAATAACCTTTTTCAAAACCACCCCCCCCCCTCAAAAAACAATAACAAAAAAAAAACAAATAAAATAAAACTCAATAAACACCCCCCAAAAAAAAACAACCCAACCAAAACAAACAAACAAACAAAAGAAAAAGAAAAACCAAACCAACAAAAAGAAGAAAAAAAGAAAAACAGAGAAAAACAAACAACAGCAACAACAAGAACAACAACAAAACCAAGAAAAATAACAACAACCAAACTTTATAAGTCATAAAAATAAACATCTACACATTGTCAAATAGTACACATACTTGTTACATATAACAATAAGATATTGAAATAGGGCATTCATCAAAAGTTAAGTACAGCGGACAAGCCCAATAAAGCATTAAAGTATGAATCCTTCATCAGGATACACTATAACTAAAAGCAAAACGATAAAAGGTGATAGAGAGAGAGAGACAGAGAGAGTGTGTGTGTGTGTATCAGAGATAATATCAAATATATAATTCTCAAAACAGTACACGATCACCATCAACACTCATTTTTGATTATACTCGTTCAAATTATATGTCATGATAATGAAATAAACTCAACACCCATACACTCACAATAAAAACAAGAAACAAAAGAAAAGAAGAAATCCAAACCTATACAGTCATTGAGAGAGAGAATGCGCGCGCGCGCGCGCGCGCGTGTGTGTGTGTGTGTTTCAGGGATAATACTAAATATATAATACTCACATAGCACACGATCACCATCAACACTTTTTGATTATACTCATACAAACTGAATGTCATGATGATAAAGTAAGCGCAATACCCATAAAGAGGGAGAAAAAACCCAATAAAGTCATAAAAAGAACATTTATATATTGTAAGTAAGAGAGACAAATTCTTTTATTACCAGAATAATGAATAAGTACTCATGTGCTTTTTTTTACATCCAGTCCCCGCCCGTAGGGACACATCTTAATAATGAACCCAATACTCATACTCTCAAACAGTAGAAACAAAGGGAAAAAACTTTTTATTAAAAATCCAGACAAACAAAAAACAAAAGAAAACCCCAAAACACCCCCCCCAAAAAAAAAACCCCACCACCACCAACAACAACCTAAACAAACAAACAAAAAACAAGAAAAAACAACAACAAACAAACAAACAAAAAACAAAAAAACCCACCCCCCCCCCCCCACACACACACACATACATTCACACCAAAAACAAAAACAAAAACCCCCAAACAAATCAACAAAAAATAAAAATAAACAAACAAAAAACAACTCCCAAACAAACAACAACAACAAAGAGAGAGACCAACACAAAAAAGCGCCAAACTTATAGATCATAAAATTGAACACCTTCATATTGTAGAATAGTACATGTAGTTGTTACACCTAACAATAAGATATTGAAAGAGGACATTCACTGGATCTCAAGTACAGTCAACAAGCCCAAAATAATATTGAAAATAGAACGTATGAATATGTCCTTCATTAGAATACACAAGAACTATAGCTATGAGTAAATCAATAAGAGAGAGAGAGAGAGAGAGAGAGAGAGAGAGAGAGAGAGAGAGAGAGAGAGAATGATTTAATGGCACATTGGCCTTAGGCACCAATACACAGAGAGAGAGAGAGAGAGAGAGAGAGAGAGAGAGAGAGAGAGAGAGAGAGAGAATTTTAATGAGGGTAAATGGATAAGCCAGAGGCTTCTTTACACCAAGCCCTCATGGGGGAAAATTGAAAATAAGCATAAATAAATCAATTAATTAATAAACAAGATAATTTCAAATAGCAATGAAATATTTCACTCAAACTCCCATTCAATTAGTGAAAAATCAAGAAATCGAAAAATCAAATGAATAAACAAAACCAAATTAAACAAGGAAAAAACCCTCCCCTTCCCAACACCCCCTCCTCTAAACAAACAACAACCCCCCAAAAGTCCAGGCTAAATACAAGCGCGCGCGCGCACACACACACACACTTACGCACGCATAGCCACGCACGCACGCACACCAACACACACAAACACACTCTCTCTCACACATACACACTCACACACACATCCTGGATACATATCCATTCGCATGACATTTCCTCACATACAAAGATAATAGACACATGTCATAATCATCAAAATATCATAACCATACATTTGTACAGACAAAACCAGGCAATAAACATTATTTGATGTACGAAGATAGCAAGCCACAAAGCATCAAGAAAAATGACCAATCTAACATCAGTATTTCAACAATAAACACACAGAACTGCTTTTTTTCCGCTCTCATCTGCGCACACTGCGTATGCGCGCTCATACCTACTCACTCACACACACACACACACACACGCGCGCGCGCGCGCACACACACACACACACACACACACATATATATATATTCATGCGTGCCCAACCCTATATACACATTATTAGAATTGATATAAAAATCCACAGAAGTAATGAGAGAGAGAGAGAGAGAGAGAGAGAGAGAGAGAGAGAGAGAGAGAGAGGAGAGAGAGAGAGTGTGTGTGTGTGTGTGTGTTTCAGAGATGGTACTAAATATATAATTCTCAAAACAGTACACGATCACCGTCAACACTTATTTTGATTATACTCATACAAATTATATGTCATGATAATCAAATAAACTCAATACCCATACTCTCACACAATAAAAACAAAAAAAACCCAGCCAAATCTATAAGGTCACAGAGAGAAAGAGCTTGCTAATCAGATAGATAGATAGATAGATAGACAGACAGATAGATAGATAGACAGACAGACATATAGATAGATAGACAGACAGATAGATAGATAGACAGACAGATAGATAGACAGATAGATAAATAGACAGACAGACAGATAGATAGATAGAAAGAAAGATAGATAGACGATAAACAGATAGATAGATAGATAGATAGATAGATAGATAGATAGATAGATAGATAGATAGATTGCTTGGTTGATAAATTGAGTTACTGGCCGAGTCGTTAGGTGGATTGTGGGGGAGCGATTAAGTAAATAAATAAATGTATGGGTGAGTTGGTGACTGAGTGAATGAATGAATGAATGTTTGGCTGACTGAGCTGCTAAAAAAACTGATTAATTGAAAAGATCGACTTCATGGTAGACTAAATCGGTCAGTTAATTAGTTAATCATCTAATGTTAAGTGATAGTGATTGATTAATTGAGGTATTGATTAGAGTGACTATCTAATTGTTTCTGTCTATCTACCTGCCTCTCTCTCTCTCTCTCTCTCTCTCTCTCTCTCTCTCTCTCTCTCTCTCTCTCTCTCTCTCTCTCTCTCTCTCTCTCTGAGTAGAGGCTTCTTTAGGCTGGGTCCTCATTGGCGCAAACTGTACTGGCAGGTAAGGTAGAGGGAGAGACAGACTCACAGACAGACAGACAGAGAGAGACAGACAGACAGACAGACGTTCTAGATATCACAAGAGACAAACGACTATGGTAGCATTACCTAAAATCTGTTGAAACCACCCAGATTTTGATATGTTGAAATGTCAGTATTGGTTGGTATATCACTTCAGATCTGTTTTGTGTGCAGGAAATTGTTATTTTGCCTAAAAAGATCTTTATAAAACTGCTGCGTTAAAGTATTGACACTATCGTGATTATGACATGTGTTCTGTAACTTCCAAGGCGTGTTACATCTCAATGAATGTTCAGCTATATAAAGTGGATGCCTTCAATTGCAGTTTACGTTTCTTCACAAATTGTGATATTAGACCAAAAACATTTTTAAACCTCGCCTCCCCCACCCACCCCATAACAAAAAAACCAAAAGTGAACAAACGAACAAAAACAAAGAAACAAAGAAAGACAAAAAATACTGACTCCCAGCAAGGTAAACAAACTGTTATAAATGGTATTTGGCCATAGTGTACCAGACTGATTAAAAGCAGAACAAACATAAAAAGCAATGACATGCAGCAGATGAAACACTCAAATGAAACTTAGTTACCAAATTTTTTAAGTCACAATTCATTTTTACGCCAATATACATTTCTTTGTGTTTTAGATAAAATAGGTAAAAAAAAGGTAAAGGAGTCCCATAACCTATAAGGTCGTAGGGGAGCGAGGCGTCAGAGACCTCACTTCTCTAGGGCCAGCATATTGAGGGCGGCGCCCATCTCCTCTCCCTCGCTGCTTTACCTTCCCTGACCCTAAAGAGGGCAGGTACCCATTTACAGCTGGGTGAACTGGGGGAACTGTACTGAAGCCAAGGCGCGCAAACGGTCACCCATCCAACTGGTAACCACGCTCGACGCTGCTTAACTTGGCTGGGGGAAAGCGAGCGCTCCGACCACTGAGCTATCCCGTCCCCTTTAGATAAAAGATAATTTAGATAAAATATATTGAGCAAATCCGTCACTGTTGTATCCACAGTCATGTCAGTCTTATTACTTGCAAACAAATTAATCTTCATTTGAAGGTGGTTTTTTTCACAATATAAGCTGGGATATACTATACTTAGGGGACGGGATAGCTCAGTGGTCGGAGCACTCGCTTTCCCCCAGCCAAGTTAAGCAGCGTCGAGCGTGGTTACCAGTTGGATGGGTGACCGTTTGCGCGCCTTGGCTTCAGTACAGTTCCCCCAGTTCACCCAGCTGTAAATGGGTACCTGCCCTCTTTAGGGTCAGGGAAGGTAAAGCAGCGAGGGAGAGGAGATGGGTGCCGCCCTCAATATGCTGACCCTAGAGAAGTGAGGTCTCTGACGCCTCGCTCCCCTACGACCTTATAGGTTATGGGACTCCTTTACCTTTACCTTTTTATACTATACTTCTGGATCATTCCATGCACAAAAGAAAATCCATAGGAATTTAAATATTTACAAACACTTGTAACAAAACCAGCCGCCATGGCGCAGTGGTTAGTGCCTTGGGTTACGGACTGAAAGGTCGCGGGTTCGATTCCCATAAGAGTCATAGGGATTTTTCGGACCCCGGCCGGTTCCTACCCAGAGTGAGTGTGCTGTGGGCTCAGTGGGAAGACTGGGACCACACAGTCGAGCTTCATCCACTTAACGGATACGAGTTTGAGAGTGTTGCTCAAATTACCTGACCAACACTGCAGGTGTCTGTATCTCTCGGGCCCAGTTGACGCTGGGATATATTATGATAATAAGGGTAGAGTACAACCCTGTCGTATTGAAAGAGGACATTCACTGGATCTCAAGTACAGTCAACAAGCCCAAAATAATATTGAAAATAGAAAGTATCCTTCATTAGAATACACAACAACTACAGCTATGAGTAAATCAATAACAGAGAGAGAGAGAGAGAGAGAGAGAGAGAGAAGAGAGAGAGAGAGAGAGAGAGAGAATGATTTAATTGCACATCGGCCTTAGGCCACAATACAGAGAGAGAGAGAGAGAGAGAGAGAGAGAGAGAGAGAGAGAGAGAGAGAGAGAGAGAGAGAGAGCGAGCGTGTGTGTTTCTGAGATGGTACTAAATATATAGTTCTCAAAACAGTACACGATCACCGTCAACACTTATTTTGATTATACTCATACAAATTATATGTCATGATAATCAAATAAACTCAATACCCATACTCTCACACAATAAAAACAAGGAAGAAAGAAGAAAAAACAGCCAAATCTATAAGGTCATAGAGCGAGAGCTTGCTAATCAGATAGATAGGTTGTGGGGTGATGGTCGTCCGCTGTAGACTGGGGCAGATGCAGCGCCCGTATCCTCCTACAGTGTCAGAGCAGCCCTTTTTAGGGACAGGACTGCTCTCCCCACACGGGTAAGGGGAGATAAAAGGATCTCTAAACAAGGCCTGCCTCTCTTAGTACCTAGTAGGAAACCCCACAGCCGCCTGCGTGCAGAGTCGTGACTAGGAACTGCCAGCAGCATCCTCTACCTGTACCCGTTACCACTTCTCCATCGCCGCAGGGCTTGGGAAAGCTGGGTGTTGATGAGCTAGCCTCATTGTTCCGGCATTAGCCTGGTTGCCTGACCAGCACAGGTGATTTTTTAAGTGAAGAGGAGTTGTGCAGTCCCTTCTCCACTCTCTCGCCTACCGACGCTCAGAGTCCCACAGGTGCAGGTACTGCCACGTGTAGAACGGCCTCGGTAAGTGCAGGGGTGTTTTCTTCGGAGTTCCAACCCCTAGGAGGACTTCCAGCCACGGATAAGAGCTCCCCCTGCCCTTTGGTCATCCTCTTCCGCCTTCACAGCCGTTGGGAAAGGTTTCCTCCTCCGCCTGATCCGCCGTTGGGACTTCACATGCGCAGGTAGTACTGGGTTACATGGTACCAGTAGCAATGGCTAAGCCCGTGACCTGACATATATATATATATATGCATTCATCCTACTCTTACACATACATCACGTCACAATTAATAGGTTTTACAAATTCAAATGTATACACACTCACGCTCGCACGCACACGCACACACACACATACACACACACACACACACACACACACTCACACACACACAGGTTGTACACTCCGGCAGGGTGATGGGGGCTTTGTCTGTTGATAGCAAGGACAGAAATGAGATGAAACAAAAGGGGAGAATCTTAGGTCTGAAATAAATATGTCTTGAGGCCGGATTTAAAAGTAGTTTTTGGCGAAGGGAGAGAGGGAGGCCAGAAATAGAGAAAGAGCGACGGCCAACAGTGGATTGGTTGAATCTAGGTATTCGTAAACACAAGGTATCTGCAGCGGAGCGAAGGGAACGAGAAGGAGTGTACAGGTGAAGACATTCAAAGAGGTAAGAAGGTGCTGTTTTGTGGATACATTTGTAACAGAGGGTACTAATCTTATATTTGACTCTCTGTGACCAATGCAACCAGTGGAGAGATCGCAAGAGAGGTGTAATGTGCTCAGATGTTTTCTTTCTGAGAACTAGTCGAGCTGCAGAGTTGTGTATACGTTGAAGGGAGTGGGTAGATGATGCTGGTAGACCAGCCAGAAGAGAATTGCAATAGTCCAGACGTGAGAGAATGAGTGATGTGACTAGTTTGGATGTTCATCAGGGGACAGGTACTTTCGAACTGCACTAATTCGCCGTAATTGATAGTAGCACGACTGGCAGGTCTGGGTGATGAATTTTTGCATGGAGAGTGTGTTGTCGATAATGACCCCTAGATATTTTACAGCAGTGGATAGAGGGACTACCGTATTGCCGAATTGTATTGAAGCTGTTGTGATGGAAGACAGTTTGTGTTTGGTCCCTACAAGCATGGCTTCAGTTTTATCTGCATTTAGCTGTAACTTGTTTTGTGTCATCCAATTTTGGATATCTTGAAGGCCGTAGGACATATTGTCAACAGAGAAGGTAGATTTTCAGGAGTATCACTACTAAGATCTGGGAGTCATCTGCATAAAAATGATGGCTGATCTGATGACGATTTATTATATGTGAAAGTGGAGTAGTGTAGAGAGTGAAAAGGACAGGGCCAAGAACTGATCCCTGTGGGACTCAACATTCCAGTTTGGCAGGTGATGACTGAACCTTGTTTACTGCAACTGTGTGGAATTGGTCTGTAAGGTATGAACGGAACCAGGTGAGGCGAGAGAGAAGAATTGAGTGGTCTATAGTGTCAAAGGCTGCAGATAAGTCAAGAAGAGTGAGAAGGGAGATTTTTCCTGAATCAGAAGCGTGTAGAAGCGTGTTTAACGTGTGGACTAGGGTGGTCTCGGTGCTGTGGTTGGCACGATAGGCAGACTGAAAATGGGGAAGGAGATTGTTGGAATGAAGATGGCTGTTGAGTTGTTTCAGAACGACTTTTTCAAGGACTTGAGAAATGAACGGTAGGTCGGATACAGGTCTATAATTCTTCAGAGTGTTAGAGTCGAGGTCCTGATTTTTTAATAGAGGTGTAACGATTGCAGCTTTGAGAGCTGTTGGGAAGATTCCTGAAAGAAATGATGAGTTTACGATTTTTGTGATGGTAGGTATAAGCTGTGGAAGGCACTGAGTGAATAGAGAAGCAGGCACAAGATCAAGATCACATGATTTTATTGTTATTTCATTCAAGATTGTCTTGATTTCTTTCTCACTTGTTGGATGAAAGAACAGGAGAGGAATGCTAGAGAATTGGGGACCAAGAGGCGCAGGGTGGAAAGGAGTCAGATCCAGTCTGAAGCGAATGTTGCGGACCTTGTCAGAGAAGAATGAAGAGAATATAGCAGGAAGTTCAGAGTGGCTGTGAACAGTAGGCAGAGGGCTTGCCTTTGCAGATCCAAGGAGAGTTGAGGTAAGAAAAAAAGCGATTTCATGGTCGTAGCATCAAGTACTTGAGCAGAGAAATAGTTTGTCTTTGCAGAATGTATTAAGGTTTTGACTTGGTTTATTTCTTTTTGCAAGAGCTGTTTGCTTATTTCAGGTTTTGTTTTTGCCACTGCCGCTCAAGTTGTCGGCAAACATTCGCGACCAGGATATCGTGAGTGTACCATGGAGCCAGGGCCTATCAGGCAGGAAAAGGTCAGTGGGAGGTGCATGTTCATCAAGAAGTTGGCCGAGAACAGTGTTATAGTGTTTAGAAGGGTCAGTGTGGTCAGGGATTGCGACAGGCGTTCAGCAGCTTGTGAAGAGAAATTCTGAATGTCAATGGCCTTGAGATTACCACGGGTGACACGCTTTTTCTTTTTGATAAGCCTTGCAGTATTGAGAAGGAAAAGAATGACAGAATGGTCAGAAAGCAGTTCATTAGTGACAGATACAGATGTGACCAGATCTTGTGAAGCATCGGTAATGAGCCAGTATAAGATATGACCTGATCTGTGAGTTGGTTCGTTTACCAGCTGGGAAAGAGAGTGGTTTGACAGAGAAAGAGAAAGATGTTTGACATCAGGGGAAGACTGGTTATCATCTATCTATCTATCTATCTATCTATCTATCTATCTATCTATCTATCTATCTATCTATTATATATATGTGTGTGTAATTTTTTTATATTCTATATTTTATTTCGAGGATAATGGAATAAGCACTCAAGTGCTTTTTTTTTTTACATCCTGTCCCCATGTGTATGCAGTTTTGTCAGTTTTGTCATCCACACAATGGCCTACTCTTCTGAAAAGCGGAACAGGTTTTGAACTGTGCAAGATGTTTTGTGTGTGTTGGCTCATGGGACCTGTTTTATAATCATATCCAAAGGACAGTTAGGGGGAGTGGAGTGGGCACTGATGTTAACTCCAGAGGAAAAATCCTCTTGAAGGGTCAGCACATCACAACTCATCACTCTAACCACCAGGCTATCTCACCCCCCCCCCCCCCCCCCCCCCACAGAGAGGAGAGAGAGAGAGAGAGAGAGAGAGAGAGAGAGAGAGAGAGAGAGAGAGAGAGAGAGAGAGAAAGAGAGAGACAGACAGACAGACAGACGGACAGACAGACAGAGACAGAGAGGAAGGGAGAGAGAGCAAGAGAGGGAGAGAGTCTTCTCAAACTGATACAGGCTACAATATTTTGTTAATATTATTGGTTATATGTCATTAAACTTGAATACTTTGTACAAAGTGTTATGCAGAACTCCATTTTTTTTATGTACCTTATATTCCATGTTTGTATTCATTCATATGATTCATTTTATTTGACATGTGCACATCACAACAAACTTAACCATCTACCATAACAACTAAGGGACAGGTTATTCCACACACCAATTCTAAGGCAGAGGTGGAACAGACATGAAGGCAAACAGGAAACCTCTGTCTGAGCCAGACACCTTCATATGCAAATGAGTGCAGAGAAAAACAGAACCAGGTAGGGCGTGGTTTTCCCTCTGGTGAAAAGAAAATGAAAATTAATGGAGTAGAGAGGTAGGGGAGAGAGAGAGAGAGAGAGAGAGAGAGGAGAGTAGGTGATAATGTTATTCCACAGCTAACAGCTGGTCATGTTGTCTTCTGCAGGGTCAGTGCTGAGTCACTACACAAATTTTAATCTGTGACTATGTGTGTGTGTGTGTGTGTGTTTGAATTGAATTGAATTGAATTGAACAGAATGAAATTTGATTTAAAGAGGGTTATGGCATAAGTAAACATACCTTTTTACAACCAGCCCTCTGGGCAAAAGAACACACACACACAAAAACTTACAAAAATACCCCTCCCAACCAAACAACAAAGAACACAATTTTGTTCAAAGTAAAAGGGAAAATATAGCAAATCATCAAAAATATAAAATACATAATCATTGTAAGCATATAACTTAAAAAACCTGACTGGAGAGAGAGAGAACACAATTTTGCAAACATTATTTACGAGAGAGACAGACAGACAGACAGATGCCTGCAATGAGAATAATGTGCACAGGCATGGTTTTACAATAGCATAACACCTTATGTACACATTTTGTCTCCTATCTTCTTATGCCCACCTTTCTCATAAAGGCCTGTGTTGCCAAGATCCTGGCTACTGTCTTCATTGTTCAAGAAAGAATATCAGCTAATTAGTTCATGTTTCTGCTTTTGAAAGCCAGATTTTTTTGTACAGGTCTGTTACATGTATTATCCTCATGTTTTGTAACAACCCTTGCACGTTTATGTTTATCTTAAAATGGATCAGTCTCCCAGAAAAAAATGCTTGATATACAATATTGGTTAATTACAAAACCAAAATTATTGGAAGAAGGATACAACAACATAATATTAACAAACAGGACTAATGTAAAGGTTAGCCTAGTGGTCAGAACATTGCGCTCACAATCTGATGACCCGGGTTCAATTCCTGTTCAAGGGGATATTTTCCCCTGGAGTTAACATCAGTGCCAACTCCACTCTCCCCAAAAATCCTATGGATGAGACTATAAACCGAACGGTGTGCCAATGCAGGCAGAACATCATGTTAAATCCTGTTCGGCTTTTCGTAAGAGTAGGCCATTGTGTGCTGGTGGGAATGGATGACAAAATTTACAAAACTGCATACACACAGGGACTAGATGTAAAAAAGCACATAAGTGCTTATTCCATTATCCTCGATATAAAAGATTAAAATAAAATAAAAATCTCACCCTTCACATTCACCTATCCCATAATCCTGTGAACCATGGGGCCACAAATGAAGATTTTTGCAACCAGCTTCCTCCACTCCCTGTGGTCCTCTGCTTTCCCTAGCAAATTGTTCCACTCAAGGCCAGTCCACTATCTGATGTTGTCTTCCCATCATTTCTATCTAAGAACTGCTTATTATGAGTGTATACTGTTTTGACCATTCCTAAATCGGCATTCAGCTACCTTAATTATAGTGGTTAAAACCGGCCTATACACAAAAATCTTTTCATTGGTAAACCTTGGACTTCTAGCCAAGGAACGAAAACAAGACCTGTATGCTTGGGTTTTCCTTCATTTATTTCTCTTTTCAATAATAGACACTCCCCCCCCCTCCATTTCCTTGAAAAGAAACTACAGAAAACCCAACAGTTTGTGAAAAATAGAAAAATAATATTGTCACAAGGAACAGTTACAGACCACTAACAAGTCACCACTCACTATACCATGGCCACGATGGCTATGCTTTCAAAGCCATTGACATCAAACAATACCCAGGGCCGGGTGAGAAGACTGGGTGTGACAAACTTGGCTACAATTAGTATGGAAATCGTTCAGACCTATGGAAATAGTCACCTCATGCAGAGGAGCATTTTCCAAACGTGGCTGGCCCAAGCAGCTTATTAGTTTGAAAGCCAACGTCTTTGTTCTGGTCATCAGGCCTAGTTGGGGAGTCTGACTCAAACGGCAACAGAAAGGCGGGAGCAGGCTGAATGGAGGATGATTATCTTCTCTGTTGAGGCTGCTAAATTGGCCGTCTTGAGATAGATAGATAGATAGAGAGATAGAGAGAGAGAGGGATTCTTTTACTTCGAGGATAATGGAATGAGGACGTATAATGGAATCACCCCGGACGGCAAGTGTGACACAGAAATCAAGAAGAGAATCGGTCAATCTAAGGCAACTTTTAACAACATGAAATGCATTTTTACCAACAGTAAGATAAGCCTCAAGACAAAGATCCATGTTTTGAGAGCCTACGTATGGTCCATTCTTCTGTACGGATGTGAGTGCTGGACCCTAGCCAAGGACACAGAACAGCGACTAGAAGCAGTGGAGATGTGGTTCATCCAGAGAATCATGAAAGTCTCATGGACAAAAAGAATAACAAATGCAGAAGTAATGGAAATGGCTGGATACAAGAGATCCCTTCTCAACACCATCAGAGAAAGACAGCTCAAATTTTTCGGCCATATAATCAGGGCTGACGGACTAGAGAAACTGTTATGGAGTGGCAAAATCTGTGGAAACAAGAGCAGAGGAAGACAAGGCACAAAATTCACAGACAGCTAAAACACATTCGCAACGAATAAAGAGGGCACCAACAATGAGCTCATGAGAGGGACCGAGAACAGGGAAGAATGGAGAGCCATGATCGTTGATGTCTGCAGGACCAGACTGGACACTTGAAGAAGAATGAAATGAGCACTCATGTGCTTCTTTTTCATCCAGTCCCCGTGTGTTTGCAGTTTTGTAAATTTGTCTTCGTTCCCACAGAGAGAGAAAATGAATGAATGAATAAATTAATACATTATCTTTATTTTCCAAGGGTAACAGAGTAAGTATTTATATACTTTATTTTCATCCGCCCTTGCCCTGGTTAGGTACTATTAACAAAATACACATACAAAGAAGGCAAAACCCCAACTACAACACCGACAACACAAGTTCAAAGTATGATTTTTAAAAAAGATATAAATGTGTATTCCACAAACACATGATCCCCAATAATATTGACCTGAACACTAATGTCAAAGAGATACATCGACTATAATGATTTTGAGAAAGGAGATAGATTTGTGTTCAATAAACACACAATCCCCAAATGGCTTGAACACATATATCAAAACAGATACATTGATTACAATCATACAATTTATATAGAGTATTAGAGAGAGAGATATATATAATTTCTTCAGGATATATATATTTTAACCTTTAAACAATATTATAAATCGAAAAGCCAAAACTATCAACATTAAACAAACACTATTTTTGAAGAAAAAAATCATCACTTAGAGAGAGAGAGAGAGAGAGAGAGAGAGAGAGAGAGAGAGAGAGAGAGAGAGAGAGAGAGAGAGAGTACAAAATCAAGGACTGATATATAAACTAAGCTGTAGATTTTCAGTTTTTGACTTATACTTTTTAAAAAAAAAGCTTTCTGGAGCCATTTTGCTAACTCTCAGAAAGTGGAAATGCATTCCTCACTGTAATAAACTAGTCAAAATATACTGTAAGCTGCAGCAGACAATGTGGCAATACCCTTTGTATTGCTGAGATCACACCATGCAAGCAGCAGTGGCCCCGTGGATAAGGTGACAGGCTCCTTACCATAATGATCTATGATCACTAGTTGCGGGTTCACATCTCGGTGACGTTTGCTTGATTTTTTAAAAAGACGGGATAGCCTAGTGGTTAGAACATTGCGCTCGCAATCTGACGACCCGGGTTCGATTCCCGTTCAAGGGGATCTTTTCCCCTGGAGTTAACATCAGTGCAGACTCCACTCTCCACGAAAGTCCTTCGGATGAGACTATAAACCGAGGTCCCGTGTGCGAACGCACGCAGAACATCTTGCGCACACGTTAAATCTTGTTCCGCTTTTCGTAAGAGTAGGCCATTGTGTGCCAGTTGGAACAGATGACAGAATTGACAAAACCGCATACACACGGGGACTAGATGTAAAAAAGCACATAAGTGCTTATTCCATTATCCTCGATATAAAAGAATAAAATATAAAATAAAATAAAATAAATTAAATAAATAAATAAAAATAAAGACGCCAGGGTTTTTCCCTGTTTTTAAGCCGACTTGTCCGCACATTCATCCCCTTTGTGTATACATGCACACAGACCATCACGTTTGCTTGATGCCATCTGTCTGTGTGGCTGTCTGTCTGTGTGTCTGTCTGTATGTGTGTGGATGATGTGGAAGGTGAAGTGACACGTGGATGGACTGTTCTGCACACTGACTGACACAACACTGAAAATATCTGACGAAGATTTCTCGAATAATGACACCGAAGTAGCGATTTTTGTCGACTGCTTTTCATCCTGGAGATTGTAAGAGGGAGGGCAGAGGGCTGGGGGTGGGGGTGTTTACTTTATATCCCTTTTTATATTGTGCGTCACGTTTTCTGCCAAGTGATTCAGAAATAGAACAGTTCCTTCTCCCTTCAGACACAACCAATACATATACAGACACACACACTGGCACACAACGTCTCCTTAGGGACACAAAAAAGAGGATTTAATAGCATCGATTTTTACTTTCTTTAAAGTAGTTCTTTTTCCAGTTTGAATTATCGGGGGACGGGGGAGGGGCAGGGGGGAGAATTCTATGAAAATCTCTCTGTCTCTGTGTATGTGTGTGTCTCTCTCTCCCTGAGCTAACCAGGGGGGTGGGGGGTTGGGGGAGGGGGAAAGAGAGAGAGATGGAGAGAGAGAGGTGCGTGCCTGTGTGCGCGCATACATGAGTGTATATGCATGCTTGCGTGCTTGTATGCTTGCATGCATGTGTGTGTGTGTGTGTGTTGCGTACGTGCGTGCATGCTTGCGTGTGTGTGTGTTTGTGTGTGTGTGTGTGTGTATCTGTGTCTGTCTGTATGTCTGTCCAGACAATGAATTCAAGCTTAGTGACAGACAACAGATAAGAATGCGAAACAAACATGGCTGACTTAGAGATTGTCAAAGGATTAAAGGGAAAAAAAGAAAAAGAAAAGGATTTAAAAGAACAAGTGTAAACGTAAGTTTACTTTGTTTTATTTATGAAATTTTGAAAACAGGAACGTCACCAGGCAGTCTTAGAGAAAGAGAGGGAGGGAGAGAAGAGAGAGACAGAGAGAGAGAGAGAGACAGAGAGAGAGAGACACAGAGAGAGAGAGAGAAGGGGTGGGGTGGGGGTGGGGAGAGATTTGGGGGTTGTTAATCTTCTCTCTCCACCCCACCCCCCCTATATCTCTCTCTCCCTCTCGCAGTATGTCTCTGCCTGCTTTCCTGCCTGCCCATCGATCTTTCAATCCATCAATCTGTCTGTCTGTTTGTCTCTTTCTCTCTCAGCCCACAGAAAGCTATCCAGACGTAGGCGGCAGCGGTAAGGCCACTAGCCGGGCTAGGCCCTGCTCTGCTGCTGGACCCCTCTGTGACGCCTTGTGGTAGCTGTTCAATGATGCAAAATAGGTGGTGGGACAACGCTCACCTCTCTTCACTGCTAGCCTATGTTGAAAAGAGCTGCACAGTCACGGAGCCAGACCGAATGAGATGGGCAGCGCTAGATAGGAGGATGGTCACCCGCACCACTACCCCCAGAGTGCATGTTTTGGATGTTTAAGAAACAAGAACAAGAAGAAACGCAGCAGCAGCAGCAGCAGCAGCAGCAGCAGCCAGCAGCAGCAGTAGTAGTAGTACACCAGCCGCCATGGCGCAGTGGTTAGCGCCTTGGGTTACTGACTAAAGGTCGCGGGTTCGATTCCCATAAGAGTCATAGGGATTTTTCGGACTCCGGCCGGCTCCTACCCAGAGTGAGTGTGCTGTAGGCTCAGTGGGAAGACTGGGACCACACAGTCGAGCTTCATCCACTTAACGGATGCGAGTTTGAGAGTGTTGCTCAAATTACCTGACCAACACTGCAGGTGTCTGTATTGACGCCGGGATAATATTATGATAGTAAGCATAGAGTACAACCCTGTCAAGTAGTCTCAAAGCATATGCACTTCCACAGCAGCATCATTACGTCATCCTCATTGTCATTGATCATCATGCAATTAAAAAAAATTGCCTCTGATTCCGTGGTCCCGGTTGCTGTGGTCTCATGGTGACCTCAGATTCGGTTTGCTCATACACTTCTGTACCTGTGGTGTTTGTGTCAAAGCCTTTGGGGTTGGAGGTTCGCGGGGGACGGTCGCTGGAGGGACATTGTGGTAGTTGCCACCTCGGGTGGGCAACTCACTCAGTCTGGTTCCGCGACTGAGCTAATACTGTCGTTAGTAGGGGGCTTAGTAGGTGGTGTCCTGCGTATGTTAGCTCAGAACAGGCACCACTGAACACCACCAAAGTGACCCAGCAGCAGTGCAGGGTCTCTCTGGCTGGTGGCCCCACGGCGGCCTGATAGTGATGGGCTCCCTGTGGACTTTTGACCCGGAGACATAACAAATCTGGGCATGGTTGTGGCGGGGAGATTGGAATGAGCGGCGTGGGAACACCAGGACGGGGAACGTCACAGAAGATGAGGCAGAAAAAAAACAGTAGTAGTAGTAGCAGCAGCAGCAGCAGCAGCAGCAGCAGCAGCAGCAGCAGCTAGTAGTAGTAGCAGCAGCAGCAGCAGCAGCAGCAGCAGCAGCAGCAGCAGCAGCAGCAGCAGCAGCAGCATTAGTAGTAGTAGTAACAGTAGTACTAGCAGCATCAGCATTCATAGTAGTAGTACTACTAGTAGTAGCAGTATAAGTAGTAGTAATAGTAGTAGTAGTAGTAGTAGTAGTAGTAGTAGTAGTAGTAGTAGTAGTAGTAGTGGTAGTAGTAGTAGTAGCAGCAGCAGCAGCAGCAGCAGCAGCAGCAGCAGCATTAGTAGTAGTAGTAGTGGTAGTAGTAGTAGTAGTATAATTAGTAATAGTAGAAGTAGTAATAGTAGTAGTAGTAGCAGCAGCAGCAGCAGCAGCAGCAGCAGCAGCAGCAGCAGCAGCAGCAGCAGCAGCAGAAAAGGAAAGATCTGCATCCCATGTGAGTTATGATGCTCGATTGTCGGTCCAATTCTACACACTGAGTTTATCATTCAACATTCAACATATAAAGCTATCGATAAACTGACCCGAACACTCGTTAATTAAAAAAACAAAAACAAAAAACGAATCTCACAAACACAGAAAGCGAGAAGTGCGGCTTTGATCCTCGTTTGAGCCCGATTTTTCTCCCCTTCCACAAGACCTTGAGTGTGGTCTGGGAAATAGTCTGTCGGATGAGACGATAAATGTAGTCCATGTGTCCAACAGGCGACAAGCGCATGTGGAATATTTTTCACGGTAACAAGAGCGTTGAACCTGGCGACCTCAGAAAAAGGCCACTCTTACACGGAAGCAAATATCTCTCTCTCTCTCTCTCTCTCTCTCTCTCTCGATATATATATATATATAAACATGATATTTCTATTTTTTTAAAAAGAAGGTGGGTGCCGCTGCTCTTGTGGCGACGAGCCATCCCCAGGGAGAACAGCACGAAGTGCATGTAGATTTCTTCTGCTTTGACTGGATGCAGTGTACAAAGCAGTACAGCACAATACAAAGTAGTACAGTAAAGTACAAAGTACTACAGTACAATACAATACAAAGCAGTACAGTACAATACAACGCAGTACAGTACAATACAATACAATACAAAGCAGTACAATACAGTACCATACAAAGCAGTACAGTACAATACAAAGCAGTACAGTACAATACAATACAAAGCAGTACAGTACAATACAACGCAGTACAGTACAATACAATACAATGCAAAGCAGTACAATACAATACAAAGCAGTACAGTACAGTACAATACAATACAAAGCAGTAGTGTACAGTACAATACAAAGCAGTACAGTACAATACAAAGCAGTACAGTACAGTACAAAGTAGTACAGTACAATACAAAGCAATACAGTAACAATACATTACAGTACAAAGCAGTACAGTACAATACAATGCAGTACAGTACAGTGCAGTACAAAGCAGTACAGTATAATACAAAGCAGTACAATACAGTACAAAGCAGTACAGTACAATGCAAAGCAGTACAGTACAATACAGTACAGTACAAAGCAGTACAGTACAATACAAAGCAATACAGTACAATACAAAGCAATACAGTACAATACAAAGCAGTACAGTACAATACAAAGCAGTGCAGTACAGTACAATACAAAGCAGTGCAGTACAGTACAATACAAACAGTACAGTACAAAGTAGTACAGTACAATTCAAAACAGTACAGTACACAGCAGTACAGTGCAATACAAAGCAGTACAGCACGATACAAAACAGTACAATACAACACAACACATGACAACTCAACACAATGCAATACAACACAAGACAATGCAATACCAACAATACAACCCCCCCTCCCCCATCCCCTAGAAAAAGAGTCCCCCCCCATCTGATCTGCTAGCGCCAAGTGCACCGCCTGTATCTTGGTACCAATGCAGCTGGTCAGATACAGCACAGAACTGACTTCAGAGCGTGTGTGTAGCCTGTGTAGGTCGGCCAGCGATCGTGTTTCGGTTTCAGGTCATCATAGGGTATACCACATGGGAAATACACAAGAATTGAAATGTCAGCCTAAACGAATACACACACAGACACACACAGACACACATGCACGCATACACGCACGCACGCACGCACGTACGCACGCACACGCATCCACGATACACAGGTGTATAATTATTATATATCTGCCTGGAAAAATTGGGGACCAAAGAAATCTAAGTGTTTGTTTCTCTCCCTCTCTCTCTCATATATATATATATATATATATATAATATATTATATATATATATATTATATATATATATATATATATATATATAATATATATATTATATATATATATATATATACGTGTGTCTGTCTGTTTGTATATATAAAAATATATATAAGGCCAAGGTTTTGTGCTATGAAGTAATCTAGCTTTTATGAAATAAAATATCCCCAAAACAAAACCGATTCGATGTACACTTGAACTGACTTTTAGCTCGTCTATTCGCATCACAGCAGTCTCTGTCCACCCATCCCACTATTCTCAAATAACCAAGCTCCATCACACTGCGCCACCTTACCATCCTTCCTGAAAATAATAACAAGACAGACAGACAAACATACAGATAAACGCACGCACGCTTGTATACACATGTGCGTCTGCGCGGACACACACACATATCCTCAGACACACACCCATGCACACACACACACGAACACA
>CM054139.1:55887053-55892053 GCA_028751875.1 Rapana venosa | reverse complement strand
AGGCCCAAACGGGGTTCGAACCACCGCACACTTCTGACTCACTTTCTAGGCAGTGCATTATCTCTAGACCACAGATCCACGTATTCGTGTGTATGAGTGTGTGTGTGTGTGTGTGTTGTGTGTGTGTGTGTGTGTGTGTGTGTGTGTGTGTGTGTGTGTGTGTGTGTGTGTGTGTGTGTGTGTTCTTCTTTAATTTAACGCCTTTTCACATTACGTGATATTAGAAAAAGTGTGTGTGTGTATGTGTGTGTATGTGCGTGCGTGCGTGTGTGTGTGCGCGTGTGTGCGCGCGCGCGCGCACAAAAACCACACGCATATATTGCATTTGTACATTTGCATGCAAGAGAGACAGCATGGGCGTTCAAACATTTTTGTGTGTCTGTCCACGTAGATCGATGTAAATACATACTGCGATATACATGTTGAATTTGCCATTTGCCGCGCGCGTGCGTGCGTGTGTGTGTGTGTGTGTGAGCGCGCGCGCGCGTGTGTGTATTTTTATGATTGGAATTTACTTCTTCCTGTAATAAATGTCCTTTTCTTTTATTGGTTCTACATGTGGGTTATAAGCCTACCCGAATCTCTCTCTCTCTCCTTTCTCTCTCTCTCTCTCTCTCTCTCTCTCTCTCTCTCTCTCTCTCTCTCTCTCTCTCTCTCTCTCTCCACTGTAGGCGTGCATTTTGTTCACTGACTCTTACGCTTTTAGTGTGATATAGCACATCATAATAATTGGCAATGCCCTTAGTGTATGGTATGTTAATACAGTCATTTGTGCTTTGGCATGTGTGTATGGACGCTGGTGAGTGCATAGGTGCGCACTTAAGTGCTCTGTGTGTGTGTGTGTGTTTTAAAAATTTATTTTATTCTTTTATTTCGAGGATAATGCTGTGTGTGTGTGTTTGTGTCGCGCGCGCATGCACTCACGCTTGTGTGGATTTGTAAAAATTAAATTATTATTTGTGATAAAAGTTTTTTCAGTTCATTCTTTATATATATGGCTCTCGACCCACACGAATTTCTTTATTTATTGAGATGGGATGATAAAGTATTGGTACTGGTACACACACACACACACACACACACACACACTCTCTCTCTCTCTCTCTCTCTCTCTCTCTCTCTCTCTCTCTCTCTCTCTCTCATCTCTCTCTCTCTCTCTTCAAGTTTGTTTTTATTCTGCACTTTTATCTGACATTGTTTTTAGTTATTGTCTGCTTTTTCTTGAGGGTATTTTTGTTTTGTTTTGATCTAAATTCATTAAATGTGAATAGACGTTAAACTGAAGATCTCACACACACACGCATGCACGCACGCACGCACGCACACACACATGTGAGCATGTACACACAATTTATGTTATAGAGAGAGAGGGAGAGAATGACAGTGACAAAGACAATGACAATGACAATATTTGATTGTCATATGCTTTTTAAGCCCATTCACAATGGGACAGTGGGAAGGGGAATTGGCACAAAAACACACATAGTAACATTTTTTTTTAAAGTACATTTACTACAGCCCAAATGAACTCTATGGCATGGAATCCACGTCATGGTTCATGGAATAGGTTCAGGTTTAGATCAATTATTGCGTTACACTTTCAATCATTGCAAATGTGTGTGTGTGTGTGTGTGGTGTGTGTGAGAGAGAGAGAGAGAGAGAGAGAGAGAGAGAGAGAGAGAGTGAGAGAGAGAGAGAGAGAGAGAGAGAGATTCATACACTTTCATCCCCCCACCCCATGTATAATTCGAACTGGAAAAAGATTTGCTTTCAACAAGGTAAAAAAATAAATCGATGCTATTAAATCCTCTTTTTTGTCGCTAAGAAGACGTTGTGTGCCAGTGTGTGTGCCTGTATATGTATTGGTTGTGTCTGAAGGGAGAAGGGGCTGTTCTATTTCTGAATCACTTGGCAGAAAACGTGACGCACAATATGAAAAGGGATATAAAGTAACCCCGCCCCCTCCCACCTTTACAATCTCCAGGATGAAAAACAGTGGACAAAAATGAGAAGCCTCATTATTCGAAAAATTGTAGTAAGATATTTTTAGTGTTGTGTCAGTGTGCAAAACAGTCCATACAAGTGACACTTTACTTTCCAAATAATCCATAGACAGACACACAGACACACAGCCACACAGGCAGTTGGCATCAAGCAAACTTGATTGTCTTAATGCGTGAATACACAAAGAGGGTGATGAATGCACGGGCAAGTCTGCTATAAAACAGTAGGACTAATGGTGTCTTTTAAAAATCAAGCCAAGGCCACCCAGATATTAACCTGTCACTTGTGATCTTAGATCAATATGGTTAGGAGCCTGTCGCCTTATCCATAGGGCTACTGCTTGTTGAGTAAATATTACTTGATAATAACTAATTGCTAATTAACAGGTAGTTAGCTTTCTGTGTTCAGAGGGGTCCTGCCAGCATGACCATGTAACATGAGAGTAAAGCAGGTGAACAGGTGGACAACAGGTGTAACAAACAAAACATCATGCCCTAACAAGATGGCCCCTTTTCTTCCTGTTATTTCCAGGATAATGGAATAAGCCTTCATATGCTTTTTTTACATCCAGTCCCTGTGTGTATGTGGTTTTGTAAATTTTGTAATTCGTTCCCAGGATGTTCTCCTTGAGGAGATGTGCTCTCATGACAGGCATCTGTGACCTATACACACACATGGGTGCATGTGTGTACACACACACACACACACACACACACAGTTTCTCTGTCTGTCTGTCTGTCTGTCTCTCTCTCTCTCTCTCTCTCTCTCTCAGTGTCCCAGATTAAAAGTTGTGTAGTGACTCAGCACTGACCCTTCAGAAGACAACATGACCAGCTGTTAGCTGTGGAATAACATTATCACCCAATCCCCCCCCCCCCCCCCCCCCCCCCCTCCTCTTCTCTCTCCCTCCCACCCCTCTACTCCATTTATTTTTCCATTGCTTTTTCACCAGAGGAAAACAAAGCGCCCGTGCTCGTTCCCGTTTTTCTCTGCACTCATTTGCATATGAAGGTGTCTGGCTCAGACAGACCTTTCCTGTTTGCCTTCATGTCTGTTCCACCTCTGCCTTAGAATTGGCTGTGTGGAATAACCTGTCCCTTAGTTGTTATGGTAGATGGTTAAGTTTGTTGTGATGTGCCCATGTCAAATATGGATGAATACAAGAGTGCAGTATGGTTTGTAACCCCCCAAGTTCTGCATGTTGCATTGCCCCCAAAAACTTGAGCTTGGTGGTATATCACTATTAGCATTCAGAAAATGTGGTGTCCAGTACCTCTTCAAGAAGATTTTGTTTGTCTGTCTGTCTGTCTTTCCATCTCTGTCTCAGTATGTCTCTGTCACTGTCTGTCTGCCTCCTCCCTTTCTCTGTCTGTATATATATATATATATATATATATATATATATATATATATATATATATATGTATATATATATGTATAGATATCTATATATCCATTTCTCAGTCTTTGTTTCTTCTGTCTGTCTGTCTGTCTCTTTTTCTCGATTTGTTGTTTTTCACAGACATATCACACAGCTCTAATATGAATTTGCTTGTCCTTTCAGTATGTACAATAATATAGCATCGCTTTGGAATTTCCAGCAATTTTATATCATCGTAGATGTATGTCACAGCCGCACATGCACACACACATGCACGCATATGTGTGTGTGCACAAACGCACGTGCACACACCACACACACACACACACACACGAGCATGTGCACAAACACACACACACATTTGTTTAACCTTGTGTTGATGAGGCCAGTAAAGCAGAGACCAGAGCAATGCCTCTGTCATTAGTTGAGTCCCCTTCCGTTCTCTTCTGCAAGTATATTGGCTTCATTTTCTTTCAGTTGACCAATCACCTGCTTTTTTCCAGTAAAAAAATTTAAATGTTTCGGCAAGTCGATACCATTTTACTTTAAGATACTTCTAGAAACTTGTATCCACATTATTCATTAGACTGAAGTTACAGTTGTATTGTATTGTATTGTACTGTATTGCATGGTATTGTATTGTATTGTACTGTATTGTATTGTATTGCATTGTTTACTACTTTCAGTCACAGCAGATTTATCTGCATGAAATTCAGGCTGCTCTCTCTGGGGAGAGATTATCAATACAATAGCAGCTTCCACTCATTATAATTTATTTTTAAAATCCTGTCAGCATAAAGTATTTTGCCTCTGTGTGTTTGATGACTAGGTGTCCCCAACTTTCATTTGTAAAGGGATGATGAATTGGTGTGAACATTAACAGCAGGTTTGAATTTGCAGTGTTTATCCTGTTCATGCAAAATATAAAAAGCAACAAGGCTTTATTCGTGTGAAGTTAACTTTAAAAAAAAATTAAGCTGCAAGTCTGATCTGTCTTTTTCTGGTATGAAAAGCCTTATACAAAAATAGGGTCAACCTTCTCTTCTTTGTTTTTGTTTTGTTTTGTTTGTTAGTTTGAGTTTTTTGTTAGTTCTTTCATTTCTCGATGCTGACAAAATAAAGTAATTGGGAATGCCGTAATATTTTAAAGAAAGTTTTTATCTGAAATAATAAAGGAAGAGCAATTCAGCCTAAACTGGCTTCATCATCAAGGCCGATTTACACAATGAAACGAGGCAGGGCACTCAGGTTTAACATTGTAAGGCGCCATTACCTTACACTAATAGGAAACAAATCGTTGTAGCAAAAAAAAAGGGGGCGCTGCTCTGTGGCGACGCGCTCTCCCCGGGGAGAGCAGCCCGAATTTCACGCAGAGAAATCTGACGTGACTTAAAGTGATATAAATAAAATAAAATAAATAAATAAAAACAAAGGGGTAGTACATATTTAGAGGGAGAATGAAGAGTGAACGAATGAACTTTTTTTCTTGGTTTGTTTTCAAGGACTATAGACAAGCATTTACATACTTTTTTTTCATCAGAAGAGAGAGAAGAGAAGAGAGAGAGAGAGAGAGAGAGAGAGAGAGAGGAGAGAGAGAGAGAGAGAGAGATGGGAA
>CM054139.1:55819553-55877053 GCA_028751875.1 Rapana venosa | reverse complement strand
GTGTGTGTGTGCAGAGAGTTGGGCTGTGTTCTGGCGTGGTGTGTGCATAGTTGGTGCTGTGTGGTGTGTGTGCAGTAGTGGGCTGTGTTTGGTGTGTGTGTGCAGTAGTTGGCTGTGTTGTGGTTGTGTGTTGATGTAGTTGGGTGTGTTCGTGGTGTGTGTGTGTGGTTGGGCTGTGTTTGGCTGTGTGTGAGTAGTTGGGCTGTGTTTGTGGTGTGTTGTGTGCAGTAGTTGGGCTGTGGTTCTGGTGTGTGTGTGCAGTAGTTGGGCTGGGGTTGTGTGGTGTTTTGCAGTAGTTGGGCTGTGTTGTGTGTGTGTGCAGTAGTTGGCTGTGTTTTGTGTGTGTTGGGTGGTGTTTGTTTGGCAGTAGTTGGGCTGTGTTGTTGGTGTGTGTGTGCAGTAGTTGGCTGTGTTGGTGGTGTGTGTGTGTGTTTTGTGTGTGCAGTAGTTGGGCTGTGTTTGGTTGTGTTGTGTGTGTGCAGTAGTTGGGCTGTGTTTCTGGTGTGTGTGCAGTGTTGGGCTTGTGTTCTGGTGTGTTGGTGTGTGCAGTAGTTTGGGCTGTGTTGTGGTGTGTGTGTGCAGTAGTTGGGCTGTGTTGTGTGGTGTGAGTAGTGTGTGTTTGTGTGTTGTGTGTGCAGTAGTTGGGTGTGTTTGTGTGTGTGTGAGTGTGTGTGTTTGTGGTGTGTGTGTGCAGTAGTTGGGCTGTGTTTCTGTGTGTGTGTGCAGTAGTTGGGCTGTGTTCTGGGTTTTGTGTGTGTGTGTCAGTAGTTGGGCTGTGTTTGGTGTGTGTGTGGCAGTAGTTGGGGGCTGTGTTTCTGGTTTTGTGTGTGTGCAGTAGTTTGGGCTGTGTTCTGGTGTGTGTGTGCAGTAGTTGGGCTGTGTTGTGGTGTGGTGTGTGCAGTAGTTGGGCTGTGTTCTGGTGTGTGTGTGCAGTAGTTGGGCTGTGTTCTGTGTGTGTGTGTGCAGTAGTTGGGCTGTGTTGTGGTTGTGGGGTCAGTAGTTGGGCTGTGTTGTGGTGGTTGTGCAGTAGTTGGGCTGTGTTGGTGGTGTGTGCAGTAGTTGGGCTGTGTTGTGGGTGTGTGTGTGTTTTGTAGTTGGGCTGTGTTCTGTGTGTGTGTTGCTGTGTGTTTTGGTTGGGCTGTGTTCTGGTGTGTGTGTGCAGTAGTTGGGCTGTGTTTGGTGTGTGTGTGCAGTAGTTGGGCTGTGTTCTGGTTGAGAGTGTGTGTGCAGTAGTTTGGGCTGTGTGTTTGGTGTGTGTGTGTCAGTAGTTGTGGGCTGTGTTGTGGTGTGTGCAGTAGTTGGGCTGTGTTGTGGTGTGTGCAGTAGTTGGGCTGTGTTCTGGTGTGTGTGCAGTAGTTGGGCTGTGTTCTGGTGTGTGTGTGCAGTAGTTGGGCTGTGTTCTGGTGTGTGTGTGAGTAGTTGGGCTGTTGTTCTGGTGTGTGGCAGTAGTTGGGCCTGTGTTCTTGCTTGTGTGTGTGCAGTAGTTGGGCTGTGTTGTGTGTGTGTGTGTGTGTGTGTGTGTGTAGTAGTAGTGGTGTGTTTGGTGTGTTGTGTGCTTTTGGGTGTGTTGTGTGTGTGTGCGTAGTTGGGCTGTGTTCTGGTTGTGTGTCAGCAGTTGGGCTGTGTTCTGTGTGTTGCTGTGTCTGTTAGTGTGGGCTGTGTTCTGGTGTGTGTGCAGTAGTTGGGCTGTGTTTTGGTGTGTGTGTGGTGTTGTGTGTGTGGTGTCGTGTGTTTGTGGTGTGTGCAGTAGTTGGGCTGTGTTGTGGTGTGTGCAGTAGTTGGGCTGTGTTTGTGGTGTGTGCAGTAGTTAGGTCTGTGTTGTGGTGGTGTGTGTGTTGTGTGTGTGCAGTAGTTGGGCTGTGTTCTGGTGTGTGCAGTAGTTGGGCTGTGTTGTGGTGTGTGCAGTAGTTGGGTGTGTTCTGGTTGTGTGTGCAGTAGTTTGGCTTGTGTTTCTTGGTTGTGTGTGTTGCAGTAGTTGGCTGTGTTCTGGTGTGTTTGTGCAGTAGTTGGGCTGTGTTCATGGTGTGTGTGTGCAGTAGTTGGGCTGTGTTGTGGTGTGTGCAGTAGTTGGGCTGTGTTTGGTGTGTGTGTGTGCAGTAGTTGGGCTGTGTTGGGTGTGTGTCAGTAGTTGGGCTGTGTTTTTTGTGTGTGTGTGTGCAGTAGTTGGGCTGTCTCTGGTGTGTGCAGTAGTTGGGCTGTGTTCTGGTGTGTGTGTGCAGTAGTTGGCTGTTGGTTGTGTGTGTGTGTGTGTGGTAGTGTGTGTGTGTGGTTGTGTGTGTGTGCGTAGTTGGGCTGTGTTTGGTGTGTGTGTGCAGTAGTTGGGCTGTGTTTGGTGGTGTGTGCAGTAGTTGGGCTGTGTTCTGGTGTGTGTGTGCAGTAGTTGGGCTGTGTTCTGGTGTGTTGTGCAGTAGTTGGGCTGTGTTGTGGTGTGTGTGTGCAGTAGTTGGGCTGTGTGTGTTGGTTGTGTGCAGTAGTTGGGCTGTGTTTGTGTGTGTGTGCAGTTAGTGTGGGTGTGTTCTGGTGTGTGCAGTAGTTGGGCTGTGTTCTGGTGTGTGTGTGCAGTAGTTGGGCTGTGTTCTGGTGTGTGCAGTAGTTGGGCTGTGTTCTGTGTGTGTGGCAGTAGTTGGGCTGTGTTCTGTTGTGTGCAGTAGTTGGGTTGTGTTCTGGTGTGTGCAGTAGTTGGGCTGTGTTGTGGTGTGTGTGTGCAGTAGTTGGCTGTGTTCTGGTGGTGTGTGTGCAGTAGTTGGGCTGTGTTCTGGTGTGTGTGTGCAGTAGTTGGTGTGTGTTCTGTTGTGTGTGTGCAGTAGTTGGGCTGTGTTGTGGTGTGTGCATAGTTGGGCTGTGTTTGGTGTGTGCAGTAGTTGGCTGTGTTCTGGTGGTGTGTGCAGTAGTTGGGCTGTGTTCTGGTGTGTGTGTTGCAGTAGTTGGGCTGTGTTGTGGTGTGTGCAGTAGTTGGGCTGTGTTGTGGTGTGTGTGCAGTAGTTGGGCTGTGTTTCTGGTGTGTGTGTGCAGTAGTTGGGCTGTGTTCTGGTGTGTGTGCAGTAGTTGGGTTGTGTTCTGGTGTGTGTTGCAGTAGTTGGGCTGTGTTGTGGTGTTTGCAGTAGTTGGGCTGTGTTTGTGGTTGTGCAGTAGTTGGGCTGTGTTCTGGTGTGTGTGTGCAGTGTTGGCTGTGTTCTGGTGTGTGTGTGTGCAGTAGTTGGGCTGTGGTTGTTGTGTCAGTAGTTGGGCTGTGTTTGGTGTGTGTGTGCAGTAGTTGGGCTGTGTTCTGGTGTGTGCAGTAGTTGGGCTGTGTTTTGTTGTGCATAGTTGGTGTGTTTCTGTGTGGTGTTGCAGTAGTTGGGCTGTGTTCTGGTGTGTGTGTGTGCAGTAGTTGGGCTGTGTTTGGTGTGTGCAGTAGTTGGGGGGTTGTGTTGTGTGTGTGTGCAGTAGTTGGGCTGTGTTGTGGTGTGTGCAGTAGTTGGGCTGTGTTCTGGTGTTGTGCAGTAGTTGGGGCTGTGTTGTGTGTTGTGTGTGCAGTAGTTGGGCTGTGTTGTGGTGTGTGCAGTAGTTGGGCTGTGTTCTGGTGTGTGTGTGCAGTAGTTGGGCTGTGTTTGGTGTGTGTGGCAGTAGTTGGGCTGTGTTCTGGTGTGTGTGTGCAGTAGTTGGGCTGTGTTGTGTGGTGTGTGCAGTAGTTGGGCTGTGTTCTGGTGTGTGTGTGCAGTAGTTGGGCTGTGTTCTGGTTGTTGTGCAGTAGTTGGGCTGTGTTGTGGTGTGTGCAGTAGTTGGGCTGTGTCTGGTGTGTGTGTGCAGTAGTTGGGCTGTGTTTGGTGTGTGCAGTAGTTGGGCTGTGTTTGTGGTGTGGCAGTAGTTGGGCTGTGTTCTGTGGTGTGTGTGCAGTAGTTGGGCTGTGTTCTGGTGTGTGTGTGCAGTAGTTGGGCTGTGTTCTGGTGTGTGTGTGCAGTAGTTGGGCTGTGTTCTGGTGTGTGTGTGCAGTAGTTGGGCTGTGTTCTGGTGTGTGTGTGCAGTAGTTGGGCTGTGTTTTGGTGTTGTGTGTGGCAGTAGTTGGGCTGTGTTGTTGGTGTGTGTGTGCAGTAGTTGGGCTGTGTTTCTGTTGGTGTGTGTGTGTGTGCAGTAGTTTGGGCTGTGGTGTTCTGGTGGTGGTGCAGTAGTTGGGCTGTGTTCTGGTGTGTGTGCAGTAGTGGGCTGTGTTTGGTGTGTGCAGTAGTTGGGCTGTGTTCTGGTGTGTGTGTGCAGTAGTTGGGCTGTGTTGTGGTGTGTGGCAGTAGTTGGGCTGTGTTGTGGTGTGGTTGTTGTGCAGTAGTTGGGCTGTGTTCTGGTGTGTGTGTGCAGTAGTTGGGCTGTGTTCTGGTGTGTGCAGTAGTTGGGCTGTGTTCTGTGTGTGTGTGTGCAGTAGTTGGGCTGTGTTGTGTGTGTTTTGTGTGTGTGCAGTAGTTGGGCTGTGTTCTGGTGTGTGTGTGCGTAGTTTGGGCTGTGTTGTGGTGTGGGTGTGTTGTGCAGTAGTTGGGCTGTGTTTGTGTGTGTGTGCAGTAGTTGGGCTGTGTTGTGTCGTGTGTGTGTGTGTGCAGTAGTTGGGCTGTGTTCTGGTGTGTGTGTGCAGTAGTTGGCTGTGTTGTGTTGTGTGCAGTAGTTGGGCTGTGTTTGGTGTGTGCAGTAGTTGGGCTGTGTTGTGGTTGGTGTTGTGCAGTAGTTGGGCTGTGTTGTGGTGTGTGTGTGCAGTAGTTGGGCTGTGGTTGTGCGTGTTGGTGTTTGTGTTGCAGTAGTTGGGCTGTGTTCTGGTGTGTGTGCAGTAGTTGGGCTGTGTTGTGGTGTGTGTGTGCAGTAGTTGGGCTGTGTTGTGGTGTGTGGTGTGCAGTAGTTGGGCTGTGTTCTGGTGTGTGTGTGCAGTAGTTGGGCTGTGTTCTGTGTGTGCAGTAGTTGGGCTGTGTTCGGTGTGTGGTGTGCAGTAGTTGGGCTGTGTTCTGGTGTGTTGCAGTAGTTGGGCTGTGTTTGTGTGTGCAGTAGTTGGGCTGTGTGTTCTGAGTGTGTGTTTGCAGTAGTTGGGCTGTGTTCTGGTGTGTGTGCAGTAGTTGGGCTGTGTTGTGGTGTGTTGCAGTAGTTGGGCTGTGTTGTGGTGTGTGTGGTGCAGTAGTTGGGCTGTGTGTGTGTGATGTGGTGTGTGTGAGTAGTTGGGCTTGGTGTGTCTGGTGTGTGTGTGCAGTAGTTGGGCTGTGTCTGGTGTGTGCAGTAGTTGGGCTGTGTTCTGGTGTGTGCAGTAGTTGGCTGTGTTCTGGTGTGTGCAGTAGTTGGGCTGTGTTGTGGTGTGTGTGTGCAGTAGTTGGGCTGTGTTGTGGTTGTGTGTGTGCAGTAGTTGGGCTGTGTTCTGGTGTTGTGTGTGCAGTAGTTGGGTGTGTTTGGTGTGTGCAGTAGTTGGGCTGTGTTCTGGTGTGTGTGTGCAGTAGTTGGGCTGTGTTCTGGTGTGTGTGTGCAGTAGTTGGGCTGTGTTGTGTGTGCAGTAGTTGGGCTGTGTTTGGTGTGTGTGTGCAGTAGTTGGGCTGTGTTGTGGTGTGTGCAGTAGTTGGGCTGTGTTCTTGTGTGTGCAGTAGTTGGGCTGTGTTCTGTGTGGTGTGTGCAGTAGTTGGGCTGTGTTCTGGTGTGTGCAGTAGTTGGGCTGTGTTGTGGTGTGTGTGTGTGCAGTAGTTGGGCTGTGTTCTAGTTGTGTGTGTGCAGTAGTTGGGCTGTGTTTGGTGTGTGTGTGCAGTAGTTGGGCTGTGTTCTGGTGTGTGTGTGGTGTGTTGTGTGTGTGTGTGTGGTGTTGTGTGTGGTAGTGGTGTGTGTGTGTGTGAGCAGTTGGGCTGTGTTCTGTTGTGCAGTAGTTGGGCTGTGTTCTGGTGGTGGCAGCTTGGGCTGTGTTCTGGTGTGTGCAGTAGTTGGGCTGTGTTCTGGTGTGTGTGAGTAGTTGGGCTGTGTTTGGTGTGTGTGTGCAGTATTGGGCTGTTTGTGGTGTGTGCAGTAGTTGGGCTGTGTTGTGGTGTGTGCAGTAGTTGGGCTGTGTTGTGGTGTGTGCAGTAGTTGGGCTGTGTTCTGGTGTGTGCAGTAGTTGGGCTGTGTTGTGGTGTGTGCAGTAGTTGGGCTGTGTTGTGGTGTGTGCAGTAGTTGGGCTGTGTTCTGGTGTGTGTGTGCAGTAGTTGGGCTGTGTTGTGGTGTGTGCAGTAGTTGGGCTGTGTTGTGGTGTGTGCAGTAGTTGGGCTGTGTTGTGGTGTGTGCAGTAGTTGGTGCTGGTTGTGGTGTGTGCAGTAGTTGGGCTGTGTTTGTGGTGTGTTGCAGTAGTTGGGCTGTGTTCTGGTGTGTGTGTGCAGTAGTTGGGCTGTGTTCTGTTGTGCAGTAGTTGGGCTGTGTTGTGGTGTGTGCAGTAGTTTGGGCTGTGTTCTGGTGTGTGTGTGCAGTAGTTGGGCTGTGTTCTGGTGTGTGTGTGCAGTAGTTGGGCTGTGTTCTGTTGTGTGTGTGCAGTAGTTGGGCTGTGTTGTGGTGTGTGCACTAGTTGGGCTGTGTTTGTGTGTGTGTGCAGTAGTTGGGCTGTGTTTGGTGTGTGTGTGCAGTAGTTGGGCTGTGTTCTGGTGTGTGCAGTAGTTGGGCTGTGTTTGTGTGTGTGTGCAGTAGTTGGGCTGTGTTGTGGTGTGTGCACTAGTTGGGCTGTGTTGTGGTGTGTGTGTGCAGTAGTTGGGCTGTGTTCTGGTGTGTGTCAGTAGTTGGGCTGTGTTCTGTGTGTGTGTTGCACTAGTTGGGCTGTGTTGTGGTTGTGTGCAGTAGTTGGGCTGTGTTGTGGTGTGTGCAGTAGTTGGGCTGTGTTCGTTGTGTGTGTGCAGTAGTTGGGCTGTGTTCTGGTGTGTGTGTGCAGTAGTTGGGCTGTGTTTGTGGTGTGTGCAGTAGTTGGGCTGTGTTGTGGTGTGTGCAGTAGTTGGGCTGTGTTCTGGTGTGTGTGTGCAGTGGTTGGGCTGTGTTCTGGTGTGTGCAGTAGATGGGCTGTGTTCTGGTGTGTGCAGTGGTTGGGCTGTGTTCTGGTGGTGCAGTCCTTGATGTGGTCAGATCAGCCTCTGTGCTGCTACTGTACCCTGTATTGTCAAAGTCCTTGGATGAGACTATAAACCGAGGCCCCGTGTTCGAATGCATGCAGAACATCTTGTGCACACGTTAAATCCTGTTCCGCTTTTTGGAAGTGTAGGCCATTGTGTGCCAGTGGAAACAGATGACAAAATGTACAAAACCGCATACACACGGAGACTGGATGTAAAAAAGCACATTAGTGGTTATGCCATTATCCTTGATATAAAATAATAAATAAATAAATAAAATCAGATTAATTTACTGTTAAATAAGGCTTCAGATACGCATACGAGAGAGAGAGAGAGAGAGAGAGAGAGAGAGAGAGAGAGAGAGAGAGAGAGATGAGAGAGAGAGAGAGAGAGAGAGAGAGAGAGCGAGAGAGAGAGAGAGCGAGAGAAAGTGAGAGCAAGAAAGAAAGTGAACTTCACCACAGTGCATGCAGACACAATAGGCCTGATTGTTCAGAACTGGCTTTTATTATCTTATAAACAATCCACCCCATCAACTCATATCCCCCTCCTCCCTCCCCCCAAGTACATGTCAATTACAACAGACCAACCAGTGACTTGTAAATACTGTAGAATTCATTCATTTACAATTAAATTTTACTGAGTGACAACTGATTCTATTGCGTCCATATCTGCTTAAAAGCGTTTTGTCACAACTTTGAATACTTCAATGACAGAAAGAGAATGAAAGAAATAAAGAAAAAAAAAGAGAGAACACACAAAAAAGCATCTTTAAATACTGATGGTTCCAGTTTTTGAGGTTTTCCAACAAATCTCTAAAAACAGAGCAAGATAAAAAATGTTTAGAAAAAACAACAACTTAACAAAACAAACAAGAAATGGAAGAAAAGAATAAAATGTTTGTGACACGTGTTCAACAAATTTTGCATAAGGTTCTTTCTAACAATTTTTTGCAAGACGATTAAAACCCCCCACAACCCTGTCCAACACAGCTGTTTCAAAGAAATAACATAACTTTTGTGTGTATGTGTAAAAGGTGTAAACTATATATGTACATTGATGTTGCTACAAATAAGTTAATAACATTATGTTGTATTAAGTATAACCAAATATTGGCCATGCTACCAATCTAGTTCAAAATCATTCAAAGAAAAAAAAAGCTTTTCCTTTTTTTTAAAAAAATAAAACATAACTTGAGTGTGAAAATGGATTTCTTCTTTACCATAAACATTTAAAAAATAATTCCAGCAGTCTTCATTTTGTCGATGTCTTATCGTCAGAGACATTCCTGTCCTGCTGTTCCCACACTGGTTGTTTGCATTCCGATTTCTCCAAACCAGCCACATCTGCATTCCGATTTCTCCAAACCAGCCACATCTGCATTCCGATTTCTCCAAACCAGCCACATCTGCATTCCGATTTCTCCAAACCAGCCACATCTGCATTCCGATTTCTCCAAACCAGCCACATCTAGGCTCATTAAGCCCCATTCTCAATAAGTCCACAGCGAGCCTACCAATGTCAGGTCACCATGGGGCCACCAGCCAGAGGAGTCCTGTGCTGTTTCACTATAGTGATGTTCAGCTGTGCTTATTCGGGACATTTTGGGTGCCGTTCAACAGAACAAGAAGAAAACTTCTAACACTGATAAATGAAAGGAAACCAAGATAGGCCGGCCTTGCGCTACAAAAGCAAGATACAGACCTCATAAAGGCTGTCTTTCAAGGCAAGACTGAAGCAAAAAGGGGAAGAAGGCAGACCACCAGCATCTCTCATATGTAACATCACTGAATCCTGAGGCATGAGAATCCGTTAAGGCAGCAGGACCAGCAAAGACCGGGGCAAATGGAGGAGAAGGAGCATCATGTCGGTGTGACTAGGTGCGGTAGCTAATGCTGTGTCCTGTAATGCTGACAGGTGAGACAGGACAGATTCTGACATACGCAGGGCACCACTCACAAAGCCACTACTGACAGCTCAGTTGCAGAGCCAGATTGAGTGAGACTCCACCCGGGGTGGTGACTACCACCACAACGTCCCTCCAACAACCCTCTCCCGTGAACCTCCAACCCCGAAGGCTTTGTCACAAACTCACCACAGGCACAGAGGTGTATGTAAACCAAGGTCACAATGAGATCAGAGTAACCAGGGCCACTGAATCAGAGACAAGTTTCTGTCGTTGCGTGATTCTCATATGGCAATGAGGATGATGTCATGATGTTGCTACAAAAGTGAACAAGCTTTGAGACTACTTAACAGGGCTATACTCTACACTTTCCATTATCATATCCCGACATCAAATTGGCCCAACGGATACAGGCACCTGCAGTGTTGGTTAAGCAGTTTGAGCGACACTCTCAAACTCTCATCTGTGAAATGGACAAAACTTGACTGTGTGGTCTGTCTTCCCAATGAGCCCATAGCAAAGTCACTGTGGGTAGGAGTCAGCAAGAGTGAAAAGAACAAAAGAAAAAAATCTACAACTTCTGGGTTTTGAACCTATGACCTTTCTAACAGAAACCTAATGTGCTAACCACTGTGCCATGGAAGCTGGTTTAGTCTTTCACTTTCTTGTAAATTTGAAACAATAACAATTTTTTAAAAATCTCCTTGTACTTTGAACATGTTAGCACCAAGAAACCCCCCATAACTACAAAAAGAACTCATCTTCTTTCAACGAGCATGAAGACAAACACACACCTCCTTATATCTTGCAATAGTCTAGAAATCTCTTGAACCTTCTGCAGCCATATTTACAAATAGAAGAACAGAGACAGTTCTGGTTAAATCATTAACGAAATGATCAAAATATGTTACAATTTTTAAGAAAGAAATCTTCATACCACAAAACCCTGAAACAACAAGGCATGGAATGCTGCATTGTACAAGTTCACTCATACCAAAATAATCATTGAGCATGGTTATGAAAAGAAAAAAAAACTGTCATAAAAAACAGCAACAGACAATGCAACAAGAATGTTTTTTCTCAACATTATTCATAATAATCATATCATGCAACAATATCACATAAATTTGTATGATATCCGTTTCTGCTGCATCTTTCTTGACATCCGTTTCTGCTGTATCTTTTTATTTTCTTTTTTTTATTTTTTTTTTTATTTTTTTTAACATTTCTCTACACCCAACAAATTTGCATAGAAAGAAAATTCAATTGGCTGAAAGAAAGACGTCACAGGAAAATACTTTTCCAGAGTGTTTTTCTCTTACTGATGTACAGTAGAGTAAGGAAACCCCTTCTTTTCCTTTAACTGCAGGATATATGCACATACACATATACATATGCATGAACACCCCTGTTTAAAAACAATGATTGAATGCACTACTAAAATTTAAAAGAAGGCCCTGATTTTCCTTTATTTCTTTTATGGGGATGAGGTAACTTAGGACTTTTATGAGGATAAGATGACTTAGAACTTAGGTCGAAAATCACTTCTTTATCTCACACTGAGAAGGTAAGAAAGGTGACAACCATGATTTTACACATTAAACAAGGAAATAATAATAATTATAATTTTAAAAAAAGAGAAACAATAGTACTTAAAAAAACACAGAATGATATCTCAGATACAAAACAGCATTAACTGTAATTTAAGATAAAATACAACTATCTCCAGTTCAAAACAGCATTAACCACAATTCAATCCAAGTAATTAATATTTAAATGTTACTGCTTCTTCTCTTGCTCACATTGAATATTTAAAAAAATGGAACAGTTCATGATTAAGCATCTTCAAATCATCAAACTAAACTCCCCAAAATTCATGCATTATCATGACAAACTGACTATACTAATATAAAAAATATATATAAAAAGAATATTCAACATAGCAGAAAAATTGTTCACACTTCTTTGCTAGAAAAAGATTTAAAAATATACAAAACAAAAACAGAAACCAAAAAAATAATCACTCTCTTAACTACCTACCAAAAACAGGCTACAAATCAACAGTACTCACAAACCTATACTTAAACTCAAGCAAGTTGTCTTGCTTATTTGTAAGTGGTGCTGCTCTGTGTGCCAAGCCGAAAAATTATACATATATATATATAGTCATAATTGGTCTTCATTCTCAAATCAGTGTACCATAACAAAAATTGTAAAGTAGCCACACCAAACATGGGACTGATATAAGAGAGAGAGAGAGAGAGGAGAGAGAGAGAGAGAGAGAGAGAGAGAGAGAGAGAGAGAGAGAGAGAGTGCGAGAGAGAGAGAGGGAGAGAGAGAGAGAAAGAGAGCAAGAGAAAGAGAGAGAGCAAGAGAGAGAGAGAGAGAGAAGCAGACAGACATACAGACAGACAGACACAGAGAGAAAGGGAGAGGTGCTTTTAGCAAATGTCAATTCTGAATAAATATCACTACAGAGATCGTTAAAGCCCAAATGTGAAACACTGTAATACATTCACATAATTATTTGAAATAAATTCACACACACACACACACACACAAACAGAATTGACAGCCAACAGGGTTTCGTTTTTACAAACTTGAACTTAAGACTAGCACACAAAGCACAGACATGATCAGCAATGAAAAAAATGAAAAAGACAGAGGGAAAACAACCAAATGTACAAAAGCAAACATTTCATCAACAGTTAATTGATAATACAAGCATATTATCATTTTGCTTCCAACTGTACACAATACATGGCTATAGTCATTTCCTGTCCACCAGTACATAAGATATCCATAATAACCATTTCCTTTCCAGACCACTTAATCAGTTTCTGTCACAAGCATCGCTATGGTTTAACAATAATACTGCAACCTCACTTCATTTGCATGATCATTATTTGAAACAGAAAATTATTTTTACGGAGCAGAATCCGAAGGCATAAAGTATTTTGTATTCATAAGCCCTGATTTTTTTTTTTATTCTAGAACTTTTTTTTTTCTGATCATAATTTTGATCTTCAGTGTGTGTGTGTATGTTTTATTATTTTTTTAATTCTTTTATTTCAAGGATAATGGAATAAGCACTCATGTGCTTTGTGTGTGTGTGTGTGTGTGTGTTGCATGTGTATGTACATTTTAACTTACTCATGCATGCACACATTGTTTGTGGTTGTCTTGTTTGTGTTTGTTAATGAGAGAGTGAGGGAAAGACAGACAGACAAGAGGGAAAGAGAAACAGACAGAGTGACAGACTGAAAGAGACACTGAGAGAGATATTATTAAAACAATGTGCATGCTAGCATGCACATGCGCATGTGTACATACATGAACTATTTCTCTTATACATCCCTTGTACATTCATACTAGGATGTTTGGTCTGGCAACTGTGCTGAACAGCTTTGTATTAAATGACAAAACTGTTTTAGAAAAAAATAACAAAAAAATAATTCATTCATCACAAGCCACACCAGTGACCACAAAAAACTTTTTTTTTCACTTTACATTAATCAATTCATACATACACTTTGTTAGCAAATCACAACGTACACTAATATGTAAAAAAGCAACAACAACAACAAAAAAGTTCAGAAAGCAACTGTGTACCTTCCACACCATTTACAGCATATTCCAAACGTTTGAAAGTCTTACTGGAGGCAATGAAGACATTATGCAACTCGGTCCAGACACACTTTTATAATACTTCTGTCAGGAGAGACAGAAAAATCAATAGTAAGACTGCAGACGTGGGATAAGGCATTGTTCAGTAAGTCAACTGTGTAATGGCAACTGGATCTGCCACAGTCTCACAACAAACATACGTCAGTAAAAAAGTATGTATATCAATGTGTATATATATATATAAATCACCACCCTCTATTTCTTAACCTGGAAAGGTACTGGTAAGGACCAAAAAATATATCCATCACAAAAAAATCGTGTAAACTGGTATCAAAACTACATTTTTCTCTGTTATAAACTGTATTTGCGGGTGGGGCATTAATGTACATGTAAAGAAATAACTGGATAATCATGAGCATTACGTAGGCCAATCACTGTCGTTTTTTTTTTTTTGTATAAAACAGACATTTATAGGTGGGAATGTAAATCACATTAAAGAATAAATATATTCCGGCTGTTTCCCCCCCTGTCATCAAAGAGCCTTAACTCCTTAGAATCCTACCCACTGGAAACAGGAAGTACGACCAAAATGTAACAAATCCTTCAACTTCTTGTCCACAGTGAAACACTCCTCCTCTCCCTCTTCAAAATCAACAGCTGTGTTATCTGTCAGCCACACTTTGGGAGGTCTTTTCTTGATTCAACAAAGCACTGTGACATCATCCTACATAGACACTGTCGTTCATTAAAATTGTGCGTAAAGCTATGGCAATACCATCACAAAAAGAAAATCAATCCAAAGTGAGTTACCTCCCTCACTGTCATTTAGCAGGGGAAATCAATGACTACTTTTGCTCCTTCTTGTGACAAGAATGGTTTATCATCATTGCATGTCCATTTGTCAAGCACCATTTCCAAATAAAACTGTTTACCCCATCTGACCTATTTTTGAAATACATTTTCGTAACTTATAAGCAGTATTATGATCATAATACAGTGTATTGCACTGTTTAGCATTAATAGCTGTGATGGGTTTTCCTGCATGACATTTGGGCCACCCTTCCCTGGATTATATCATAGCCATAGTCCAGTACTGTTCTTGTAAGCTTCCCACCATATATCTAACAACCAGTAGAGAAGCTACCGATCATTTATTTTTCTGAAGTCCAGAAGTCAAGGAGTTCAAGAAGGACTCTGTTCGGGGAATTCAGTAATAATAGCTTTATACTAAATAGATAGACTTATAACTGACGAAAAATATTATGCAAAACCATTCTTTGGTAGAAGCAGGGACAGCAGATCACTCTGGCCTTAACTGGATGGGATAATACTTTGGTGAAGCTAGGAACAGCTGATAACTTTCTTTACAACATAATTGTTTCTTACAACTTTTCTGTAACAGTGGAGTTTACCAGACTCTAACAGAGAACTACATTGAGGAAACAGCTGGCAAACCTCGCTGGTTGCAGCAGAACACAGATGAAAGTTACGCAACAGATAAGAGTGCTGAATCTGTCTAGCCATAGAGGAGACAGCTCCAACAACTTTCTTGGGTAACTGTGCACAGTCAAGCATTGTCTGATAAAACATACAGCTTTCACAACATTAAACATGGCCGTTAACAAACAACAACAGAGAAGACTGATTTTCTAATCTACCAGCTGGGCAGGGCTTATCTACGGCAGAACAAATCACCACACTTTTTAAAACAGAGGGTGGAGTAACTCCCAAGTAACAGCTGCATAAAAGTTACAGTTCCAAAATACCAGGACCAACTGTTGCATGACGACACACCTGGGGTCGACGATAACACGTCTGGGTTGTGCACCTTGTTCACTCCTACCACACAGACAAATCAGCCCCTGACCCAGGAGCAACACTGGCAGACCCAGGAAGAAAGGACAGATCTCTCTCCATGAAAACTGACCAGTGTCAAAGCAGGCAGCACTGACAGCGAGACGTGACACGACTCTGACCGCAGTTGTGAAGAAGTCAGTCACTGGAGGCAGCGCTGTGTGAAGAAGAGAGCTCACTTCTTGGGCGCTGGAATGGTCAGGTTGTGAGTGCCCTGCACCTGGTCATCCGACTTCAGGTTCAAGGAGACCACCTTGAAGTGCTCTACCAGGTCAGGGAGGGAATCAAAGTGCTGTTGGAAACAGAGCGAAAGATTCAGTTTTATTTGTTTGTTTTCTTTCTTTCTTTTGTTATAGATATCTCTTCTTATGCCAATGGCAGGGAGTAAAAAAGCATGCATGTAGCCTCAATGATGAAAAATTTGTATTGGATGAATTGCTGCTTTTCATTTGGTCACTTTTCATATATCCAATAGCTTTTCTCTTTTCACATAAACTGTCTTTCCACACAATTCATGACCAAACAAAATAAAAAAAGTTCTATAAACACACACTCCTCATCCACTCTCCAACACAAACAGATATGAAAAGCTTACTGTTTCAGCTTGCTTGAACTTTCCTGCAGCAAATTTGTTGCTGCCCACTTTTCGAATGGGGATGTTCCAGATACGGTTGCAGTGCCATATGACCAGAGTGTAGGGCTGGTGAGGATCACGCTCAGACTTGCGAATTAAAAACATCCCATCCTGAAGAAAACAAAAAACCAACAAATACAGCATCAATGAATGTCCATGCTGCTAAAACATACGAAACAGTGTGGAAATATCACAAGTAAAGCCTACACTGGCCCAGGCCAAAAGCTTTGTCAGTTACTGGTGTAAACCAAGTGCCAAGATCTTTCAGATGTTGTTCAAGCGCTTCGATTGTTTGGTTTTTTTACAAGATTCAGCGCTACATAAATTCCATATATTATTATTATTATTAAAGACTTGTTTCATCCACCTCAAGTGCTTGGCATAACAATTTGTAATCTCTTTAAATGAGAAAGAAAATCATCTGAAGTCAGAATATACCTGCCTATATGGTGAGGTACTAGAAAACAGTTAGTTGTAAGGGCAAACTTATCATCCAGTGTGTACTTATGGTCCTACGGCAACTCCCGGGTGGGATGAGTGAGACAGAGTGCTGGGTGTTCAACTGGGCAATGCCCAACAACAAAACTCAAATAACCCACAGAGAGAACAGCAGGAATTAGTGGTTTTTCTCGTTACAGTTCTCAAACTCGATACACTTCAATTAATCTAATACTTTTGTTGTTGTCTGTTGTACCGCTGCTTATAACCACCATTATTTTTAAGCAGACTTACAGAAAGTATAAGAATATCACAGTGAATAAATAAAAAAATTCTCTGTCCCCCAAAAGGTAAAGATTTTAACACGCTTTTAATTTTACAGCAGAACATTTACATAGATGATGGCAGACTTTGCAGTGATATGTTTAAACAGATGATGGCTTGTTTTAGAGCACAATATTCACACTTCAGTCTTGCTGGCAGCAATGCCTGTCTCTCCAGAAAGCAGGCATCTACTTAATTTATATTAATATTTTTACAGCAGTTTCATGTGCACTGTTGACAGAGCATTATACAGCAGTACATTTACACCCAATGAAGTTGTTTACAGCAGTATATTTACATCGATGGAGTGGTTTACAGCAGTATATTTACACTGACGGAGTGTTGTAAAGCAGTATATTTACACCGATGGAGTGGTTTACAGCAGTATATTTACACTGACGGAGTGTTGTAAAGCAGTATATTTACACTAATGGAGTGGTTTACAGCAGTATATTTACACTGATGGGGTGTTGTAAAGCAGTATATTTACACTGATGGAGTGTTGTAAAGCAGTATATTTACACTGATGGAGTGTTGTAAAGCAGTATATTTACACTGACAGAGTGTTGTAAAGCAGTATATTTACACTGATGGAGTGGTTTACAGCAGTATATTTACACTGACGGAGTGTTGAAAAGCAGTATATTTACACTAATGGAGTGGTTTACAGCAGTATATTTACACTGATGGGGTGTTGTAAAGCAGTATATTTACACTAATGGAGTGGTTTACAGCAGTATATTTACACCGATGGAGTGGTTTACAGCAGTATATTTACTCTGACGGAGTGTTGTAAAGCAGTATATCTACACCGATGGAGTGGTTTACAGCAGTATATTTACACTGACGGAGTGTTGTAAAGCAGTATATTTACACCGACGGAGTGGTTTACAGCAGTATATTTACACTGACGGAGTGTTGTAAAGCAGTATATTCACCCTCTGTTCACGATGGAAGACGGTCTGGGCATGATCCCTGGAGATTTTGCCATGGTACCACTGGTAGGAACTCAGATCATCCTGCAAGTGATGAATCTGTTTAGATTTTGGATCATAATAACGAGTAGCATCACGTGAAATAATGTTGTTATTGCATCAGATTTTTAGTAAACAACCTTACACATAGCATTCAAATAAGTCTCTAGAAACTGTTCCGGTCTGCAACAACTTTATAATTCAAAGACGTTTACGAAAACAAAGAACAGACAAATCACACAACGAAAATCAAAACTCGGTTAAGCTTGCAAAGTTTATATCTGTTTTACTGAAAATGTTTTGAGATTCTACGCAATAGAAACATGATTTACTGAACAAACAACAAAAGTAGTGTAACGAGTTGATTTATTAGACTTGATACTGTTGACCATATCGCTGCATCACTACACGTTTGCATAATGGTTTTTGTTACCTGCTATGTTTTTGTCACAGACAAGTATGTACAATTGCATTGACTTCCGCCAGACATTTTGTTTGTGTTTCCTTAGCTTACAACCCTCCCTCCCCCTCCACCCTTACCCCCAGACCAAAAATGAAATAAAAAACTGTTTCAAACTGCAATGCTGAAGGATTCCCTGTTCTTTAAATGGGGGCAGAACAGCCTAATGATTACAGCACTGTATCTGTGATCTAATAGCTACAGACAATGTGGCTTTAGGCAGAACAGCCTAACGATTACAGCACTGTATCTGTGATCTAATAGCTGCAGACAATGTGGCTTTAGGCAGAACAGCCTAATGATTACAGCACTGTATCTGTGATCTAATAGCTGCAGACAATGTGGCTTTAGGAAGAACAGCCTAATGATTACAGCACAGTATCTGTGATCTAATAGCTGCAGACAATGTGGCTTTAGGAAGAACAGCCTAATGATTACAGCACTGTATCTGTAATCTAATAGCTGCAGACAATGTGGCTTTAAGTCAACGCTGAGGTATCTCTTTTCCCTTTTTTTTCTATGTGTTCCTCTGCTAAAACTCCAAGGTTCACCAATGGCAAGATGTTGCATGTGTGACCGTTTTTGTTCCGCATTAAGGTGGTCACATTCCAACTTCAGGGATGATGTCTAAACATGAAACCAGTGTACATGGGCTTGGTTAGACTTCTGTCATCCACTCCTACTGGCATGCAATGGCCTACTCGTCCAAAAGGCCAGATAGGTTTAAACATGTGTGCAAGATTTTCTGTGAGCATTTGCACATGGGTCCTCAGTTTATAGTATCAACTTAAAGACTTTCAGAGGAGTGGAGTTGGTGCTACTTTATAACTTCAGGGTTAAAATCCCCTTGAACAGGTGCCTCAGTGGTGGCTCGAACCCAGACCGCCAGTGCAACGCTGCAACTACCAGGCTACCTTTACCCCCCCACTGAGGTCTCTGTTTGTGGGGATTTTCCCTCAAGTTCACATCAGTGCTGTCTCCCCTGCTCGGAAAGTTCTGCATATGAGCCTGTAAACTGAGGTTCCCACACACAAACAAATGCAGAACATTTTGTATGCACGATAAAACCCCAGCCATATTTCATCGCTGAGTAGGCCAGCTGTAGCCAGTGGAACAGATATCATGAATGTACCAAGCATGCAGCATGCTATCAAGAGGGATGGGCTCCGCCAAGTTCAAAATGCCCATCACACACTGCCTGCAAAAGTCAGTACAGTGCCCCAAGGACTGCTCGAAGGGCTGACGGAAAAGTCAAACCAAGCCTTTATAACCATTGTTTAAACATGTACCGCTAAACACTATCGCATGCACAAAAGCTAAACCCACTCACCCTGTCAGCAGGCGCCTGTGGTTGGTTACTGCTGACTGCAACAGAGGAAAAACAATCAACACTTACACAGTAACTGCACATCTGTTGTGTGATGTGTAGGAGTAGGGTTATACTTTGTTCTTACTTTCTTTTTTACTTTTTCTTCCTCGGCCAGAGCTCTGAGGTTCACCATTCGTGAGATTCTGGGTATGTGACCGTTTTTGCCACCATGAAGGTAGCCGCATTCCAACCAACTTCAGGGATGTATGCTGGTATGTTCGTGTTTTCGTAACCCACTGAACACTGGCTTGAATCACAGGATCTTTAACACGCATGTTTGATCTTCTGCATGTGTATACACACGTGTGGAATTAAGGCACTGGCAAGTCTGCACTTGAAGTTGACCTGGGAGATTGTAAAAAAAAAAATAAAAAATCACCACCCTCTATTCACCAGGTAACACTGAGATTCGAACCCACGACTTCACAGACACACGGGATGGAAGTCAAACGGTCTTAACCACTCGGCTATAGCGTCCGTCATACTTTGTTCTCAATGCCATGAAGGAGTTTCGTGATGCTACAAGAGCGGTGCCTTCCAATATTATTACTATCATCATTTATCATTCACTTGGTGGACAGGTCACCTCGCTAGGGTCTACGTGTTGACAAGCAATCAGCTAGTCTGTCTGCTTGCCTGATCTGGACAGTGGATTTTTGCATGGCGTCCTCTGCACACTACGGAATTTGATGCACGCAAACACTGCCACGTGTGGGCAGAGGACGATGGGTAGGAACGAACGAGGAGAAGAGTGGGGATGGTTGATGTGATTGCACGATATTGTCACTTTTTCGTTTGGGTTTACTTTTTGTTTCTCCATTACCAATCTTACACCGATTCATAGGTGTGTGTGTGTGTGTGTGGACAGGGGGAGGTAGCGTGCATACTGTGATAGAAACCTAGGGTGTTAAGCTGGGGGGTATACACATCAACAACAACAGCAACAACTTTGCCATGCCACGATGTATATAATGTATGTACAACGTTGTATCACTCACATCCTGACTGCAGTGACGGTGGTGGTGGCGGCGGTTTTTCCGTGGACAACTTCTGGCCGGGCCTGGGAGGCAAAGGCACTTCCCCACTGTGGCCTGTGTGTGTGCCCACAGAAGAGAAGACAACACTTTTATCAGGAAGTTGGGGCACTGAACATCATATTATATTAAAGGTAAGTAAAGGTAAAGGAGTCCCATAACCTATAAGGTCGTAGGGGAGCGAGGCATCAGAGACCTCGCTTCTCTAGGGCCAGCATATTGAGGTCGGCGCCCATCTCCTCTCCCTCGCTGCTTTACCTTCCCTGACCCTAAAGAGGGCAGGTACCCATTTACAGCTGGGTGAACTGGGGGAACTGTACTGAAGCCAAGGCGCGCAATCGGTCACCCATCCAACTGGTAACCACGCTCGACGCTGCTTAACTTGGCTGGGGGAAAGCGAGTGCTCCGACCACTGAGCTATCCCGTCCCCGATTATATATATATTATTATTATATTATATTATCATATGAAGGTGGCAGGATAGTTAAGATGTTTGCCTGTCAACAAGTAAACCGTGAGGTTCTGGGTTCGATTCCCAGCCTCGCCCTTTCTTCCCAGTTTGACAAAAAAAATCGATCGAACTGAATATCAAAGTCCTTCAGATGAGACATAAACCGAGGCCCCATGTGCGAACGCATGCAGAACATCTTGCGCACATGTTAAACCCTGTTCTGCTGTTCGAATGAGTAGGCCATTGTGTGCCGGTGGGAACAGATGACAAAATTTAAAAAACCGCATACACACACACAAATTTAAATAAATAAAAAGCACTTTGATTTGTTGCTTTACAAGATTCAGCACTATATAAATTCCAAACATTCTTCTTCTTCTTCTTCTTCTTCTTATTATTATTATCATAGTGTTCAACAACGATAACCAACATCATTTCATCACAGTGTTGTGGTGTTCAACAACAAATAAACAACATCATTTTGTCACGGTATTGAACAACAATAAACGACATCATTTTATCGTGGTGTTGAACTACAAATAAACATCATCATTTTATCACGGCATTGTAGGGAGAGCAGCCTGAATTTCACACGGAGAAATCTGCAGCACTGACTGATAGTAGTATACAGTACAGTACAACACAATGCAATATAATACACAATACCATATCTCTGGCTGGAACGGTTCAGTAACTGAAGCCTCAACCTTGTGGTCTCATTACCCAAATAAAGAAGGGCATATTCTAATCCCTATACAGCCTTCTGGATGGGGGTGGGGGGATTTTCTTCATGGATAAAAACCACAGACTTGAGTCATGAGTATGAACACATTGCGCAATGTTCTGCCCACACACTGACAGCCATCCATCTTTCATTGAAGAATATGCCGGTTATTTCCCTTGACATGAATATTAATGATATACTCAGTGTCCAATCATCAATCCCCATCCCATCCCATTCCACCCAAACCATTTGTGGACTAATAATATGTATACGCCTGAAGTACATACACACACACTCACTCTCACATGCACGCACACACACATACAAACACACACACACACTGCTTATTGTACATACGATGTCCTGTTGGTTTGGGTTCATTCCTTTCCACTGTTTTCTGTAACATAAAATGACGCCATCTTGCTTTATCATCTCATCCAAAAGACTAGCACTCAGACCTGCATAACATTATCAACCTTATGCTGGAAAGCCAAACACTGATTTTCTTTCAGTGATTTTCCATCATAGTATCCAGATACCTGATTTTCATGCACACACAAAAACCACAGTACAAATGACATAATCATGTGAGAGTGAAATGTTATTGTTTTTAGTCTGGGTTTGATTTTTTTCTTTCTCTTATTCTCCTTAATGGTGTTGGGTGTTTCTGTTTTGGTTTTTTCTTCAGGAAAGTGTGTGTGTGGTGTGTGGGGGGGGGGGGAGGGGCATAAAAGACGGAACATTTATCAGGTAATACATCATGTAGAAAGAATTTATCAAAATGTTTATTACAACAACAACAAAACCCTGTTAGCATTTCTTGCCATTTTGTTCAATACAACAACTTTCTATTTTTGTTTTTCATGTAGACAACTCATGTAGAGCTGTGCTTTGGTTTGTTTCTTCAATGCAATGAACAGAACACTGAAAATTATTTCTTGTGGTTTCTTTCATTACATCAATGACACATTGGTTTTACTTCATGTAGTCAAACCAAGGGGACGGGATAGCTCAGTGGTCAGAGCACTCGCTTTCCCCAGCCAAGGTTAAGCAGCATCGAGCATGGTTACCACTTGGATGGGTGACTGTTTGCACACCTTGGCTTCAGTACTGTCCCCCAATTCATCCAGCTGTAAATGGGTACTTGCCTCTTTAAGGTCAGGGAATGAAAAGCAGCAAGGGAGAGGAGATGGGCGCCGCCCTCAATATGCTGGCCCCTTGAGAAGTTGAGGTCTCTGATGCCTTGCTCCCCTACGAGACACCTTTACCTTTACTTTTAGTCAAACCATCAACCGCGATGCTGTGGTTCATTGCTTCAATGCAATGGACAGAGCAAAGACAAACCATCAACAATGAATTAAAAATTTCCGAGACATGTTTCCAGAACTCACATTAGCTGACACTGGAGGAGAATCATTTACAATTTCATACTCTACTTCAGGTTCTGCCATCACCTGCGCAGGTGGCTGTGAACAGAGATTGACATTAAGATATACTGAAGAAAGACAGCCATTCTGCCAAAGCACATGACATACATGTTTATTCCTTTGTTACAGATATTTTACATATTATAGATCTGATTTCATTTCTCCCTGTGTGTTGTGCTAATGACCTGACGGCTCAGGTTCCAGCCACCACCAAAGCACCCGTTCAAGGGATGATTTTCCCCCTGGAATTAGCATTAGTACTGACTCCACTCCCCCAAAAGTTCTTAGGATGAAACTATTATAAACTGAGGTCTGCGTGTAAACACATTAAAACCCATTCTGCCTTTCGGAAGATCAGGCTATAGCAAGCAGGCAGGAAAAATGCATGCACACCGGTGTCCTGTTAAGATGTCATCCCCAAAGTCGGAATGTGGCTACCTTAATGATAGGAAAAAATGGTCGCATACATGAAACCTTACCATTGGTCAACATCAGAGCTCTTGCTGAAAAACATTCCCCCCCCCCCCTCCCCACCCACCACGCAAAAAAAATCCCTATAAACAAACTAGACACATTAGCTAAGACTCAAAACTAACACCCTCAGCTAACCCTCCAATCCCAAGTCTGCTGGTTTAAACAAGTTTGACCCCAATGATTCCCCTTCTGCTCCTTTACCTGTCAAGTGTGCAATAACAGCACGCTCCGACTCACAGTATTTCTTTTCTTCATAAACAACTGTCTGAACAACATGAAGACCTACACCCATATGTGACACTCCACCACGAAATGAGTCACCTAGCACCTGACCCACTTCTCTGCTAGGAGCCATTTTAGGCAGGGGGGGGGTCAGGGTGTCGATTTTGAAATTTTGATTGATTATAAAACTATAGCCATTATTCTACCTTGTTTATTTATTCTATTATATTCATTTATTTTATTCTTTTATATCGAGGATAATGGCATAAACACTGTGAAATAGCAACGCATAATTTTCTTTCCTTTTGCTTTGAACATGTTTTAAAAATACCCAAGCCCTCATTCTGACCACCTCTTACGATGCTAAACTTGTCCATTTCTCATTTTGTCACTTCCTGCAATCTACTATTTCAATCTGTAATAACTTTTCATAAAGTTGTCTGATTTTCAATCTGTGTTTTTGTATTGGATAGCAAATTAACGACATGTCACTAACTGAAAATTGACCTCCAGTGCAATGTGACTCGTTATGTGGTGGAGTGTCACATATGTGCTTGGAAATAGAGACACGAGACAGAGACAAACACTGGGACAAAGAACCAACCAAGGACATATATGGCTTTAAGGCAAAGGCAAAACAAAAATGCTAGACACTGATTATTCACTTTGTCACAGTGTATCAATTAACACAAATGACACAACCAATATGACCTCTTGCACAGAAGGGCTTTTCTAGTCACACTCATTACCAACGGCCAAATCTTATTTCATAGAATGAAGAACAATACATACAGGCTTATTGTAATGCTAAATGTAAAAGGAAAAAAACCCTGTAAACCACACATAAAAAATTGAACATGATCAAGAAAACTAATGAGTCCCCCTACATGTGCGCATGCACACACGCACGCACACACACACACACACTATCCCTTGCTCTTGCACATCTACATCATACACATTACACACACACACACTGTGACACACGCACACACACACACACACACACGCACGCACGCACACACACACGCACGCACACACACACTGTGACACAACACACACATACACACGCGCACACACACACACACACACTGTGGCACAACACACACATACACACGCGCACATACACACACACACACACCACACAAATTCCCTCCCTACACACATCCTTCCTACCCATCTCTACCCTCCCCATCCCCAACACATTCACACCCCACCCCACCCCCCAACCACACCACACCCAACCACACACCACCCCACCCCGCCACCCCACCCCACAATCTCACAGCGGGCGGGGGTCTGGGTCTGGGGCCAGGTGCCGGGACAGGGGTGCCAGGCTGGAGGTTGAAGTAGGAGGGCAACTCTTCCCGGCCGGTCCGCGGGGGTGGGGGAGGAGGGGGCCTCTCCTCTGGCACTGAAATTGTTCACAGGGGTTTTTTTGTGTGTGTTTTGTTGTTGAAAATTGTCCTGCACTGAAATTGTTAAAAGATGATTTTTAAAAATCATCCTGCCCTGAAATTTTAAAAGATGATTTTTAAAAATTGTCCCTGCACTGAAATCTTAAAAGATGATTTAAAAAAAACAAAATTGTCCTGCACTGAAATCTTAAGAGATGATTTTAAAAACTGTCCTTGCACTGAAATCTTAAAAGATGATTTTTTTAAAAAATCATCCCTGCACTGAAATTTTAAATGATTTTTAAAAATCCTCCGTGCACTGAAATTTTAAAAGATGAATTTTTAAAAATCATCCTGCATTGAAATTTTAAGATGATTTTTTTTTAAAAAATCATCCTGCACTGAAATTTTAAAAGATTAATTTTTTTTAAAAATCATCCTACACCGAAATTTTAAAAGATTATTTTTAAAAATTGTCCTGCACTGAAATTTTAAAAGATGAATTTTTTTTAAATCATCCTGCACTGAAATTTTAAAAGATGATTTTTAAAAAATCGCCCGCACTGAAATTTTACAAGATGATTAATTAACCTTTTCCCTACAGGGTAACCCACTGTAGGATAACCCACTATCTACAATCCCTTCCCTTCGTATCATCACCCACTACTGGGTTGCGGTAGCATACAAATGTGCACAGTGCACATGTACTGGGAAAAGAGAGATTCTCTGCCCTTTAATGTAGGGATAGCGTTAAAAAGAAACACAAATTTTAAGAGCAATCTTCTAATATTATCTCTACTGCTTTGTATATTGTTGTTGTTGTTGTTGATATTGCATGTTCCCCATTTGAACAGCTTAGGGGTTGTTCTGAATAATGATGCACTCTGACTCATTCATCTCAAATCTGGGAATCATTGTGAGACTGAAAAGTTCACGCTGAGATGAGAAGTTTTAAGTGTTTGACTCTTTTCAAATACCTCATCATACAGGCAGCCATATTCTAAACTTCAGAGGGGAGTTTTCTCCTTTAAAAACGAAGGGAGAGAGCATGTTGTTACGGTAAAAAGATTTTCGTGGCTGAAGACAATGGCAACATAACATTTTACAACTTAGACACCATTCTACTATAGGCCTATGCACTTAGCTGACATCAGCAACTGACAAAGCTTACGGCTTGGGCCATGCTTACTTGTATGTTTCTCTTTAGGTGGGTTTTTTTTTGTTTTGTTTTTTTGGGGGGGGGGTTCTTTTCTTTCTTTTCTTGCCTAGAGCTCTGAGGTTCACCAACAGCGAGACTTTGTGTATGTGACCGTTTACTCACCATTAAAGGTAGCAGCCACATTCCATCTTTGGGAATGGTGTCTTAACATGACACTGACACCTGTGTGCATGTGTTTAAAAAAAAATGCCTTCTATTCCTACTGACACATATACAGCTGTGGAGTTAAAGTCATCACTTTCAAATTCCTTGTAGAACCTGCTTTCGCAAACAGATTTTGCTCATTAATTTGTTGAAAATCTTTAGATATTTCACACGAAACAACTGAAATATCCAGTTTTGTATCAAATCAAATCAAATCCAACTGAGAATGAAGGACAAAATGCATTTCATAGATAAAGAGTTAAAAAAAAGAACTACAAATAAACAACTTAGGGACCAAAACTGCTAGAGAATTCAAACTTTCATATCATCATGAGAGCTTTTAGGAATTGGCTTGACTTTTTTTTTAAATTGAAGATTTTCTTTGAAATTCTCTAAAATTTTCATAAGTACCAATGAATTAGATTAAGAAAAAAAATAAGTCATCAGTATGCCTGGAAGTGTGTGTGTGTCACACACACACACACACACACACACAACACACACACACACACACACACACACACACACACACACACACACACAGATAAGGGGCAATAAAAGAGATTAGCAAATGGCATAATGTGATAGTACACTCTCAACTCAGGTCAAGAATTCCACAATAGTAACATTCTGTGCCTTATGAAATAAAACAACAACATCAAAATATTACAACATTCAACAATGTCAAAATGCTGTGGTAAAGCATGACAGATGGTTCCAAAATAACAAGCAAAAAACAAAATGCAGTACAGAGCACACTAAAGAACCCAACATACCAATACAACAAATCAAAATGAGAAAACAAAATATCAAGAACATACCCCGATCAAAATGTTGTTTACTTTTCTGTTTATAGAGAGAACAGGATGAACATACAATCATATCTATCCTCTCTTTTCCTTTAAAAAAATAAAATCAAGATGTAATCCTTTCCATAGATGATGCTTCACAAACAAAAAGAAAAGTTGGCTCTTGTCTTACACAATAATAATAATAATAATAAAGAATTTCTTTGATTTCTTTGTCATATAATGACATATTATCATAAAATATCAAACATTAGATACAGTGACACGGTTATCACTAATGAACAAGTGTGCCACACTATCAAACAGTGCACTGATCTGTAGTCCTGAAGACCTGCAGACTGCGACAAAGGCAAGAAATGGATGTTGGTATGGCCACAAAAGTTAGACGAGAAAACTTCAATGCAGATTATATGCTATTTACTAAATTTAAAATAATTAACACATTCTCTTTGTGATTTGGGAGAGGGGGGGGGGGGGGGAGGATTGTTGCTAATTGCCTTTCTTGCTGATAGAGAATGAGTGTGACACCTTATATTATTAAAATGGGACACACCAGCTTCTTGTGTTAGGCTGTGTTTCCTCGGGTGGTAGTTTTGACCTCTCCCGACATACACTTTGTAGTCAAGGTAGATTTCTGCAGTTTCTCCAACAAAAAGAGAAATAACTTAATGTTACAACTTGTTGTGGCTGCTATTGTTTCAATGCTGGTGTGGATATGTTAAAGATACCCAAGAAAAGATACTTATTTTGGAATAGCAGAAAATTTCTTTTACAGAATTTCACACACAAGAGCACAAAAATTACTCACAGCCAAACCTTAAGTTTGAGCTGCCCAAATTTTCTCAAAAGTGTTTACTCTGTGTGTGTGTATGTATGTGTGTGTGTGTGTATGTGTGTTTGTGTGTGTATGTGTGTGTGTGTGTGTGTGTGTGCGTGCGCATGCATGAATGTGTGTGTGTTTAGACAACAGACTGAGAAGTAGAACATCATCTACACAATAAAAAAGAAGAAAACCATCAGAAGGCCGAGGGTTTAAGGAAAGATGGTGCAGGCTGACTGTGGAGGCAAACAAAGCCACAACAAACAAGGTGACAGTGATCACACAGTGAATGTAAATGATGATTTCACTCAGACAGATAATCCAGCAGAGGTAGTAGGGGATTTGGGGATGCAGGTGATGGGGGTTGAGGGATGAGGAGGGGGGAGGAGGTAGTGGCAGTGGTGGGGGTTGGGGGGTGGGGGGCAAGGGTGGCAGTTGGGATAGGTGTTTATCCTTTACCAAAGCCCAGATCTGATATAGGCTCTATGTAGATGCCTTCTTCTGATTCAGATTCCAAACATGTCTGCAACTTGGCTAAAAAAAAAAGAATTATTTATATTTTTTAAAAAATTGCTCTTTGACATACAGTATTGTTTACAACAACTAAACCAAAAATTTAAAAACAACAGCAACAAATAACACACAAAAACACATGCATGCATGCATGCACACACACGCATGGATGCCCACACACAACACTCACACATGCACGCATGCATGCACACACACACAAACCCCAAACAAACCCCCTGTCTATCAAAACAAAAACAAACCAAATCAAAATCAAAATAAAATCCCCAAACACAAACAAATCAACAAACAAACCTTACCCCTAATCCCACCCCCTTTCCAAAATCCCCACCTTTCTCATTGCTTTTAGTTCCTGTCACTTTTTGTTGCTATAAAAAAAAAAAAGAACGAATGAATACCCCCTAAAAAAAACAAAAAACAATAGCAACCCCCCCCCCCAAAAAAAAAAAAACAACACCACAAAACCAAAACACAAAACAACAACAAAAACACTCCCAAAAGAAAACAATAACTAATGATAAAAACAAAAAATCCAAAAACAAAACAAAGCAAGCAATAACTACTTCACCCCCACCCCACCCAAAAAATCCCCAAGTTGTAAGTTGTGAGACAAAAGTATTGTGCTTCCAAAAGAACTTCGTTTGATTTTTATGAAATGTAATGAACATATTCATGCATGTTACAAACTACTCCAGTACTACAGATGAGGCTATAAACTGAGGTCCTGTGTGCAAACGCACACAGAACATCTTACGCACACAAACCCATTCTGCTTTTCGGAAAAGTAGGCCATTGTGTGCTGGTAGGAATGGATTACAAAATTTACAAAACTGCATACACACAGGGACTGGACGGGAAAAAAAATACACGAGTGCTTATCCCATTATCTTCAAAATAAAAGAAGAAATAAAATAAAATAAATAAAATGAGGGATTTTTTTAAAAACTTAAACTGAAAACCTGCACAGTCGTTTCACTGGAAATCATTTCATGTTGCTTACAGCCCCACAGACCACGGAAGCCACATCAGGGCTGACACCTTACACAGTTTCAGCAACTCCAATAACATCCACTTCCAAGTTTCAAAACCAACAGTCCCTAATCCTCTCAAATATCCAACACTGTCAACCTGAGAGAAAAAGAATCACATTAAAGGACACTGCCCTGAAATATTCAATTCTTTAGGCAAGTAAAACCTGGACAAGCTGAGGACGCCAACAGTTCTGCCTAATCCATCATCCCCGGGCTACAAAAAATCCCCCCACACACACAAAAAGTCTCTTTAAAAAAAACAACCAACCCTTCAAAGTAATCAAAAATACAAGTGAAAAAATGCCACAAGGGGAAACAACACTGCAGAATGGACATCCTGTGCCCATCCTAGTGTTTACAATATCAGCACATGGTTCCAATCCAATCCAATCCAATCCAATCCAATCCCATCCCATCCCATCTTGTTGTTTATAGCCCCACTGACCACGCTACTCGGTTGCCAGAACTAAACAATTCAGGCAAAATGCTATAAAATGTATGAAAACATCCCCTTAAATGGGTGTCCCAGTGGTGGCTTGAACCCCAGTCCATCAGACTGTGAGCTCACTGTGAGATTAAAAAAAAACAACTCACTCTAACCACTAGGCTATCCCTTATCCCCCCCCCCCCCCCCCCCCCCCCCCCCCCCCCCCTACCCCTACTGCATGAATTGTGATAAATGAAACGAGAGAGAAGGCTTATCCTGATGATACAAAAGTATTAATTATGTGAATTGAAAGTGCACACATGACAAGTGTAAATTCAAGTAAAATACAACAACACAAAAATTAAACCAAACCAAAATAACAACATAATACAGAGAACCAAAACCATTGTGAATTAGACAAGCGATATTATTATTATGAACAAAAAATATTGAACATTCAAAAAAAGTTTCAGAATTTGTATTAGATTGGATGTCATGCACACCAAGTCTGAATAAACCATGAACAAAGAAAAAAAAATCACTAAATACACACATTTCTCACATAAAAAACAAAGAAATACCCACACACAAACTTCATCCAAATCAAGTAACAAAAGTATGTGCACACACAAACATACACACACGCTTGCACACTCAAAGGCATGCACACAACACACAACACTCACACAACACATACACACACCGTTTATACACATACACCACATAAAGTTCCGCTTTTCGTAAGAGTAGGCCATTGTGTGCCGTGGGAACGGATGACAGAATTCACAAAACCGCATACACATGGGGATTGGATGTAAAAAAACACGTAAGTGCTTATTCCATTATCCTCAATATAAAAGAATAAATTAAAAATAAAACACACACACACAAACACACACACAAACTTTACTGCTTCTTTTCCAGGTTTCAAACAAACACAAATCTGACATGCAGAAACTACAACAAAAGATCATTATACCAAAACACACAAAACTAATAAAACACGAACAGACTTCATACCAAAGAAAAGAAAATAGACCCCCCCAAAAATAACACAACAACAACAAACAAACAAAAACCCAACAACTTTCCACACCTTGAGATTCCCGCTTTCGAATTTCGAGTTCACTTTTGAGTCGATCGACCAGACTGGGTTTGCGCTTAAGGCCTGACACCTCTAAGTGCTGGGCACTGATGGCGTCCAGTTCATCAGGAGTTATCTCATACACCGGCTGCTCCTTTTCAGGTTTGGAAGGTAGCGGTCGAGGCTAAAAGCACACCGATGACAGACACACATTTCAATCCCTCTGAAAAATGTCTAGCAAACCAGCTTCATGCAACATACTGCTCAAAACTGTTTACAGCAATATTTTGAAAGCAAAAGTTAGTGATCTAATCTTGATTAATGATATTTGATTTTCTGTCAAAGAGGTCTAGCGAACAAACTTCATGCAACATACTCCTCAAAACTGTTTACAATAACGGAACACTATTAATGCAAAAATTAGTGATCTGATCTTGACTGATCAAAGATATTTTTTGCTTAATTTTGCTTGTTACTTTTTCAATCCTTCTGAAAAATGTCTAGTGAACAAATTTCATGCACATGCTCTGAAAACTGTATCGATTACAAAACAATTTAAATACTTTTAATTATGTCTAACAATGAAACTGATAGCATGCGCATGCTTGAAGTATTTATTTTACATAACAAATCATAATGTAACTGCATTGACATTATCACAAGCAAAACATTTTCATCATTCTGAGAATGTCTCGAAATTTAAGTTCATGCACATGCATGCTAAAACCACATTCATTAGCTACAAAACAAATCATTCAATTTATCCCCCCCCAAAAAGTTCTTAATCTTTTTCTTATATTCTTTTGATATTTGTAATACCAACTACCATTGTCAGTGTTCCTTAATGTTAGTGAATAAGTGAACTACCTGATCTTCACTGATTGATAATATACTTTTGCTTGATTTTTCTTTCAACTTCACACAAATACATTCTAAAAGCACACTGGTTACAAAGAAAACTAATTCAATCACTGACAGTCTAACAATGAATTCAACTTCCAGCTAAGTGCATGCTTTAAAGCAAAATGCTTGTAAACGCTGATAACTTCATCACCCCGATAATGTCAAACGATATAACAAAGCTCCTACATACAGTTACAAAAAAACTTAATGCAGCAAAAAAAAGACAACCAACTTTAAAGAAAGCACCAAGGTGTTTGTGTTTTTCTGAAAAAAATATTTTAAAATCTAAGCAGTGCAAAGCTTAGGTTCAAAATTAGACATTATCTATGTAAAGTGAAGTTGAGGAAAAGCATAAAATCAAAATAATGAAAATATTAAAATTTGAAAATGGATTTTAGAGACAGTCGTGCAGTTGTATATTCAACGAGTCTGACAATGTTCTTCAATCCCTGTGAAAGTAACTACCCAATTTTTCCCTTAATTGATATAATGCATGGCTTTGAATATGAACACTTCCTCATCTCAGTCCGACAAATTTGTGGTAGATTTGTTCTTCCTCATACTCAAGAAAGTGTTTGTAATAATATCTTCCTTCCCCTTTCAAACACACACACACAACACACACATTCACTCTCTCTCTCTCTCTCTCTCTCTCTCTCTCTCTCTCTCTCTCTCTCTACACACACACACACACACACACACACACACACACACACACTATCTCTCTCTCTCTCACTTTTTCAAGTAAATTTTTTTTCTCTTTTCATGTAATCAGTTGATTGTACTTTTTATGATTTTCAAATTATTTTATTTTGACGATAATGAATAAGCACTCATGTGCTTTATAAATTTTGCTATCAGTTCCCACCAGCTCGCAATGGCTACTCTTCCAAAAGGTGGAACAGGTTTTAAGGTATGCACAAGATATTCTGCATTAATTTGTACACAAGACATCAGTTTATAGTCTCATCCAAAGGACTTTTGGTGGCTCAAACCCGGGCCACCATATCACTAGCAAAATGCTTTAACCACCCATGTGTATGTTTGTGTGTGTGTGTGTGTGTGTGTGTGTGTGTGTGTGTGTGTGTGTGTGATTGTGTGTGTGTGTGTTTAAGTGTGTGTATTATGTTGTAACCATTATTTTCTTTTTAAATATATATATATATATATATATATATATATATATATATATATATATATATATATATATATATATATATATATGTGTGTGTGTGTGTGTGTGTGTGTGTGTGTGTGTGTAGTGTGTGTGTGTGTGTGTATGTGTATGTATACAATGTGGGTTTTTTTCACAATGATGGCTTTTGGTTGGGGTTTACTTTCACTTTTCATAATGTAACAGTGTATCTGTTTTTTTGTTTTTTCTTTTTTTTCTTTCTTTCTTTCTTTGGGTTTTTTTGTTGTTTTTTTAAATTTTCCTTTACTACTATCTGATATACTCCCAAGTAACGGTGGGGAACTGGGTGCATAAAAAGCACACGAGTGCCTATCTATTTTCCTTGAAATAACAAAAAAAGAACATTGCTTTGCCTCTCCTAGCCTAGCCTTCCTCTCACTCACTCACTCACTGCTGGCTTCATCCAGCCTTCAGTACTTGACACCTTACTGGCACTGAGTAACATGCATAAACTAAAACTCAGGTAAAAACAACAACAACTCCGTATGGAAAAACTGCAATACTGTGATAATGCTAGACAATGACCCATCATGTCATTCTTATACAATTTCCTTCACATGCAGTAGTACACATTACAATCATAACATGTGAACAATGTCCATAAGAACACACAATCTCACAGAGAGAGGGGGGAGGGGTGGAGAAAGTAAGGGAAGGAGAGTGTGAATGTATTATTTGGAAAGAGATACAAAAGCACATGTAACCAAAATGATAAAGTGTGTAAGAAAAAAAAAGAGCAGGGGAAAAAAAGAGGCAGGCATGAACAATTAAAATAGATGGTTTAGTTGAAAACTAAAAATCAACACACTTATCTACACTACAAGAGAAGGGAGGTCTGTTGTCAAATTCAGGTAGTAATAGTCTTGAGATGATAAACTGAGGCCTTATGTGCAGTGCACAAATCAGGCAGTATAAACAACCTGATGCAACAAGAGAGTTCTTGTTCCTGGCAAAATGTTGTTGAAAAAAAAAAAAAAGAAGCAAACTTAGCTCGACAAATTAATCTATGCGTGCAGCCAGAAAAAAAACACAACAAGAAAAACCCATCACAAACCACAGTAGTGTTTTATGGCGTCATTATTCTCTGCTGAGGGAAGCAGTCCGGATCTCATACATAGAAATCTCTCATGACTAATGTTATAAACTACAATAGGATACAAAACAATATAAGAAATACAATACACCACAATAAATGCAACATGACACAACCCAACATAACTGCAACACATTGCACAACACAACACAAAACAATGACGAATGAGGCAAAATACAAAAGCCTCAATCGCAAGAAGAATACCCTCCGAATACACAGGATAATATACCACTGGCACTACCACTACAATATCAGGTTCTAGCAGTGGTCCCATCATGCAATCAACCAAATGGTGAGTAATGAATGTTCCCATGTGACACTCCCTCACAATGAGTCACAATTGCACCTAAGGTCAATTTTCAGTTGTTAACACGTCTCCAACAAAAAGAATCTATTGACTAAAAAAAACCACAACAAAAAGATCGAAAATCGGACATTCTACAAAATGTTATTACAAACTGAAATGCTCGAGTCCAAGAAGTGTCGAAATGAGAAACTGACAAATTTTGCTTTGTAATAGGTGGTCAGGATGAGATGGGGTTGGTCTTTTAAAACAATTTTTAAAGCAAAAACAAACAACATTGAGCCTTGATACTTCAGTACAGGCAAGGTAGAAGAAAGCTTACAGTTTCATAATCAATAGAAATCTCAACATCGACTACCTGACCCCCACCTGCCTAAAATGACTACTAGTGGAAAAGTGGGTCAGGTCCACTGCGACTCATTTTGTGGTGGAGTGTCACCTATGCTCCCATCACCACCACTGCCACATACAGAGGATAATCATCCTTATCCAGGATGTACTACACACTTTGAATAAAACATACACAATGAAAGAAAGGATAGTCTAACAGAACTGAAACTAAATACATTCTTATTACCTTTCTTTTTGTAACACACATGTTCAACAATCACACTTTTTATAGTGATGGACTTTGTATCAATCATATCAACATCAATATAATTATGCCATAATATATGCAAATCATATGTCAATTACTTAAACGGATGAAATAACGGATGAAATAGCTCAGTGACGTGAGGCCCCATATTACCAATGTTAAACCTTTATCAAAAATAGAAGTTAAGCTACAACCCTTTTCTAAATGCTTTCATCCAGTGCAGAGCAAAACCCATAGGTACTACACCTGGATCGTGATGCCATTACTAAACAGCATTGAAATGAACTGGAGCGTGTATAGTGCTGATGGAAAATAAACTTTCTTCACAGATCACTACAGACAGGCATTTTAAAACTGAGAGAGTGAGAGAACTCGAACTCGAATATTTTAATGAGGGTAATTGGATAAGCCAGAGGCTTCTTTACACCAGGCCCTCATATGGGGGGGGGGGGGGGGGGGGGGGGGGGGGGGGGGGAGGGAGAGAGAGAAAGAGAGAGAGAGAGAGCAAAACCTTACAATATCTCCTTTCACTGTAATAATTTACAGTTCCAACAAACTGTCCTCTTTTCTTTCTGGGCTCACTTCTCTGCGGTTTGTTGCATTCATGGCATTCTACACACATCACTGCGCATCCTAAGGAAATAATTATATTCACATCACATACAGTCTTTTACACTCCCTTGTTACTGTTGATATTGTTTTGCAGCCTTCTGGTTGGTGTGTGTGAGTGTGTACCAAGTCAAGATGCAGTCACCACAGATTGTTCATCAAAACAAACCCTGCACTTTGCGATTCCAAAGAACGACAGATACTGTGACAAACCTGGAGAAGTCAACAAATGTCTGTTAGTGTTATGTAATGAAATGACTTCCTTTTCTGCTGCTTTTCATCATCTTCACTTTCGGTCCCTGCTTGAATGGAATTCGTCTCTCCCCAAATCTTTCTGAGGTACATCATTTGAGCTGATTTATCACGTCTCCTGTCGGTAACAAAAGTATCTTTGTTGGGTCATGGGTTGCCATTTTTAAAACAAAAAAGTTGTTTGATTATATTTCCCTTTCGTTTATGTCATTTCATTGTCTTTTATGTCATTTCATTGTCACCTTTTTTTTGGCTTTGTTTTTATTCCACAGCTATACTACCCCAGTCTCCACTACAAAAGGATTGAAGACAACTGCTGAACTTAGAATGAGAGATTAGGAGAGAGCAGAAAGAGAGAGTAGAGAGAGATGAGAGAATGAATGAGAGGAGAGAGGAGAGAGAGAAGGAGAGAGGAGAGAGGAGGAGAGAGAGAGAGAGAGACGGAGAGAGAGAGGACAGGGAGAGAGAGAGGAAGACAGGGAGAGAGAGAGAGACAGGAGAGAGAGAGAGAGCAGGGAGAGAGGAGAGAGACAGGGAGAGAGAGAGAGAGACAGGGAGAGAGAGAGGAAGGAGAGAGAGAGAGAGACAGGGAGAGAGAGAGAGGAGAGAGAGAGACGAGAGAGAGAGAGAGAGGGAGAGAGAAGAGAGAGACAGGAGAGAGAAAGGAGAGAGAGAGAGACAGGGAGAGAGAGAGAGGAGAGACAGGAGAGAGAGAAGAGAGAAGGAGAGAGAGAGAGCAGGAGAGAGAGAGAGAGACAGGGAGAGAGAGAGAGAAGAGGAGAGACAGGGAGAGAGAGAGAGAGACAGGGAGAGAGAGAGAGACAGGGAGACAGGGAAGGAGAGAGAGAGACAGGAGAGAGAGAGAGAGAAGGGAGAAGAGGAGAGAGAGAGAGAAGAGGAGAGAGGGAGAGGAGAGAGAGCAGGGAGGAGAGAGAGAGAGACAGGGAGAGAGAGGAGAGAGAGAGAGAGAGCAGGGAGAAGGGAGAGAGAGAGAGAGAGACAGGGGAGAGAGAGAGAGAGGAGACAGGGAGAGAGAGAGAGAGACAGGGAGAGAGAGAGAGAGACGGAGGGGAGAGAGAGAGAGAGACAGGGAGAGAGAGAGAGAGAGAGAGAGCGGGCGGGGCGTGCGTGCATGTGGTGTGGTGTGGTGAGGCGTTTTTGTGTGTGTGTGTTGTAAGTGTATGTATGTGTGTAGTTTTGTACACATCTTTGCACTCACATGCATGCACATGTGCATACATGCAAGCATGCACGAAGGCACACATGCACAAAATATAAAAAAAATACACATGGGTGCATACACATCTCATATGAGTGTAAACATGTTGGTGTCGATATCTTCATCCCATGAACCCACAGCTGCAGTAACCTTGCCTACAACATCTGGCCATATACTTAAATTAAAGCAACCTTGCATACATTACACACCCACATGCGTTTATATATCTTTTCAGTATCATTGTACAGCAAATTCTTTCATGTCCATCAACCAATACTGAATGTTATCCCCAAAACACTGCCCCCTTGGTGAGAGATCAAAATGCGCAACAACAGGAAATCGGAAAAGACAGGGGGGAAAAATGCAAAAAAGTGTAACACTAGTAACGAGACAAAGACCTCGAAAGAAGGACAGGCAGGCAGGCATGCAGCTACACAGCATAAAAACAACAACAAAGATACATTAAACAGAAATGTGCAGAGTAAGACTCCACAGAAAACCCATACTAAGAGAGAGAGAGATCACAGAGAGAGAGAGGAGAAAGCGAGGGGGAGGGGGGTGGGGGGGGGGGGGGGGGGGGGAGGAGAGGACTGAGAGGAATAAAGTACTTACATGTCCATTCAATTTTTGACCTTGTAAACAAAAACATAAAACTGATTTGTATATCACCGGGGGCAAAAAAAAATTCCAGAAACTATAAACAATATTCCAGAAACTATAAACAACAACCAAAAAACCCCACCTTCTTTAGATGCCACAAAAACCCCAAAACATGCACGCACATACACACACACAACAACCCAAAACCAACCAAGGCAAACCGACCACACACACAACCCAAATTAACCAAACAAAAACCTCACAGAGAAGTTCTTCCTCCGTGTGTGTATGTGTGTGTGTGGGTGCGTGCGTGCATGCGTGTGTGCGTGTGGTGTGTGTGTGGGTGGGTGGTGACTGCCTCATCATGGCCTTTTGGGTTGGCAGGGGCACTGAGATTATCTACAAAAACAAACCCAACAACCTAACTCCAACCAACCAACCAACCAACCAAACAACAACAACAAAAAACAAGTCAGAGTTTCTTTCTGATCCTGGCATTATGATTTGTAAATATACAATTTCCACCGTGATATTAACCATCTCAGCTTTCCTTCTCAAAGAGGTGTGCCCTGTGATATGGCCTCTGTCACAGCTGTCGGTTTCCCCCACTTTCGGCTGCTCTCAACTGCTGCTATCCATCCCATCCCATCCCATCCCATCCCATCCCATCCCATCCCATCCCATCCCAGCCCAGCTGGTGCTGATTACAGCAGGAACTGACCACACTTGGACTTGGTAAAAGGAAGGGGCAGGGTAATTTTATCACTGGGCCATGGCTCCTTGACCGAGTTATGCTGGATTTGTGTGCTGTGCTGCAGTCGTAAGGGCAAAAAGCATCAAAGTGACTGAACGAATGATTGATTGATTGATTGATACACAACCCCCTCCCTCCTTCCCTCCTACCCAGCAGCTATGACAAACAATATGAAATAATCTACTATGGACAACAGACATCAAAACACACACATTGACATATATATCCATCGTAATAGTAGTATGAGTCTGTTCATGAGTTGATTCAACACCTTTCAGATTCAAGTTTTGAACTGTTAAGTGTTACATTCATGCGATGAATAGTCAAGTGGTTTAGAGTTTCTTACTCATGACCTGATGGTGACTGAAGGTTTGAGTTCAAATCTCTACTCAAATGTCTGTTTGGGTGGATTCTTTTTTTGCTTCGGAGTTAAACGGTCAGACTTCTACTTCTCCTCTAAAAGTCCTATATATAAGACCTATGACTATAGTATAACTGAGGTCCCATGAGTGAACGTAAGCAAAACATCTTACACACATGTTGAAACCCCATCCACCTTCCGTTGAAGAGTAAGTCAGCTATGACCAGTGGCTGGATGACACGAGCATACCCAGCATGCACCCTGTTCACAAGAAGGGGACAGACTCCGTCAGCTTCGACTTGCTCACAACACACTGCCTGAAAAGTTCAGACCTGTGTCCCAATGACTTTTCAAGAAGTTAAGGGAGAAGTCAAGTAAAGAAAGTCACTGCTATTGCCCAACCAGCCTCTGAGGCACACCAGGCTGTCAGCACATAAAGTAAAACCAAACCAAGTGAAAAGTTAGTAGCTTTTTTTTCTTTCAAAAACTGCAAAATCTGTTATAGTATGAGCGATTGTAATCTTTTCCAAGAAGAACAAAATCTGTTACAGTAATTTTTGTTTGTTAGAAATCGCAATCTTTTCCAAGAAGAGTAAAACAAATGTTGTAGTTATTTTATAAGTAATTGTAATTTTTTTTTCCAAGAGGAACAAAATGTTACAGTCATCTTTATTAGTAACTGTATTCTTTTCCAAGAAAAGCAAAATCTGTTACAGTTGTTTTTTAAATTATTAGTAATTTATACATCTAATTGTCCTTTCAGTGAACTTAACAGACAAAGCCAATGGCTTTTTCTTGGATTGTCATCCACTGGCCATTAAAACAACCCACATACAAGGCTACTTGCTGAAACTGGCAAGTCTAATTCTTAGGGAGGGGGTGTGTGTTACCAAGAACAATTTATGTATAATTCCCAGTGGTGAGATTGGTAATTTAGCAGGAAAAAATGTTTCCTTTAATGTTGTTGTTGGTACAAGCATCCTACCTGTTTATATATATATGGCAGCAAAAAACAACAACATTCAAATGAAATAACATTCCTAAAACATCACTAGTTCAATCTTAAAAACAACAACAACACATGTAAGACTACAAACATGTCACTGCAGTGCGTCATATTATAGATTTTATCACATTGGAAATTCATAAACAACAAATAAATCATAAAAATTAATTGTAATTCTAGGAAATATGAAGTACATTGTAAATCCGTAACAGGGAATCAAAACCGTAGAGAAAAAAATGACAAAAACAACAAAAAAGGGCAACAAAAAAAGAAACCCTTTTCAAGATCAAGTACATACATTATTTGCTTTTACAAAACATGCAACCCCCCCCCCCTCCCTTCATCCCCAAAACCCCCACCATCTCATACATGCAAAGTCTGCTTTTTCACACACAAAAAGTACAGCAGCTCAAAAGTTTATTACATCCAGTAGTAAAAGATTTACAGAGAAAGCAAGACACATTTGCCAAACACTTGAAATCAACACCTGAAGGAAGCATGCATCCTTTCATTCCATAAATTACAGACAACTGAAAGCACTTCAAAACCATTATGCACTTCAACTTTCTGTCTCCTTTAACCAATTATGACAGCAGAGCACTATAGTATTTCAACTTTGTGTCCCCTTTAATTTATCATGACAGCAGTATGATGGGATACTGATACTACAAAGAATATAGTTTCCAGCTCACTTGTTCTGTTTGAATATCACGTACTTTTAACAACTGCTCTCAGCTGAGGCTGAGGACACAGCTGAGCTCTCAAAAAATGCCCCACATTTGCTGGTGAAAAAACAGGGAGCGGCAGTTTAACAAAACAGCCAACAATTCTTTGATAAAACACACATGTATATATTTGTATACATACGAGCAGACACACACACAAACACACACACACAAGGGAGAGAGAGAGAGAGGTGCAGATTTCTTTCCCTACTTTCTTGAGGGAATAACATCCAAGCCTCCATTCAAAAATAAATTACAAAGAGAGAGAAAGAGAGATAGAGAGAGAGAGAAAGAAAGAGAGAGAGAGAGAGAGAGAGAGAGAGAGAGAGAGAGAGATAGAGAGAGAGAGAAAGAGAGAGCGAGCAAGAGAGAGAGAGAGAGAACCAAACCAAATCAAAACAAAAAGAACTGCAACTTAAAAAAAAACCCCATCAAACAACCACCCACCCCCCCAAAAAAACCACACCAAACAAACCAAAAAACAAAACAAACAAAACAAACAACAAACATAAAAATCAACAACAATGCTTAAAAAGGAAATCTCACAATCTAGAAGAAAGATTTCACAAAACATACACACCACCCACACGCGCACGTGCACACACACACAAAAACACACACACACAAACACAACACATGCACGCTCGCACGTACGAATGCGCACACACATACAACCACACACTCCAGTCTGATATCTTTATTTAGTGGAACAACGTTTAACGAAAGAACTCAAACACACACGCACATACATACACACACACAAACATCAATACAAGGTAATTTTACTTGTTAATTTCCCCCCCCCCCCACTTACCTTGTTGTGCGGCTTTTGTGATGCGTGCTGGTGTGCTGGTTGGCTCTAAATATTCTTCCTCAATATCATCTTCCTATTCACATACATACACAGGTTTCATTTACATATGATGTGACTGTTTCTCCATAATCCAGTTCAAATAGTAACTGAACCACTTTTAAAGGTGACACTCGTGATATTATAGCCTAGTGGTTACAGAACACTAAGCTCGTGATCTGACTGACAGCCTGGGTTTAAGCCATCATCAAAACACCCATTCGAAGAGGTATTTTCCTTTAGAGTTAATTAACATCAGTAGCAACTCCACTCCTTAGAATGTCCTTTAGATGAGACTATGAACCGAGGTCCCATGTGTACAACGAGGTCCCACAATGAGGTCCCATGTGTACAACAAGGTCCCACAACGAGGTCCCATGTGTACAACAAGGTCCCATGTGTACAACAACAAGGTCCCATGTGTACAACAAGGTCCCATGTGTACAATAAGGTCCCATGTGTACAACAACAAGGTCCCATGTGTACAACAAGGTCCCATGAATACAACAAGGTCCCATATGTACAACAACAAGGTCCCATGTGTACAAAAAGGTCCCACAACAAGGTCCCATGTGTACAACAAGGTCCCATGTGTACAAGGTCCCATGTGTACAACGACAAGGTCCCATGTGTACAACAAGGTCCCATGTGTACAACAAGGTCCCATGTGTACAACAAGGTCCCATGTGTACAACAAGGTCCCACAACAAGGTCCCATGTGTACAACAAGGTCCCATGTGTACAAGGTCCCATGTGTACAACGACAAGGTCCCATGTGTACAACAAGGTCCCATGTGTACAACAAGGTCCCATGTGTACAACAAGGTCCCACAACAAGGTCCCATGTGTACAAAAGGTCCCATGTGTACAAGGTCCCATGTGTACAACAAGGTCCCATGTGTACAACGAGGTCCCATGTGTACAACAACGAGGTCCCATGTGTACAACAACGAGGTCCCATGTGTACAACAAGGTCCCATGTGTACAACAACAAGGTCCCATGTGTACAACGAGGTCCCATGTGTACAACAAGGTCCCATGTGTACAACAACGAGGTCCCATGTGTACAACAAGGTCCCATGTGTACAACAAGGTCCCATGCATGCAGAATATTTTGACCGCACATTAAAATCCCTGTACTGCCTTTTGGAAGAGTAAGCCATTGTGTGCCGATAGGAACGGCTCACAAAAATTTAAAAAGAAAAAAGATCCCCCAAGTTACAATGCAGCTTCTTGAATTGTGGGCAAAACCATTTGCATACACAAAATCTCACTGTTAGAGCTGGTGCACATCAGAGGTCCAGACAAACAATGAAAAGAAAAGAAAAAGAAAAAAGGTGACACTGGTACAACCGAATTTCAAACACTGTGGTTCTGGCCCAGGCCAAAAGCTGTGTCAGTTATGGATGTCAGCTAATTGCCAAAGCCTACATTAAGATGTTGTTATGTTGTATAGTGTTGTGTTGAGATTGCCTTCAGCAATGGCAAGCTCTTAAAATAACAACCTGCACTCTAATAATAATAATAATATATGGAATTTATATAGCGCTGAATCTTGTAAAAAAACAAACAAATCGAAGTGCTTGCACTCAAACCATTTACACGCATGCACTCTCCTTTAAAGGAGAAAAAATCCTCTGAAGTCGGAGTATGGCTGCCTATGTGGTGAGGTACTTGAAGAGAGTCATACACGCAAACTTCTCATCCGGTGTACTTCCTATCTCACAGTGATTCCCAGGTGGGATGAGTGAGGCAGAGTGCATGTTCTGGGTGACCCCCAGGGTGTAAAGCTGGGGAATGCACAACAGCAACAGCAACAACAAACACTGTGGATCAATGGTCTTATTATTTTATCTTATTTATTCTTTTATTTCGAGGATAATGGAATAAGCACTTATGTGCTTTTTTACATCCAGTCTCCATGTGTATGCGGTTTTGTCAATTTTGACATCCGTGCACACCAGCACACAATGGCCTACTCTTACGAAAAGCGGAACAGGATTTAATGTGTGCGCAAGATGTTCTGCATGCGTTCGCACACGGGGCCTCGGTTTAAAGTCTCATCTGAAGGGCTTTTGGGGAGAGTGGAGTCTGCACTGATGTTAACTCCAGGGAAAAATATCCCCTTGAACGTGTCTTGAGGTGATAGTATTGTATTGTATTTTACTGTATACCACAACAGATTTCTCTGCATAAGATTCCGGCTGCTCTCCACAGGACAGTGTGTCACCGCAAGCGCAGCGCCACCCATTATTTTTCTTTTCCTGTCTGCATGTAGAGCGGTGATTTAGAGACCATGAGTGTGAAACATAAATGTTCAAAACTGGTTTTTCCCCTAACCACTGGACAGTGAGTTGCAATCTGGGTGCTAGTTTTTCAAATCAGATGATAAACCAGGGTCCCATGTGCATCGCATTTAGTACATGTAAAATATCTGGGGGGGGGAAGAGAGTATTCCATGGCAATTGTCTATAGGACAAAAAGTTTCTCCCATGTGGGGGAAAATCTACACAAAGACAAAATGATTTTTTTTTTTTTAAGGTGATTTTGCACAGTAGAAAATAATGCTCCCATGAACAGCAACCACAACTCTGTAAAGAAGCTACCAAGACTATAGTTGCTATAGAATGTATTGCAATACAATACAATACAGTGCAATATGATACAATACAGCACAACACAATGCAAAGCAACACACCACGCCACAATACAATGCAACAATACAATACACCCATAGACATTCACGCACATCCATGCACGCACACACACACACAATCTAAAAGTTTTTAAAAATTTTTTTGGTTTACTCACAAAGTCCTCTGATCCCCAACCATCATCACTAGCATCGCCATCATCTGAAAATGTTTGAAAAACGTTCTTTAATTTTTAACACCAGCAGTACAGAAAGAACTTTTAAAAAGGTGAAAAATAAATTCATGGATTCTGTATGTCAAGAACTGTTATGTTCAAACAGTTTGACTGTGCCAAGCCAAAGACTTGTCAGGTATTGAACTGTTTATGTTCAAACAGTTTGCCAAGCCTAAGACTTTGTCAGGTATTGAACTGTTATGTTCAAACAGTTTGACTGTGCCAAGACAAAGACTTTGCCAGGTATTTATGTAAGGAAAGTACCAAGGCCTACATCAAAATATTGCGACGCTTTGGAATGTTATCCTGAGATTGTCTTCATCCATGACAAGCCCTTGGCTTCAGAGCCGACATTCTTCTCTGACTCCAAACCCCTTCCAGTCCTTTGGATGAGAACTCAAACTGAAATCCAGCTCATGAACGTGTGCTCAGGCAATTCTTTTGCAGTCACACACACACACACAGAGCAAATATTTTGCTTATTCAATTATTCAATGTACCATCTTGAAATACAAGTTTGACTTTAACTTACACACACATACACAGATAGCTTGATGATTAAAAAAAAAAGCAAATGCACTGCTTATTCAATGTGCCATATGAAAATAAACGTTTTACTTTCACACACACACACTATCTCTCTCTCTCTCTCTACCACCCGCCCCCCCCAAAAAAACACTCGCATGCGCGCACGCACACACACACACTACTAAAATCACAACCTAGTGATTGAGCAACAGGAGCATGTAGCCGTTCACCTCGCCTAGGTGGGATTTCTGGTACTGCCATGTTCCAGGCACTGCACACACACACACACACAATGGACATGATTTTACTTCAGACACCTGATCTAGACTAGTGACAAGAGAGGGGGGGGGGGGGAGAGAGAGAGAGAGAGAATTAATGAATGTATCTTTTATTTTTCAAGGGTAACAGAATAAGCATGCATATACTTTTTTTCATCTGGCCCTACTACAACAACAACATGATTTAAAAAAGATATGTGCATAACTATTTAACAATACATACTCTGTAACTCAGTAACTGACCTGAACATTAATTTCAAGAGATACACAGATTTTTTTTTAAAGAGATATGCGTTAATGAACATATAATTCTCAAATGAATTAAACATTAAAATGAAAACTTATATGTACACTGATTATAATTAAGTAATATGGATAAAGTAAAATAGAGGAGAGACAGCAAGAGAAGAGAGAGAGAGAGAGAGAGAGAGAGAGAGAGAGAATTTTCAGGTTACAACAATATAAAAATAAACCAGATATCAAATTCTGACATAGCATCCTCAATAAAACCTTTTTTTTAAAACATACTATCAATAAACATATCAAGTTAATTTACAAAATGCCAAAGAGCCTGAAACAGTTTTTTAACAGCCCCACCAACAACAGCATCAATACAACCATTGGATACATTTCCAAGAGGCATGGTATATTGATTGAAGAAGAACAACATTGTATGCATTTTGGACGACTATAAAATAAAACACTATAAAATGTATTTATATATAAATCAAACATTTATATAAAATAATACATTTCATATATAAGAAGAATATATTACCAAAAGGAGAGAGAGAGTACATCTCCAGGTTGTATGATCATCTAGATAAATGGCATGTAACAAAACACCCACAAAAACCTTTCTCACGTTAAGATACAGCTATTAATAATAAACAAAACAAGATATACTATATAGCCTGCAAAAGAACATCCGCATACAAAAATGTCTAATTAAGACAAAACTTTTTTAACTATTTCCAAATTGTGTAGAATACATACATGTATATAGAAAATAAAAATTGCATGATTTAGAACAATAATAGTAAAAATTTTTTTCAAAACAACGGAAATAATGCATTCATAGCGGTTAAAGTGTTTTAAGAAGAATAGAGGGGGAGCGGGAGACAGAGGGAGGGCGAGGGGGGGAAGAGAGCGACCGACAGATAGGCAGAGCCAGAGAGTACATTTTCAAATTATATGATCGTCTGGATAATATGGTATCTTTTACAACACCTACACAAGTTATCTCATCATAAAATATTGCTACCATAGTATATAGTAAAAATGATAATAAAACAAAATATAATATACAAAGGAACATGTATAAAGTCTGTCAAAAATTATATCAAAACAGCCTAACGAGTTTCCATATCGTAGTAGGCTCTTTATTTATGACAAGAAAAAAATGATAGCATCAAATTAGAATGATAATAAACACAAAATTACACAACTTTAACACAGCCACAAAAGAAGTCTTACTGATAAATTTTCTAGTTATTAACCAATAGTATAAAATTCAAAGCCATAACACAAATGGTTAATTCATTGATTTTATGATCAAGGTGAGGTTATTAATAGATAATGTGCCAATTCCTTGAACAGAAATTTACTGGAGAACATGTGGCAAGAGAACTGTTGTGTTAGCATATCAGTTAAAACTTTTGAGGTGGGTATACATAGCTTTCTCAAAAGCTTCTTTACTTTGGGATGTTTTCACATATGTTGGTAGCATGTTCCAGAGTAGAATACCTGAGTATGTGAGGCTTGATTTATAGAGGTCAATTCTAGGTACTGGTAATTGAATTTTGGTAGGATATCGGGAAGTCATATGGATTATAGTGTTTGTGGAGCTTGACCCGTCATAACTTTATGCATCAATTTTCCTTTATTCAGGGTAAACATATCTTTTAATGGAAGAATCTCAAGTTTTGCATAGTCTGCTATGGTTACAGTAGAAGTTTTTAGGAGAATTGCTGTGAGTGCTTGTCTGTAAGTGCAATTGAGAGGTTTTAGAATATTGGCACTGGCTGCGTCAAAAAGGGTAGAGCAATAGTTGATTGAAGATAAAATGTAAGCATGCAGAAATAGTTTTGTGGCATGTGTGTTGATAAAGTGTATGATTTTGCATAAATGGTATTCATGTTTGGAGATTGTTTTGCACAATTTATTTATGTGTGCCATCCATGACAGATTGTTGTCAATCACAATACCTAGAAGTTTATGGTTTTCAGCTTCATTATTTATGAATATTGGTGGAAGTCTAGTTGACATGTTTTGTCTCTTTTGTCTTGTTGTAATAAGCATGACTTTGTGGTCTTTTGAGGGTTAAGTGACATGTGGTTATAACTGCACCATTTGCCTAGAGAATCAATGCTACTTTGTAAAGAGGTAGATATTCTGTCAAGACTGGTGTGACTAGTAGGAATTGCAGTGTCATCGCAAAAAAGTTCACACGATTCCTTGATGTAGAGGGGAAGGTCATTAACACATATAGAGAATAAAAGTGGCCTAAAACAGACCCTTGTGGTACTCCATACTTTACGAGTAGTGTACACGATTTAGTGTTATTGATCAAGATATATTGTCTATTATGTACGAATGATCTAATTAACTTCAGACTGTTATCAGATATGCCATATAATGATAGTTTTTGGCATAGCAGTTTGTGGTCAATTACATCAAATGCTTTGGTAAAGTCAACAAAAAGGGCTCCACTATATTTATTTTCATTTATATTATTATGCCAAGTATCTATAATGTTGGTAAGAGCTGTGTGGCAAGAATGATTTTTCCTGAATCCTGACTGGTTAACAATTAAAAGACTGTAGTGTTCTAGATGATGGCTAAGATGTTTTTCAAGAGGTTTGGATATAAATTATAATTGATAATACTGATATTGGCCTATAGTTACAAGGCCTTGAAAAGTCACCAGGCATAAAACAGAATGAATTTGGCCAATGTGAATAGTGATGGGAAGAAGCAATTTGCAATACACAAGTTTTAGACTAAGTGAGCATTTCAGTTACAATAGAAGAATTGAGAATTTTTCCGTCCACACCATCTGGACCACAACTACCAGTTTGTTATGAGTTGAACGGATTGATAAACCTAAATTTTGTTCAATGGTGGTATTTTCATGTTTGAGTTGATATTTTTTTATCTACAAAATGTTTTATGTTTTTCAAGGGAATTTTTAGTTCAGCATCATTTTGTTTTATCAATGAATCTGTCATGGTGGTAAAATAGGTATTTCGGTAGTCAGGAGAAATGTTCTGAATAGTGAAAAGTGATGACGATTTATTGTTTAGCTGATTGATAGCTTTCCACATAGACCTTGAATTTTGTTTGGATGAAGTAAGATTTTGGCAAAAACTTTTGTTTACATGCTTGTTTTAATGAATTAACTTTGTTTCTTTGTGCTTTGTATTCATCAAATTTTCCTGCTTTTAATAAGTTATCTCAATGTTTTGCTTCAGATATAATTTCAGTTGTTATCTATTCAGGCCACACTTTATGCCTTACTCTGTGGGTTTTAAAGGAGCATGTTTATCATATATAGACATAAATGTATCAAGCCAAAAGGTCAAGGCTTCTTCTGGATCTGTAAAGTTATAAACATCATTAAGAGGACAAGTTAGAAGAACATTTAGAAAGCGATTTTCATGGAATTTCGCAAATGATCAGTGTGTAATTTCTTTGTGACCTATTTTTTGGGTTTGTGCACCTTTTCTATTCCATGTGACACATACAGGAAGATGGTCACTGCAGCCATGGATAGGAATATATAATTCCTTTATATTTTGCTGCTCTGTTACATAAATATGATCAATAAGTGTTTTACTTGCAGATGTTATGCGTGTGGGCATATCTACAATCTACAGAGTATGGCACGAAGGCCTGTGGCAGGTCCTCAGAATGTTTGGCATTGAAGAAGGACTAGTGCAAACCATTCAAGCACTATACAACACTGCAAGCAGTGCAGTCCTTCTGAACAATCAGGTCGGAGACTACTTCAAAACCACAGTTGGGGTCCGACAAGGATGCCTGTTATCTCCAGTCCTGTTCAATCTGTTCTTGGAAAACATCATGAGAGAGACCCTCCATGACTTCCACCCTACCATCTCCATTGGCCGCAGACCCCTCAACAACTTACGGTTTGCCGATGACATTGACCTCATGGGCGGAAGTAACACAAAAACTGCAAGATCTTACGACCAGACTTGAGAACAGAGCTGGAGCATATGGGATGGAGGTGAGCTCGGAGAAAAGTAAAGTACTTGTGAACAGCACGAGCAATGCCACCGCTAAAATTTACATGAACGGCCAACAACTGGAGGAGGTAGACGCTTTTAAATACCTCGGCGCTACACTCACAAAGGACGGGCGATCGACGACAGAAATCAAAGTCAGAATAGCCATGGCAACAACTTCCATGACAAAACTCACCACCATATGGAAAAGTAAAGAGATCAGTTTCCCAATCAAACTAAAGCTCTACAAAGCCCTAATTCAGTCGATCCTGCTGTACGGAAGTGAAACCTGGACATTGACTGCTGAAACAGCAAAGCGAATCCAGTCATTCGAAACAAAATGCCATAGAAAACTACTGGGCATATCCTGGAGAGAACGAAAGACCAATGAATTTGTCAAGAGTCAAATAACACGGCTGGCAGGTCCACAGGAACCCCTTCTCACCATCGTCAAGAAGAAAAAGCTGACATGGTTCGGCCACGTCACCCGCCACAACACTACCCAAAACAGTACTGCAGGGAACACTCGAAGGTGGCAGAAGGAGGGGAAGACAGAACAAGTCATGGGTGGACAACATCAGAGAATGGACCAGGATGAATGACTCGGCACTACTGCGCAGAGCCGAGGACCGAGATGGATGGAGGAGGCTTACCACGGCATCGTTTTTCATGTCTCCCCCACGACCGCCAAGGTCACGGGTCTGATGATGATGATATCTACAATTTGTGTAAGGTTATAGGTGTCTATTTTGTTTATCCATCAAGGCTGGGGTTTGAGTAAATCTATTTTGAAATCACCCAAAACTAATGTTTCAATGGTATCAAGAGATGCCGAGTCCATCATTGTGTGTCTATTCTTTCAGATGGATTCCTATAAATACATCCAATCCTGATGGGTTTATTTCATTTTAGTTTGACTTTTAGCCATATAGATTCAGCCTGATGATTTTCTAGGTGTTCAATCTGTTTATTGCTTAACCAATATATACGAGTATACCAATGGATTTTGGAATAACTGGATCTTTGCATATGAGTTTGTAACCAGGAAATATATGCCTGTATCCAATATATTGTTTGACAGTCTGGATTCAGTAAGTCCAAAAACATGAAAGGGTTTGTCGGAATTGTATAGTAGAGTTTCTAGATCAGATATTTTGCTTAGAATACTATTTACGTTTGGCCAGTTATTAGATGATATAACCATGATGGTAAAATTATGGATATATAGAAAAAAAGTCACAAAAGTTAAAATTGAACATGATGACTTAATCAATCACAAATCACATAACAATTAAAACCATAATTCAACACATTAAGTAAAACTGACAAAGAATGTCCTACAATGTAAAAGTATATTTCAATACAAATCAAATAAAATAAACTCAAATAAAAAAAAACAATAGGCAAAGCCAAAAAACCAATACAAATAATAAAACCAAAAGCACACCCAGAGAATAGGAATATCGTCTTTTTGTGGTGAGTGATAACCACAAAGCACCTCCACATTCACAATAAATTCAAAGTTCATAACACAAAGTCAGTGTTTGTGATGTCTTCTTGATGCTTAAATATAAACTCAAATATAATTAGGATAGCATCTTCTGTTGTTTTTCAGTCTCAGCTATAGCCAGTACACTTTATAAGTTTATTGTTGGTCAGTTTGTTTCTTTTGTTGGTGTTTTTTTTTCAGTTCAGATCAACACCAATAGATTTAACCTTCTAAAGAACACTGTTCTGATTTTTTCCCCAGAGAATACAGAGGGAGGGAGGGAGGGTGTAAGAGAGAAAACAAACTAATGAATTATATAGAGAGAGGGTTATAGAATAAACACAGCAATTGCATTTTTACACCCAACCTTTTTTTTTTAAATTTAATTTTTAAAAAGCCAAGAAATTCTTTACCTTGGAATAGGAAGTTGCACTCTATGCAGTTATGGCGTGTTGAAAGTTATTCTGAATGAACTGTATCCCTTCATTTTTTCCCCCCTTCACTTAACATCAGAGGAGAGTTTCAGTGAAAGATATGAGAATTCCTGGCTGCATTATAAATCTAATTTTGCTGCATTTAAAACAACAACAAAAACCCACTTCAACAATGAAAACACTTTTGATGAGAACATCTTTTCAGTTTTTTTAAAAGTCATATGATAGACTGAAAGACTGAATGATACAAAAAGGAATTTTAGAAAAAAAATTTAAAAGATAAAATTTACACTGCTGCAACTTATCCTTGTTTTGGTTTGGTTTGGGGGTTGGTTTTGGTTTTTGATGGTAAAATTATAATTTCATCTGACTTCACATGATTCAACTTTTAAGTTCACCTGTACACTTAGGTTGGTTCACTTCAGACATCACTCTACAAAAACTCTCTTTTTACCATAAGACAAAAATATTGATGAATTAGTCAAATGAACACAGGTAAAGCTACTTACGTAGGAGGAGTTTTGGGGCTTTCAATCCTGCTTAAGTGTTCTTTCAAAATTCTGCAACATGAATACAGAAACAATTGTCAATCCATTCACACAATTTTTTTTTTCTATTACTGCTATCAATGATGACGATGACGATGACGATGATGATGATGATGATGTGATGATGATGATGATGATGATGGTGGTGGTGGTGGTGATGGATGATGATGATGATGATAATGGTGGTAACATTCAATAATAATCACAATAATTATTCAATGATGATGATGAGGAGGAGGAGGAGGAGGATAATGAAGATGATGATAATGCTGCTGATGACGGCATCAATAAAAATACCCCCAACCACCTCAAATAATAACCAAAATAAATGAAGGATACAGATGTGATTCAATGAGCATTCCTCAAATTATGCAGTATGTGCCTGCACCTTGAAATTCAGGCCTCTTTGATGCCCAGATAATAATCATTATAAAAATAACAGTGATGATGGTAATAACAACAATATAACAAAAAAGACAATGTGTTTAGTGCTTATCCCAAACCTCATTCTTGACAATATTTTCCCTATCCCCAAAACATACTCCCCCCGTCTCCACACACACACACTTGTCCAATTCAATAGGTTTTCTCATGGATGTTGCTTTTATTGTTTAGTGATGGGATTAATAGTACTATTATGATTGTTATTGTTTTGCTTTGATAGTCCAGTTGGTTAAGGGCTTTTGTTTTTTGTCTTATGTAGGGGCTTTATTTGTTTCTATAGGTTGTTTTTTTATCATTATTTTTCTATTTGAATGAATATGTTTTCCCTTTCCTCATTGATACTCCCCCCCTCCCTGACCCCCCCCCCCCCCCCCCCCCCCCCTCTGCACCCCCCCACCCCCCTCCCATCCTTTCCATCGCTTTTTTTGTGGTTATCATTGTGTTGTTGTCTCCCGGTGATGGGTGGTTATCATCATTATTGTACCACTTTTATAATTATCATTATTATTGATTTATTTGACTGATATTTTGTTTGGTTGGTTGTTATTGTGTGGATATATTACATTTAAAAAGCACTACTAGAAGAATATGAACGCATATGAGCACACGTTTGCATGGGTGGAGGGGGAGAGGAGGGATGATACTGCAGGCAATATTGTCAATACTAACGACTCCTGTACTAACTTCCTGATACTCTCAGTCAAAACTACTTACTGTCTTTTCTTGTCAGGAATAGAGCTATATTTGGCATCAACATCACGTGGCTGCATTCGCTGCAAAATAACAAGAACAGCAACAGAATTGGAGAAATGTGCACCCCCTAAAAGAACAAAACAACAACGGAACAACAACAAAAAACCAAACAAGCAACAAGGAAGAAAACAGGAAAAAAATTAGAAGGAAAAAAATACATATTTTAGGTTGATTAAACAAAGGTTAGATCAAAAAGGACTGTTGTATGTATCAAGTTTCTTTATTAAGAACAGAACTGGACAAAATGAAATTGCACAGTACATAGAATCATTATCAACCTGAAGTGTCATACACGTACTCCAAAACAGACCGACAAACTTCACTTGATACACTAAAAATCAAGATGATCAGAATAACTGTATAAAGACATTAACTTCAGAAATAAATCATGGAATAAAATGTATAAGCAGTACTCTTACCATGAGTTTGTTGCCATCTATTGCATCTCTCAAAAAATCACCCCGGAATGCTGTGAGGCTGCTCTGGAACAGAAGACACAACAATCATTAACAATGATGATGATATACTTCAACGATATCTGGTTTAGAGCCCTGGGAAAATAATTAAGTGTGAGGCCTCACAAACCATCCTGTGGGTCGCACCCTCCCCTCCAACCCCTACCCAAACCTCCCCCCTCCCCCCCAAGCCCCCAACAAACCAAAAACAAAACTGAAAAAACCTTGCCCCCCTTCCCCCAATCCACACACCACATGCACACGCACGCATGCACATACACCAAACTTGAGTGAGTACTGCAAAATCACAGATAGAATCAAACCAAAGACTAAGCAACACTAAATATCAGTATAAATTCAAGCTGATAATTATAGTTAGCTTTTTAGCTTTTCATCCCCGATAGAGCCCAGCGTTCACCCAAAACGTGACACTTACGTGTACGCGACTGTTAATTACCCACCTAAACCCGTTCCAACTTCAGAATTGTGACTTATAAGTTCTCGGTCCAGTCCTTTCCTTCTAGACTAAGACTCAAACTGACATATAAGCCCACACAAACTGATCATACCATAGCCATGGGGGTGTGTCATCAAGTCAAATACTTATTGAGGGTAAAAGATTAAGTTTATACAACTTTTTTTCATCCTGCCCCAAAAAAAAAAAGAACATTGACATAAAAAAACACACAAACATTTTTATACTGTTAAACAAAAAATCGTTATCGTTATCATCGTTATCACTTATCTCATCTAATAATTCATCTTTCCTTTGATCTTTCACTTTTATCGTTTGTGTTCTTTTGTCCTGACTGAGATGGATTCTTGATTGGTTGTGTTGGGAGGACAATGTTTTTGAGAAGTGGACAAGAGTAACAGTAATGGTTTGTGTTTTGAATGTACTTAACAGTTCTAGTACAATTGCTGAATTGAAGGTATACTTATAGTTGAGAGTTGTCAGAAGTAAAATAAGTTGAAACCCAACTCTGCCTGAAATTGCAAGAATAATAAAGGGGTGTTATTACGAGTTGTGTATACGTGTGTGTGATACGTGTGTAGTGTGTATGTGTGTGTGTGTGTGGGGTGTGGGGTTTTTGGAGGGGGGGGGGGTGTGTGAGTGTGTGTTTGTGTATAGGGGGGTTGACTCAATTTACTCTTTCACTTTAATATTAACCCCCCCCCCCCCCCACCCCCCACCCCCCTCAACAACCAAAAAACCAAACCAACACAAACAAACAAAAAAAACAAAAAAAAACAAAAAAAAACCGAGATGTGATGTGGTTTAAAAAAAATTAAAATAAAAAATAAATAATAAAAAAAAAATAATAATCTCGAAAAACTTGCAATGCCACAGAATTTAAAAAACAACAAAAAAACCACACATCATAACATAATTAACTAAACAAATGTCCTATGGACGTAACAAAGACCTTTCACAATTTCAAATGCCAATTTAATTACTAATATGCTGGGGGAGTTTCAGAAAATGGGGCATAAAGTTTTACAACATCAAAAAGTATATGATATTAGTGATATTCTCACCACACGCATTTACCATTTTGCTGATTGTTATCAGCTTTAGTTTCCTCTAGAAAAAGTATTAATTCTCCTTGACTAAACATCACTTACTAACTTCTGAGGTTCCCCAAGTTAGATTTGGGTATTATTGCAGTTCATTAAAAGTCTCTCATTTGCTGATACTATCCATGACCTTTCTCCTGATTTTGTTCTCAGTAACTATACCCTTCCCTTAAGAATAAAGCACAGCAATTCTATTGCATCCCGTCCATGTTTTGCACCCTTTTTGCAGCTCTCACCGCCCCTCATTTGGAAAGAACCCGTGGTGAAGCACCCACAAAAATTCACATTTAGCCCTTTAAGGTTAAGAGAATGTAATGACATGCTTCTCCAATATGATTTTCCCGAAGTTTTCTTGTAACATGGCGATTTTAAGCATACCAATGCCGATTTAATCACGCAAAAAATTGAAAAACCCAACGAGCAAATCAAAGATATAAGTAACCCATTAGATTGCACAAGTTCTGCTGTAAATATCGATGATGTTCACCAATAAATAATTTTCAATTTTAACGCTGGTAACAAAAGCAAACCTTTTCTTGATTATCGGCTGATCCATCATAAATTTTTATGGTCAAAAATTTATTGGATTGGGATCGACATCATAACCATTATATTCTGTTGTCCATCCTTGTTTTCATTAGACACCTCATATCAAGTGGCTTTATCCTCCCATATGCAAGTAATTGCTCTCGTGTTCCAGCGTGTTAGATTGACTTCAGAGTTTTCTACCAGATGACACTGTACTTATGGCAACGGATATAATTTCGCTCTTTTTAGCAAATTAAGCCTGATATCACTCTATTTCCTGAAATAAATTTCCGTCTTGTTTCTAAGCAAATATTTAGCACATGCCATGACGGATCCATCTAAAGCAATATGCCGACTTTAATTTCCCAGGCGCGGATTAAAGCACACCAAGAGCCAGTCTGTATGCTTGCAGCCTATACTTTGTAACTTTTAAGTAATACTTAGGCCACTGAAAAAGACCATCTTGACCATACGATAATTTTGAACGAAAAAGGGATGTAGCTAAATATTCATATTTAATGTGTCTTGCCCCAGAACTGTTACTTACCATCTTCAAAAAGTTAACCTTTCTTTGCTTTAGTTAAATTGTCTTCGATATGTGCATTCCAAGTTAGCTTAGAAGTGAGAATAACACCCAAAACTTTACGGTGTCTTTATACTCAATCATGTTGGTCCAATTCTAAATGCTGGTAGGTCATCTGATTACTTCCATTGTTAAAAACACAGTGTACGTTTTTTCTGTGGATAAAGTAAATCCATTTTCGAGCATATAATTATCGATGTGGTAAGCTGGTTCTGGTATACCTTTTTAATGTAGTTTAACGCTCTTTTTGGTGTGTTTCGTTCATAGAAACATTCATCCACATACATATATCATCTGCATATTGTACTAAACGACTTCCTTCGACAATTTCATAGGAAGATCATGCAGCAAAACATAAATAAGAGAGGCGATATTACAGAACCTTGGGAAGTCCCATATGAAGAGATCTAAAACTAGAATATGATTTAGCTACTCTAACCTGTATACTTCTATTAGTCAAAAACTTTTAATATAATTATAAAAATGCCCAGAAAAGCCCAGATTCTTAAGTTTATGTAGCAACTTAGCATGCCAAACTTGATCATAACGCTCTTTTTTATATCAAAAAATGTTGCAAGAACGTTCTTTCTTCTTGCAAACTGAATTTTTATATGCGTTGATAGCTTAACCAAGTTATCTATGGCAGATCTGTCTTTTCGAAACCCGCTTGATTGACTGGGATTATTTTATTTTTATCACAGAAGTACATCAGCCTTTTAAGAATAATTCTCTCCATTAGCTTGCCAGTGTGTGAGGTCAAAGCAATTGGCCTTAGCTAGTTTTGTCTGTTCTGGGTTTTCCTTGTTTTATGAAAAGGAATGACAATAGATTGTTTCCAATCCACTGGCACAACACCTTCAATCCAACATTTATTGAACAATTTATGCAGTAGAAAAATAAAGTTTGCTGGTAGATGTTTTAGCATGTCATTAGAAACTGCATCTTACCCTACAGATGTTTTCTTAGTAGAAAGAGACAGTAAAGCATCTCTGACTTCATCCACTGATATTGGAGCATTAATGCATGAACTGTTGTCAGAGATTGGGTCATTATACTCTGTTTTATTTTCCTCTTCTTGTTCTATAGTTCCTACACTTAAGTGACAATCCTTCAAGACCATCGATTTTGAAAACATACCTGCAAACGCCTCTGCCTTTTCTAAATTTGATGGAATCTTTGTTTTCCAGTCTCACGGACAAGTTGTAAACTAACGCCTTTTTTCATTTCATGAAATTTTTCCCAAACCTTTTTAAGGTCCTTATGATTTGAAATTTCGGTGGTACAAAAAGAAGTCCAAAACTGTCTCTTAGCCTGAGCTACAACAAGGTTACAATGAATTTTAGCTTGTTTTCTGTTTTACATTATTTTCTGATGTTTTATCTTTTAGATAAATTTTATATACATTGAGCGTTTATTTTTAACTGCTTCCTCACATGCTGGTGTCCACCAATATTTCCCTGATTTTTATTTATTTTTACTGTATTAATTTTTGGGATAGATAAAGTGGCAGCATTAAGAATGGTCTCAGTAAAACTGAATAAAAGTGGTCATTGTTGTCAGTGTCAAAGCGTCAGTGTTGTAAACTGCAAGGATGTCTTCAAACTTCTGCCAATCAGCTTTTTTTTAGTTAAATTTGAGGATTTTGTCTTTCTGAGTGTCACAGAAAGTTGTTGTTCCACAAAAAGTTGTGATAATAGGCAAGTGATCACTGCCAAGGGTGTCATTATATTTGACCACTCACACTCTGGAGCTAATACAGGAGACACAAATGACAGATCTAAGGCTGATGCTTGTGACTAACAATGTCTGGGATTCTTGTGACACTGCCGTCATTTAGCAAGCATAGACAAGAGCGACTATGTTTTCTAC
>CM054139.1:55809553-55814553 GCA_028751875.1 Rapana venosa | reverse complement strand
CTCTCTCTCTCTCTCTCTCTCTCTCTCTCTCTCTCTCTCTCTCTCTCTCTCTCTCTCTCTCTCTCTCCTCTCTCCCTCTCTCCCTGTGCGTGTGTGCGTGCGTACGTGCGTGCGTGTGTGTGTGTGTGTGTGTGTGTGTGCGTGCGTGCGTGCGTGCGTGGTGTGTGTGTGTGTGTGTGTGTGTGTGTGTGTACTCATGTGAGCATACGTGCTTGTGTTTGTGCGTTCATACACACGCGGGTGGCATGTTTGTGCATGTCTATGTCAGTGAGCGCGTGTATAATATATATATATATATATATATATATATATATATATATATATATATATATATATATATGTGTGTGTGTGTGTGTGTGTGTGTGTGTGTGTGTGTGTGTGTGTGTGTGTGTGTGTGTGTGTGTGTGTGTGTGTTGTTTAATAAAGACAGTTGCGCGCCTGTTCGTTTCCATGCTGCTGCGACCACTGACTCATTTGTTGTGACTGCATTTCTCATGGCTGTTGTTATATCTTTCCCTCAATAATCGTCTTTATTGCAGGGGTTGGCTTGCCTTTGTTCTAATATTTTTACATTATCTCTTTATTCAGTCCCGGCGGGTCGGGTTTTGTTTTTATTCTGTGTATTATGCGAAGTAGGTTCGTGTTCATACCAGTAATAATAATAATAATAATAATAAAAATGATGATATATAATAATAATAATAAAATAAAAAATAAATGGAACTTACATAGCTCTATATCTTGCAAAGACAAATCAAAGCGCATGCATTCAACCTAATCTTACACAGTCATGCAACCAATGACAAACAATCAATAGTTTAAACAAACAGATATTACAAACATGGTACGCTGCAGACCAAAAGCTATGAAATAACATTTCAATAGTCAAATGTTTTTCCAAAGCACACATACACGCACACAGGTCATAATTATACTTTTCAGCGTGATACGACATGGGTTAGTGAAGGTGGGATAGTTCTGATATGAAACAGGAGGGGGGAAATCTTAGGTATGAAATAAATATGTCTTGAGGCTGGATTTAAAAGTGTCATAACTAGGCTTCTGGCGAAGAAGGAGAGGGAGCTCATTCCAGGTCGAGGGAACCGAAATAGAGAAAGAGCGACGGCCAACAGTGTATTGGTTGAATCTAGGTATTCGTAGGCACAAGGTATCTGCAGCAGAGCGGAGCGAACATGATAGAGTGTACAGAGTAAAGACATTCACAGAGGTAGGAGGGGGCAGTTTTGTGGAGACATTTGTAACAGAGGGTACTGATCTTATAATTTACTCACTGTGGCACAGGCAGCCAGTGGAGAGATTGCAAGAGAGGGGTACTTTGCTCAGATTTGTTCTCTACTAGTCGAGCTGCGGAGTTTTGTATACGTTGAAGGGAGTGGATAGATGATGCTGGCAGACCAGCCAAAAGAGAATTGCAATAGTCCAGACGCGAAAGAATAAGAGATGTGACAAGTTTGGATGTTGCATCAGTGGACAGGTACTTTCGAATTGCACTAATACGCCGTAATTGATAGTAGCACGACTGACAGGTCTGGGTAATGAACTTTTGTATAGAGAGAGTGTTGTCGATAACAACACCTAGATACTTCACAGCAGTGGATAGAGGGACTGATGTATTGCCGAGTTCTATTGAAGCTGTTGTAATGGAAGAGAGTTTGTGTGTGGTCCCTACGACCATGGCTTCGGTTTTATCTGCATTTAGCTGTAATTTGTTGTTTCATCCAGTTTTGAATATCTTCAAAGCAGTGGGCCATATTTGTCAGGAGGGAAGGCAGATTTTTCAGGAGTAACACTGCTCTGAATCTGAGAGTCATCTGCGTAAAAATGATGGTTGATTTGATGACGGTTTATTATATGTGACAGTGGGGCAGTGTAAAGAGTAAAGAGAACAGGGCCTAGAACTGATCCCCGTGGGACTCCGCATTCCAGTTTGACAGGTATTGATTGAATCTTGTTTACTGCAACTGTCTGTAATCGGTCAGTAAGGTATGAATTAAACCAGGTGAGGGCTGTGCCAGTAACACCGAACGTTTTGTGAAGACGGGAGAGAAGAAAGTGATCTATAGTGTCGAAGGCTGCCGATAAGTCAAGTAGAGTGAGAAGGGAGATTTTCCCTGAGTCAGAAGCGAGTAGGAGCGTGTTTAAGGTGTGGACTAGGGTGGTTTCAGTGCTGTGGTTGACGCCATAAGCAGACTGAAACTCAGGAAGAAGATTGTTGGAGAGAAGGTACTGCGTAGTTTATTTGTCAGGTTTTTATCTTATGAAGTCTTTTGTTGGTGTATTTAATTAATTTTTTTAATAATATTTTTTTATAAATTCTTTTATTTCGAGGATGATGGAATAAGCACTCATGTGCTTCTTTTTCTTACATCCAGTCCCCGTGTGTATGTAGTTTTGTAAATTTTTTCATCCGTTCTCATCCGTGTGTGTGTGTGGTGTGTGTGTGTGTGTGTGTGTGTGTGTGTGTGTGTGTGTGCATGTGCGTGTGTGTGTATGTGTATATATGTGTGCGTGTGCGTGCGTGTGTGCGTGCGTGTATGCGTGCGTTATGACTTTCTTCTTTCATTACTCAATATGTTACCAGCTGGTGCATACGTAGACGCGAACCTCAAGCATATCAAGCAGATATCATCAAATATGTGTATGAATGTTTTAAGAAAAGATAAAATGAGAAATAGAATGCAACATGCATTTAGTGTACATCATTTTGAGCCAAAGAGATAATTATAACATGGGTTTTTTTGTTGTTGTTGTTGTTGTGTTGTGTCAAAAAAGTCTACTTGGCTTAAATGGCAATAAAATATTCTGAATCTGAATCTGAATCTGAAATCCTCTCTCTCTCTCTCTCTCTCTCTCTCTCTCTCTCTCTCTCTCTCTCTCTCTCTCTCACGCACGCACGCGCGCGCGCGCACACACACACACACACACACACACAAACACACACACACGCACACGCGCGCGCGCGCGCGCAATTTTGGTCTGCTGAGCTACTCCAAATCTCGCTCCAAACAAGACTGGTGCGGTCACTGTAGCAGTAGATGTGGTGGTGGTGGTGATGGTGGCAGTGGTGGTGGTGGTAATGGTGATGGTGGTAGTGGCAGGGGGTGGGGTTAAAGTGTGTTGGAGGGGGGGGGGTGGAGGTGGTGGTAGTAGTGGTGCTGGTGGTGGTGGCGATGTATTGGGATGGTGGTGGTGATGATGGCGATGGTGGTGGTGTGTTGGGGTGATGAGGACAGTGGTAGTGGTGATGGTGGTGGTTGTCGTCGTCGTCGTGGCGGCGGCGGCAGTGGTGGTGGCGGTGGTGTGTTAGGGTGGTGGTGGTGGTGGTGATGGCTGTGGTATTTTGGGGTGTGGTGGTGGTGATGGCGGTGGTGTGTTGGGGGGGGGGGGGGTGGTGGTGGTGATGGCTGTGGTGTTTTGGGGTGGTGGTGGTGATGGCTGTGGTGTTTTGGGGTGGTGGTGGTGATGGCGGTGGTGTGTTGGGGGGGTGGGGGGGCGGTGGCGGTGGTGTGTTGGGGTGGTGGTGGTGGTGGTGGCGGTGATTTGTTGTTGGGTGGTGGTGGTAATAGTTGTGGTGTGTTGGGGTGGTGGTGGTGGCGGTGATTTGTTGTTGGGTGGTGGTGGTAATAGTTGTGGTGTGTTGGGGTGGTGGTGGTGTGTGTTGGGGTGGTGGTGGTGGCGGTGATTTGTTGGGGGTGGTGGTGGTGGCGGTGATTTGTTGGGGTGGTGGTGGTGGCGGTGATTTGTTGGGGTGGTGGTGGTGGCGGTGATTTGTTGGGGGGGGGGGGGGGGTGTGATAGCTGTGGTGTGTTGAGGTGGTGGTGGTGGCAATGGCGGTGGTGTGTTGGGTGGTGGTGGTGATGTGTTGGGGTGGTGGCGGTGGTGATGGCGGTGGTGTTGTGGGGTGGTGGTGGTGGTGATGATGGTATTTTTGGGTGGTGGTGGTGATGGCGGTGGAGTGTTGGGTGGTGGTGGTGGTGGTGGTGATGGCTGTGGTGTGTTGGGGTGGTGGTGGTGGTGGTGATGGCTGTGGTGTGTTGGGGTGGTGGTGGTGGTGATGATGGTATTTTTGGGTGGTGGTGGTGATGGCGGTGGAGTGTTGGGGGGGTGGTGATGGCGGCGGTGTGTTGGGATGGTGGTGGTGGTGGTGATGATGGCGGTGGTGTGTTGGGGTGGTGGTGGTGGCGGTGAATAATAATAATAATGTATGGAATTTATATAGCGCTGAATCTTGTAAAGCAACAAATCAAAGCGCTCGGTGATGATGGCGATGGTGTGTTGGGGGTGGGGGTGGCTGTGGTGTGTTCGGGTGGTGGTGGTGGTGGTGATGGCTGTGGTGTGTTGGGGTGGTGGTGGTGGTGGTGATGGCTGTGTTGTGTTGGGGTGGTGGTGGTGGTGGTGATGGCTGTGGTGTGTTGGGGTGGTGGTGGTGGTGGTGATGGCTGTGTTGTGTTGGGGTGGTGGTGGTGGTGGTGATGGCTGTGGTGTGTTGGGGTGGTGGTGGTGGTGGTGATGGCGGTGGTGTGTTGGGGTGGTGGTGGTGGTGGTGATGGCTGTGGTGTGTTGGGGTGGTGGTGGTGGTGGTGATGGCTGTGTTGTGTTGGGGTGGTGGTGGTGGTGGTGATGGCTGTGATGTGTTGGGGTGGTGGTGGTGGTGGTGATGGCTGTGGTGTGTTGGGTGGTGGTGGTGGTGGTGATGGCTGTGGTGTGTTGGGGTGGTGGTGGTGGTGGTGATGGTGGTGGTGTGTTGGGGTTGTGGTGATGGCGGTGGTGTGTTGGGATGGTGGTAGTGGTGGTGATGGCGGTGGTGTGTTGGGGTGGTGGTGGTGGTGGTGGTGTGTTGGGGTGGTGGGTGGTGGTGATGGCGGTGGTGTGTTGGGGTGGTGGTGGTGGTGGTGATGGCTGTGGTGTGTTGGGGTGGTGGTGGTGGTGGTGATGGCGGTGGTGTTGTGGGGTGGTGGTGGTGGTGATGGCTGTGGTGT
>CM054139.1:55797053-55799553 GCA_028751875.1 Rapana venosa | reverse complement strand
GTGGGAACAGATGACAGAATTGACAAAACCGCATACACACGGGGACTGGATGTAAAATAAAAAGCACATAAGTGCTTATTCCATTATCCTCGATATAAAAGAAGAAAATAATAAAATATAAAATAAAATAACTCCTACCTGGGAATCACTGTGAGATTGAAAGTACTTACTGGATGAGAAGTCTAACCACAATACATGGTTACTAGACATATGCACATCTGTAAATATCTTAAATATCCCTATTCCTTCGTGTGTGTGGGGTTTTTTTAATGACCCTGTAACTATTTCTTAATCTTACAGTTTCTTTAAGATCGGTCTCATTCATATCAGCAACTCTTAAAATCTTTGCCAAAAAAACCCAACAACAACAACAGACTAATCTCCAGTTTTGAATTACAACAAAAAATCACACATTTTGACAGTGGAATGATAATAATAATAATAATAATAGTAATAATATGATGATAATAATAATAATAATAATAATAATAATAATAATAATAATAATAATAATAATAATAATAATAATAAAGTCAGGCTGCTTTCCACAACGGACTTAATATAAAAAGGGGAAAAATTATGCTGCTTTCCACAAAAGAATTCTTATTTAAAAAAGAAAAAGAAAAAAAACCTCACACTACTTTCTACATCGGATTTGTTTCATATCACGCTGCTTTCTACAAGGGAATTGGGTGGGTTGGTTTTTTTAATCATGTTCTTTCCAGAACAGAATTTTTTTAAATCACGCTGCTCTCCTCAACGGATTTTTTTTTTAATCACCTTACTTTCCACAAAGAAATTTTTACAAAATTATGCTGTTTTCCAGAACAGAATTTTTTTAAATCACGCAACTTTCCACAACGGAATCGCAAAAAAAGAAAAACTCAAACCAAACCAAACCATCTAACCAATGAACCAACCAATCAACCAACCAGCCATCCAACCAACCAAACAGCCAACTAACCAGGCAACCAACCAACCAGCCAACTAACCAGGCAACCAACCAACCAAACAAACAAAAGAAATGCTCATGCTAAAACATTGCATCTCTCTATGTCTATCCTCTGTCTGTCTGTATGTCTCTGTCTCTCTCTCTGTCTCTCTCTTCATCCACACTTCCATTCATTTACTTATCAAACTACAAATCGGTTTCCATTTGCAAATTGTGTTGATCTAACTACGGATCTATCATTTACATAGTAATTTATGTTATTCAGCTTACAATATGCATATATTTTGTTTATCTAACTGTCGATCTATCGTTTCCACATAAATTATTCAGCAGGGCTAACAAGGGTATCAAAGAGGAAAGAAATACTGACTTCATAATAAATTTGAATTCGCTCATGTTGATGATTTATATTTTACAGATGACATAATATGTCTGTGTCAAAATCAATATTGTTGCTTAATGAGAAATATACCTACGGATGTTGCTTCTTGTAGATAAGGACGATGGGATTTTGAGGTGGTTTGTTTTTTGTTTTGGGGTGGGGGCATGGAGATCAAAAGAAAAGGCTGGGGGCTGAATTTCAGTTGTTGCACAAGGTTTCTGACTGACTGTGTTAAAGGCTGCAGTCTAGCTACTACATCTATCCACATTTACCTCCCCCCCCCCCCCCCCCCCCCCCATTCACACCTCTCTCTCTCTCATTGTCATTGTAGCTGACTTACTGAAAGAAAGAAAGAAAGACATAAAGAAATATATACTTTACATAACCCAACATGCACAACAGAGAATAATGAAGAAGGTGATGATTATTTTAACTGTCCAATTTCTAAAGAAGAAACTTTATTTGCCTTTGGGAATCTGAAACTAATAAAGCTGCAGGTTCTGATCAGACCATTGGAGAATGGTAGGGATAACATCGTGCCGTCCTTTCAAAAAGTGTGTAAAGAAAATTTTGAAGATGGTGTATTTCCAGACAATTTGACAGAATTTATCATCCTGACATTTATTTATAAAAGGGTCATGTTGATAATCCTAGTAATTACGGAGGAATTTCATTAACTAACATAAGCAGCAAGCTATACACTACAATTATAAAGCAGGTTTTAGGAAGGGATACTCCACAATAGACCATAATTATGATTACCCTCCTTGCATTTGTTCAGAAGCAGTTTGTTTATAATCAGGAGTTATATATGTAGCATTGATTATTTGGGAGTTATATATGTAGCATTCATTGATTTTGAAAAGGCTTTTTACTCTATCAACAGGAATTTATTATGGCCCATTTTAATTTGTTTAAAATGGTGTGAAAGGTAAACTACTACAATGTTTAAAGGCATTGTAACAGAATGTGCAATGCAGGATTCATATGGTGCAAGGTTAACAGGCTTAATTAATTATATAAATGGTGTTAAACAGGCTGATGCGTGTAGTCCTTTATTGCGTTCTATATCTATCAATGAACTTACAATGGAAGCTATTAGAAATAGCAGACATTGTGCAACTTTTCTTCATGATTCCACAGAATTGTTTAGTCTTCTGCTTGCA
>CM054139.1:55784553-55792053 GCA_028751875.1 Rapana venosa | reverse complement strand
TTTTCCACAACTCTTGATATCTATCCCATTTACAACAGGTGAAGGTAAATCCTCGAAATTGTATACCTCCAAAATTGTATAGTTACATCCAAAACTGCATGCCTTCAAAAATTGTATACATCTACATCCTATATCTCCTATATTCTCTACGTCCTACATTGTGTAAAAATAATATAAAAAAAGAAGAAGAATCTAGTTTATTTTGGTGGAAAAGGGTTTTGTCTTTGCTTGGTATAATTGTTAATGTCTCTTTGGATGAAATTATCTCCAAGTATCAGCCATATCTTAGTCAGCCATCATAATTATCATCGACCCGTTTTTGACCTTTTCCATTACTGACACCAGAATATTATCTCGGATAATCTACATCCAAAAAAATGGTGAGCATCATTGCAGTCACCTGTCGTTGACACGACTGCTCTCGCCACCAACAGTACAGGTCAAAGTGCGGCATCAGCTTCAACCCCACAGAAACCTCCTATGAGAAGACCCTGTCTAAGGTCATTGGATCTGTGTGAGAGTGTAGAAGAGTATGTCAGACTGACTCATCACATACTGACTGAATAAGCTAAATTTGTTGACAGGGAAAACGCATACTATCAGATCACATTATTCTGTGTCCTTTTTTTGTTCCTTTAACCTATATATTAAAAAAAACACCCACCCTCCAGCCTGAAAGTGAGTTTATCAGGAACAGCTGTTAACATTACTAGACGAAGTGAACCCATCAAAACTGCATTTGGCATTATCAGGCTAATGGTGTCCACTGTCACTTTTGTACCACATCCAATCTAATGGAAAGCCATTTCTATACCATGAGAATCCCCTTGAGCCCTCCTCAGAGTAGAGGTTATGAACCTTCCGAAGCAGCTGCTGCTGTTTCCAGTTTAAAGGAAACTTTCTTTTGTTGAAGTATCATTGAACTTTTACGTGGTTCAACTGTTTTTATGAGTTTACATCAGTACTGACTCAACTCCCCCCAAAAGTTCATCTGATGAAACTATAAACCAAGGCCCCATAAGCAAAAGTACGCAGCACATCTTGCGCACACGCTAACATCCCTTTCCGCCTTTCAAAAGAGTAGGCCATTTTGTGATGGTAGGAACAGATGACAATTTTTTTTTAAACGAATGCACACAGGTGTCGTGTTTAGACACTATCTCAGAAGTCGGAATGTGGCTAACTTAATGTTGGGTAAAAACAGTCGCATGCACAAAATCTCACTATTGGTGAACCTTTCAACTTTAGCCCAGGAACAAACAAAAAGTACCCCGTCATTATAAAGACATCCATGCTCCGATTTCAGATGATTTTTGTTCTTTAAAGGAAAGTGCGGGTTGTTGTCCTAAGAGCTTTTCATGGTTGAAGACATCTCAACATAACAGTTTTACAACATAACCACATTTTAATGTAGGCCTTGTTACTTAGCTAACACCGATAACTGACACGGCTTTTGGCTTGGGCCAGTGTCATATTATATCTAACTCCTAGAATCTAACATGTTATAGTTTAAATGTTCGAGATTTCTGTCACAGCTTTAAAATTTCTAACAGATCCTAACCGGGAGACGGGACAGCCTAGTGGTTAGAGCATTGCGCTCGCAATCTGACGACCGGGGTTCGATTCCCGTTCAAGGGGATATTTTCCCCTGGAGTTAACATCAGTGCAGACTCCACTCTCCCCAAAAGTCCTTCGGATGAGACTATAAACCGAGGCCCGTAAGCGAACACACGCAGAACATCTTGCACACACTTTAAATCCTGTTCCGCTTTTCGTAAGAGTAGGCCATTGTGTGCCGATGGGAACAGATGACAGAATTTACAAAACCACACACACGGGGACTGGATGTAAAAAAATATCTCTTTAATCTCTCTCTGCTCTTAGCAGACACTAAGCCTCCTTCTCGCAGTCCCCAAATAGGAAACCTCTGCTAATTAGTATAAACGTAATCTCAACAACACACAAACGTGACAATTTTAGACGAAGGCTTAAGACAACCAGTAAGCATACAATCAATTTCGACATTGTTCTCACCAATGGTTTCGTGTTTAATCTGTTTTCTTTCCGACAAACCTTTTGAGTAGGAAAGTCTTTTTATATGTTACATCGCTGATAATGTATAAGCTCCTCTGGTTGTGAATTTGGATGCCTTCTTGTTCTAGCACACAGAGAGATCTTTATCTTTTTCTCTACTTCTCAAGGGTTACAGATAAACATTCTTACCATCTTTTTTTTAATCCGCCCTTGCCCTGATTAGGGACTAACAAAACAAAACAAAACAACACAACAACAACGTTCAGATATAGACTATGTTTATCAGATTACAAATCCAAATGATGCTGTTACATATTGGATAGGGAAATTTATAGTTCTTAATGAATCTAAGAGATTATTGATTAAAATCAAAGCAAAAGGATGAATACAAAAAGCAAAACAAAAAAGTCATTCCAATGAAGCCTAAAGCCAAAAATAAAATACTAAGATTTGCTGTCTTCAGCCAAGAATTCAAAAACGATTTGGAAAGCCATTTATAGCCAAAAAGTCATGACAGGCATATCAGCAGAGAACCTTAACTCTCTCTTTGCAAATATTGCTGAATCTATAATATATAGTGATAGAACAAAAACAAACGAGCTGATAGAATTTAAACATTACTGTTCATTAAAAAGCAGTTCTTCTGGATTTGTCATACCCCCAATAACAGTGACAGAAGTGCTTAACAGATTACTCAAATTAAAACAGGATCAAGAGACCATGACAAAATAGATAGTAAAATACTAAAAATCAGTGCATATGCTATAACTGATATTCTAACATACAATCTTAACTTGCGTATTGACAATAATTATTTCCCATGGAAGTATAAACAGCAAAAGTAATACCTTTTCACAAAATTTAATCAGGAGACCCCCCAATCTATCTAACTATATACCAAGATCCATACAGTCATTCCCATATAAACCAGTAGTAAAACATATTCAATTTCACTTACATTCTCATTTTAAAACCTATGATGTAATTAATGAAAACCAGGCACCATCTTGTGAAAACCATTTTCATACTGCCTTAATACAACTGACTGAGCAATGTCTTTTAAATATCAATAACAATGAAATTACCAGAGTCCCTTTTCTAGGCTTTGCTAAAAACTTTTGATATTATTAGCCACTCTCTCCTCATTAGCAAATTTAAATGCTATAGAATGTCTAACCAAGCATTAACATTTGTAGACTATTTTCTCAGTAATCATTAACAACTTGTTGAAATCGGCATTGAAGATGGACCTTATTACCCCTGAAATATGGAATACCACAGGGATCATTATCAGTACCACTCCTTTTCTCTATCTATATTAATGATCTACCTCTTTATATTCATTGTCCATAGTAATGTAGGTCAAGCCTTGCTTATTCTGGAAAAACATTGTGGAATAATCTAGCTCCCTTTTAAAATAAGCTCCTTCAAAACAAACTTTTAAGAAACTGTTAACACATCTAAAGGACAAATTGTAAGTCTTTTTTATGCTCAAGGTTACCTTAAATGTGGCTGCTTCGTAATTTGTTATTCTTACTTTTGTTATTTTGTGCTTTCATTATCTGTCTGGATGACATCTTGGTTTATATATATATATATATATATATATAATATATATAATATATATATATATATATATATATATCCTCATTCATTTTTGTTCTTTTCAATGTCTTTTGAATGCTTTTATAAGTCAGTTTTCTTAACTTTCTTGTGGGGGCAGGATGTAAAATAAAAGGTTGTGTAAACTTAATCTTTACCCTCAATAAAAATCAGTTTGACTTGATTTCATACCAATAATGAGACAACAACAACAAAAGCTGAACCTATAATTTAAAGAAAAGAAATTGATATGAATTCAACAAACATATTACCATCCCCAACTACCCCAAATATTAATTTCAAAGAGAGAGAGAGAGAGAGAGAGAGAGAGAGTTATTGCTGAAATCTTGATAACTAAGTCCTGCCCTTATTTTACTTTGATTGGAGCAGCATCACACCCACTACATGCATATGCATAGAGAAAAAAGTGCTTTGATGTAATAGCCAATAAAACGAAGCCTCTCTCTATAGGCGTGGCTTCATGCAGTAAACATGTAACTCTTATCATCGATCTTATTATCGTAAGCGCGTGAGTGGGTGGGAGTGGGGAGGGGAGGGAAGGGGAAGAGTGGACTGAAAGTGGTGAAAAAAAGGGGGGGGGGGAAGAGAGAGGGGGATGCAGAGGCAGGGTATGTTAAAAGCAAGTATGTAACAGCCTGACATTGGCAAAGTTGGTCATTTGGCTGTTATAAGCTCCCAGGACCTTCAGTGAAGCCAACCCTCTGAGGAATTTGGGTAAGTTCCTAATGTACTCACCTACAAAATCCAAACAAGTGTTCTGGGAGCTAGTTGCTCAAGTTAGATTAAGTTCTGCTAAAAAGTTCTTTGTCTGTTCTTTGTCTATGTGTGTGTGTGCCTCTGTCTCTATCTCTCTGTCTCTGTCTCTCTGTCTCTGTCTGTGTGCACCTCTATCTCTGTCTCTCTGTCTCTGTCTGTCTGTTTCTCTCTCTCTCTAACAGTGAATCCAGCAGCCAAAGGACTAGAGTAGTAGTCCAAGTGATTTTAGATAAACCATGTTATTGGTTAAAAAAGAAGAAATTAGTAAAAACAACAAAAACAACAAACAAAAAAACCTCATTTGCTGCCCATACATCTATAGATTTTTCTAATGAAGGGAAATAGCCATGTCTGGAAGTTACTTCATATGATTTTTTCGTGCAAGATTGCTCTTTCAAGATATAATTATGTTGCATTATTTGGTGTGTGTTTTTTCAAAATCTGAATGATATTTTAATTGATATTCTACGTGTACTTTGTGTTTTATTTCAATGCCTTATTGAATAAAATCTCTCTCTCTCTCTCTCTCTCTCTCTCTCTCTCTCTCTCTCTCTCTCTCTCTCTCTCTCTCTCTCTCGTCTTCCTTTGCTTGGCTTCCTTCTTTAGTGAGTTTATTTTTTTTTATTTTTTCACGATTCTTGGTGGTTCACAAATGTCAAAAATACCTGTCAAGGGACTGCCAGCAATGCTAAGAATGCATGTTTAACTCTGCTCTTCAAGAAATGAATGATTCTGTCTGTATTTAAGGTGGAGGGCAGAGGTGATCAAACCTTTGTAATACTTAGACTAATTATTAGGAAATATAGAACCTTATTACCACATTTCACTCCACTTCAAAATGTGACCTTTGGGCAAAAGTGGCCGTCTCAGATGAACAGAGACAAGAGGAGAGCTGAAGCACACATGAAGAACCATGAGGAGAGAGCAAGTGCACAGATTCAAGTCTTCTTCAGGTCTATTACCTGCTCCATCTGGTGAATCCTTTCCATCCCACTACAAGGTTTCTGTTCTGTTCTTTGACTACAGCTCTTAGGTTTACCCATGGTGAGATTTTGCATATAATGCGATTGGGGTTTTTTTGCCTACCATGAAGGTAACTGCATTCCAACTTCAGGGGATCCTACACTATTTGTGAAGGTGTTATAGGCCTGTCTGTATAAGCCAGCAACAGCCGTCTCTCTTCAGACAATGTTCAACACGGTCAACAAAACTGACATGAAACAACATTATGGAGACAGACAAGACAGTGACAATTTCACATGAGGAAACAGTGAGGAACCAGCCATGTAACAACACTGTGAAAGGAATGAACGGTACTTATGCTGATGATGTGACTGAGGTAGAAGGTACTGACTGTCATGATTCTTATTTATGTGGATGTGATTTTTTTTAAAGGTGTCTGTGGTGATGCAAGAGAGACCAAAGATGACATTAGTGAACTGTGAATGAAAGGAAAGGAAAAATGATTATGAAGGAAGGAAGCCCACACTGTACAGAAAAATGATAGGACAGAATTAATAATAATAATAATAATGATAATATATGGAATTTATATAGCGCTGAATCTTGTAAAAAACAAACAAATCGAAGCGCTTCATTAGAGTGCAATGCGTGTTGTTGTTGTTTTTTTGAAGGTGTGAAGAATCCCAGGGAATTTTAATAGAAATAACTTACAAAGACATTGTGAAGCACGTACAGAAAACTTCACAAAAGGCACGATGTCAAGATTAATGCAGAAAGATATGAAATTATAGGGAACTCAGAAGTTATAGAACCACAGCTGGACCAAAAGGAATGTTTGCCCTGGAAGTGTTGTAACTGATTCAACTTGTATGAGTGGTCCCCTGTGTCGTGTAAACATGTGTATGCGAGTTTTGTGAGTATACTTCTGCCATTGGAACAGTCATTGATAAATCATTATTGTCATTACACATTGATGATGATTGTTCACATTGTACACATTGTTCATGTTCTGATGTCACTGCCAGACACAGAATCGAAATAGTGTTTATGTCATGTTCAGTTTGGGATGTCATTGATTATATTAATTTTCAGTGTGCTTTTTTTCTTTTTTTACCCACCTTCTCTCAGTGTTCCTCTGTAAAGAGGCGTTCATGCTACACACACACACACACACACACACACACACATACACACACACACACACTCATACACACACACACACATACACACACACACACACACACACACACACACATACATCGTCTGTCTGTCTCTCTGTTTCTCTGTCTCAGTCTCTCTGACCTCTGTCTCTGTCTGTGTGTGTGTGTCTCTCTTTCTCTCTGTCTGTTTCTGTCTCTGTCTCTCTCTGTCTCTGTCTTGTCTGCTCTCTCTTCTCTCTCTCTCTCTCTCTCTCTCTCTCTCGCTCTCTCTCTCTCTCTCTCTCTCTCTCTCTCTCTCTCTCTCTCTCTCTCTCTCTCTCTCTCTCTCTTTCTCTGTCTCGTGTCACGTACACGTGTGCAAAGACAAGATACACTTAGCTAGTGTTGTTGTAAACTTGTGAATACTTATTATACATGTGTGTGTGAGGGTGAATGTGTTGTTGTTTTTTTTATTTCAAGGATAATGGAATAAGCACTCTTGTGCTTTTTTACATCCAGTCCCGGTGTGTATGTAGTTTAGAAAAAAATGTTGTCATCCATTCCCAGTGTGTGCGTGTAGATAGTTTTCTAGTTTGTTCTTTCCCTTTTTGAACGCAAGTCGCAATAGTTTCAAATCTTGTCAGGAGGATGGTGACTGTGATTGTGATGAAGAAGAAGAAGGAAAAGAAGAAGAAGAAGAAAGAAGAAGAAGAAGAAGAGAAGAAAGAAGAAGAAGAAGAGACAAGGAAGAAGAAGAAAGGCAAGGAGAAGAAGAAGGGGGAGGAGAAGGAAAAGGAAAAGAAAAAGAAAACGAAGAAGACGATAATATGGTGGATATGATGATGATGATGATGATGATGATGATGATGATGATGATGATGATGATACTACAGTTGCCGCTTACTTCAGTGTAGCAGCTCTCGCTGCTGCTGCTGCTACTGCTGTTGCTGCTTCTGCTGCTTATTGTGACTTGTTTTAAATGTGA
>CM054139.1:55752053-55777053 GCA_028751875.1 Rapana venosa | reverse complement strand
GTCTGTTCCCTCTCAGTTATATTAGACGAGGGATGTGGAAAATGTAGTGGAAGTTAAGAGTAGAGAGGGAAAGGGAGGGAGAAGAGACTGATTGGGAAACATGTGTGTTGGTATTTTCATGCAATTAAAAGGGGGCTAAATCGCACTTAATTAAACATGAGTAAAATCTAAATTCAACAAAGTGTTAACATGCGTGTGTGTGGTGTTCATTTGTAATGTCTATCTACTAAAGAGTTATTGTTTTAGACAGACCTGTGTGTGTGTGTGTGTGTGTGTGCTCTCACTCACCATCATCACTTCCTCGCATACACACACACGCAATTGACCCCCCCCCCCCCCGGACACACACACACACACACACTGCCCCCCTCCCCACGTACACCATGCACACACACAACAACAACAACAACACAACAACAACAATAAGAGCAACACATACACCATTGACCCCCCTCCCCCCCCCCCCAACTACACACACACACAACAACAACACAACAACAACAATAACAGCAACACACACATATTGACACCCTCACCCCCTCCCACCACACACACACACACACACACACACACACACACACACACACACACACACACACACACACACACACACACACACACACGAAAGCACACACATACTCCATACATACCGAAATGGCTAGTGTTCTCTGTTCAGCATGGTTGTACAAAGCATGCGAGACGGACAGGGACTGCTTAGTGCCCCTGAAGGATCCACTAGCCAGTGCCAATGCCGACAGACAGCCCAAGTGCTTCGAGAAGAAATGTAGGTGTCCAGTAGGCCTGTACTACTCCGTTGGTCAGCGATTCTGCGTGAAATGTAAGTAGCCTCTGCGATGTCCTTAATCGGTTGATTTTGGTGTCGTTAAATGGACAAGCTTGACAGAGATGAGAAGAACTGCCACCGCCACACCCTCCCACACCATTCCCCTCCCCCCCCCCCTTTTTTGTTTTGTTTGGGGGGGGGGGGGGGGGTGTCTGAAACAACTTCTTTGTCTTTTTTGTGTGTTTGAATGATGATGATGATGATGATGATGATGATGATGATGATGATGATAGTGGTGGTGGTCATGTTGAAGATGATGATGATGAAGGTTATCATCATCATATTATCATCATCATTATCATTATCAATAGCGTATGGATTTTGACGGGTTTAACTTTAGTAAATCTGCTGATAAAAAAACCTTTATTCATCAGTGCTTTGTTTGTTTGCTTGTTGTTGTTGTTGTTGTTGTTTTTACAAGCCAAACAGAAATCTTATCATTATACTAACGCCTGCACATGAGTCATTAATATCAGCGTCTTCTTCTTCTTCAAGTGTCCGGTCTGGTCCTGCAGACATCGACGATCATGGCTCTCCATTCTTCCCTGTTCTCGGTCCCTCTCATGAGCTCATTGTTGGTGCCCTCTTTATTCGTTGCGAATTTGTTTAAGCTGTCTGTGAATTTTGTGCGTTGTCTTCCTCTGCTCTTGTTTCCACATATTTTGCCGCTCCATAACAGTTTCTCTAGTCCGTCAGCCCTGATTATATGGCCGAAAAATTTGAGCTATCTTTCTCTGATGGTGTTGAGAAGGGATCTCTTGTATCCAGCCATTTCCATTACTTCTGCATTTGCTTTTTCTTTTTGTCCATGAGACTTTCATGATTCTCCGGATGAACCACATCTCCACTGCTTCTAGTCGCTGTTCTGTGTCCTTGGCTAGGGTCCAGCACTCACATCCGTACAGAAGAATGGACCATACGTAGGCTCTCACAACATGGATCTTTGTCTTGAGGCTTACCTTACTGTTGGTAAAAATGCATTTCATGTTGTTAAAAGTTGCCTTAGATTGACCGATTCTCTTCTTGATTTCTGTGTCACACTTGCCGTAATATGTCAAAATGAGTACTTCATTATGTCCCAGAATTTTTTTTTTTTAAATCTCATTCATCCCAGCTGGGAATCACCATGAGACAGCTAGTGCACTCTGGATAAGTAATTGTGTTTGGGGGGTTTTGGGTGGGGGTTTTTTTGGTTGCTTGGTTGGTTTGTTTGTTTGTTTTTATAGATATTGTGGCTGATTCTAAATTCACCACCTTTTGTTTAGGCAGCCGAACTTTAACTTCGGAGGATTATACCCCCCTCTCCCCCCCCCCCCCCCCCCCCCCCCCACCCCCCCACCTCTTGATGAAGAGTGTAGGTTGTTGAGCCAAACGCCTGCCACGGCTGAAGCCAATCTCAACATAACGTTTCAGAGACAAAAAAACAGCATTTGGATGTAGGTTTCTGTTCATGCCTTAAACCCTAGGCCATGGAGCCTGTAGGGTTGTGTTCTGACGATCTGGTAGGGGCACGTATGCACTGGGATGGGCACAGGATGTCAACTCTGCAGAGTTCTCTTTGCCCATAGATTATGGCATTTTTGGCTTATGTATATTTTTGGTTACTTTGAAGTCTTTGTTTATCTTAATTCGGTTTGTGTGTGTGTGGTTTTTTAAAAATAATTTCTGTCATTTTTTACCCCTTGTTGTACGAATTAAGCAGAATGGCTGGCGTCCTCAGCACAGTCTGGTTTTTATTGGCCTTTAGGAATGAAATCATTTAGGTATTGTGTCGTTTCATTTTTTTTCTCTTCTTCAGATTGATGGTATTGGCTATTTGAAGGGATTAGGGAGGTGTTGGTTTTGAGCTTAAAGAAAATGTTACTGGAGCCACTGAAACTGAATGAGGTGACAGCTTTGATATCGTGGTTTCGTGGTTGTTAGGGCTATACACAACATGAAATGAAAGAACATTCAGTCAAGACTGCAAACAAACAAAAAATCAAGGGCTCCCTACCTGTCCCCATGAAAATCTGTTGTATTAAATGATAATATGTTGTAGTCTATTTCATTAGCACATAATTGTGAATGCTTTATGGTGAGGTCGGGAAAAGTCTCTGTTAATGTTACAATTAAAGCAAGGATGTTATGCTTTTAGTACAGATTATGTACAGGTCAAAATGCAAATAAGTTTTCTAGTTTAGTATATAGATTATTGTATAAAATGTATGTTACACACAGATCTCTATCAGATTATCTGACCAGCATCAACAATACATAAGATGAGCTAGGGTTGAGTGGGATCTGGTTGAATCAACAAAATTTTGAATGCAGCTACAACTGGTTTAAAATCAAGATTAAGCAATGCTTATGCCAGCATTTATTCATAAGTGATACACAGTAGTGAATACAGAAGATATTTATACCAATTATAGAATGTTTAAAACAAAATTTTGTGTTGAAAACTATCTACTCTTATTGCCATCCAATGTTTCCATTCGATTTGCCCAGTTTCGCACAAATACTAACAATCTGCCTGTTAATATTCTCGTTTTGATGGAATTCAAAGAAATGAAAGATGCTGTACAGAATGCAAGTGGTGATAGTGGTGGCGAATTTCAGTACCTTTTCATTTGTCCAATGTTTAACGAAACTTGTAAAAAATGTTTACCAAAATATTACGCTAAACATCCAAACACTTTGAAGTATGAACAACTCTTTCCTTCATCAAATAAGAAGACCCTGCTTAATGCTATCAAAATGATTAATACTATCAGGAATAACATGTGAACTTTGTTCCAAGAGTTTGATATGTGTAAACAGACAATTGTTGTTCTATAGTAATGTGTTCAAATATCCAGTTACAAGGTGCATGTATGATGTTCAGTTATGATTTTGTTCATTGATATTGTGTACAATCCTCCTTATCCCTAAAGGGATGACAGGAAATACAGAATTTCAAAATTAGAAAATTAGAAATTTAACATTTTTCTTTTCCCTTTTTTTTCTTCTTTTTTTCAAATCTCAACTGACTGACTTCCAAAACATTGTTCCCCCACCAGATTGTCGCCCGGACGAGCGGCAGAAATCCTTCACTTCTTATCCACACTCAGGCATCAACGGCTATAACAATTTTGTCTGGCAGCCTAAGCAGAATACCCTAGAGAAATGTAAAGAGGCTTGCTTCAAGGAGCCCACGTGCAAGAACTTCGAGACCAACGGCGAAAAATGCAATGGCGCCAATGTGAACATGGTCCCCGGAATCAGTTTACTCGCTGAACGCCCGTGGCTGGACCCACTGGCAGATCAACTGTGCCTAGTCAGTGTGCCTGCCTGCCTGCCTGCCTGCCTCCGCTTCTTGCTCAAGCATAGGCCGGGAGGAGGATAGTAGTATTAGTTGGGGAAGTCTTGTGGAAAGCTTAAAGTTATGGATGACCCATGGAGGTTTGTGTTTTTGTGGAGTTCATCTTGGGGATGTTTTAAGTTTTGTGGGGGGGGGGGGGGGGGGGGGGGGGGGGGGGGGGGGGGGGGGGGGGGGGGGGGGGGGGGGGGGGGAGGGGGGGTTGTCTTTTTTTTTTTTTAAATGCTTGAACAATAAATTTCAGTTTAAGAAGTTATATCGAGGTTTGTTAAAAACAAAAACAACAAAAGCTGTTGAGATTATTGTAGGTAGGGGTAGTTTTGTGGAATGCTGATTATATTTCAGTTTAAAAAGTACACGGAGATTTGTATCTTTGTTTTGAAACTGTTGAGCCAAAACGAGTTGCATTGGCTTCAGTCTGTTGTTTTGTTTGTGATTGTTCTATTGTTGTTTTGTTTGTGTTTGTTCTGTTGTTTTTTTGTCTGTGTTTGTTCTGTTGTTGTTTTGCTTGTTTGTGTTTTTTTCTGATGTTTTGTTTGTGTTTGCTCTGTTGTTGTTTTGCTTGTTTGTGTTTGTTCTGTTGTTGTTTTGCTTGTTTGTGTTTGTTCTGATTTTTTGTTTGTGTTTGCTCTGTTGTTGTTTTGCTTGTTTGTTTTTTTGTTCTGTTGTTGTTTTGTTTGTGTTTGTTCTGTTGTTGTTTTGCTTGTGTTTGTTCTGTTGTTGTTTTGTTTGTGTTTGTTCTTTTTGTTGTTTTGCTTGTTTGTTTTGTTGTTGGTTTGCTTGTTTGTGTTTGTTCTGTTGTTTGTTTTGTTTGTATTTGTTCTGTTGTTGTTTTGTTTGTGTTTGTTCTGTTGTTGTTTCGCTTGTTTGTGTTTGTTCTGATGTTTTTTGCGTTTGTTCTGTTGTTGTTTTGTTTGTTTGTTCTGATGTTTTGTTTGTATTTGTTCTGTTGTTGTTTTGCTTGTGTCTGTTCTGTTGTTGTTTTGTTTGTGATTGTTCTGTTGTTGTTTTGTTTGTTTGTGTTCCTCGGCTAGCCTAGAGCTCTTGGGTTCGCCCATGGTGAACATTTTGGTAACGCAACCATGATAGGCTCACCATAAAGGTAGCCGCATTGCATTTTCGGGGATGATGTCTAAACACGACACTCGTGTGGATATTTTCATAAACAAAGCTCTCAACAAGAATACCAAGATACAGTTGATGTTGAATTCAATATCATACGCGTAGAGACTTTTCATTTTATAATGTATCAACGGGAAGCTAGACAAGAAAGGTAGATAGTGTTTCAGGCTCGGTTCTCTGGTTAATTTTGCGTTGGACTTGGCTCCCCCCCCCCCCCCCCCCCCCTCTCCATTAGTTTTAAAGTATTGTTAGTGCTCGTTGCAAGAAAGCCATGCACTATGTCGATCAGCAAAAGAAAAGTTGACACAAGGTAATAAATGAATGAAGCTGCTGCAAATTTATCCATTGGTCCATTGCAAGTAGCATTTTTAGGGGGGAAGACAATGTATGGGTTTAGTTTTTGGGTTTTTTTAAAAACAACAACAAAAACCCAAAGCAAACCAGATTGTGTGGGTCTTTCACAAAGTTTGATAAAGGGTATTTCTGAAATAAAGCCTCTCAACAGAACTACTTGGTGTGTGTGCGTGTGTGTGTGTGTGTGTGTGTGTGTGTGTGTGTGTGTGTGTGTGTGTGAGTGTGTGTGTGTGTGTGTGTGTGTGTGTGTGTGTGTGTGTGAGTGTGTGTGTGTGTGTGTGTGTGAGTGTGTGTGTGAGTGTCTGTGAGTGTGTGTGTGCGTGTGTGTGAGTGCGTGTGTGTGAGTGTGTATGTGTGTGTGCGTGGTGTGAGTGCGTGTGTGGGGTGTGTGTGTGTGTGTGTACATGTGTGCGTTTGTTCATCTATCTGTTCATTTAACTTCTTTATTTCAAGGAAAACGAATAAGCACTCGTGTGCTTCTTTTTTACACCCGTGCTTCTGTGCTTGCGGTTTTATTAATTTTGTCGACCGTTCCCAGTGGCACATAATGGCCTACTCTTCCAGTTGAACAGGTTTTAATATATGCACAAGAAGTTCTGCGTGCGTTCGCACCCGGGACATCGGTTAAGTCTCATCCAAAGGATATGTGTGTGTGTGTGTGTGAGTGTGTGTGTGAGAGAGAGAGACAGACAAACAGTCAGATAGACAGACACACACAGACAGAAACAAAGAGAGCACTATGTGCATAAAATGTTAATCAACTACTCTTTCTGGGGGGGAAAAAATCCTCGCCATAGTATGCACACCGGTTTTTCTTTCCAATTACTTGTGTGCTTGCTTTCTTTTGTGTTCATCTTCACGAGTGCGTTTTTCCACGCCATTTTGCTAAGAGACACTTTTTATTAGGGGTTCACTAACGCGTGCTTGATGTGACCCTCTCAAGTGGAACCTTGGTCACCTGTCTAGTACTAGTCTGATCCCAAAGACTCTGCTTCTGACCACTGTTTGTGATCTCGTGAACAGAGGGAGGATGGAAGGCCTGGTTTTTGGATGACACTCTTGCTACTAATATTTTGATTTAGTGTACAGTTCTTACAGTTATGAGGACGGGATAGCTCAGTGGTCAGAGCACGCGCTTCCCCACAGCCAATGTTAAGCAGCACCGAGTGTGGTTACCAAAATTGGATGGATGACCGTTAGCGCGCCTTGGCTTCAGTACAGTCCCCCCAGCTGTAAATGGATACCTGCCTTTTTAGGGTCCGGGGAAGGTAAAGCAGTGAGGGAGAGGAGACGAGCGCCGCCCTCAATATGATGGCCCCTGGAAAAATGAGGTCTCTGATGCCTTGCTACCCTATAACCACATAGGTTATGGGACATCTTTACCTTTACTATACAGGTTTGTTACCAGTAGACTGACACTCCCTCTTACGCCTGATAATGTCTCAATTCGACTGCTTTTTCAGAACTGCATCCAGTCTTGTTCTACAATCATACAGCAGCTCGTATAGGAGAGAGCCAAGAGGCATTGTCTATATTGAAACGCTTTGTCTTTTTTTTAAAAATCCGTTATCACTCAAGCAATCACACAGAATGTAGCACTCACTACATCACCAGCACCACAGGAATTATTTGCTTCTGGCACAAACAGCATCAGTACCATGTTTGTAACTATGCCCAGTACTATTACAACTGTCTTCAACTGTACACTCCATCCCGTTCCCTTCGTTCAGCCGCAGATACGTTGTGTTTTCGAACACCCAGATTCAAACAAACCACTGTTAGCCGACACTCTTCTTCTGTTTCTGATCCATCCACATGGAATGACCTCCTCTCTCACTTCGTCAAAAGCCATCATTTTATACTTTAAAATCCAGCCTCAAAATGCAGTTATTTCCTACCTGAGATCTTCCCTTCATATCTGCCCCTACTTTTCAACAGTACCTTCGTGTCCACAACCCCACCTAAGCGTGTTGTGTGTGCATGCGTGCGTGCATGTGCGTGTGTATAAATTTGATATCTGTCAATCCTAATAATATTTGTGGATCGTTGCATGCTTGTACATGATTTGAATGCAAGCGCTTTCATTTGTTTGCTTTTCAAGATTCAGTGCTATATAAGTTCCATACATTATTATTATTATTATTATTATTATTGTTATTGTTATTACTATTATTATCATACTACCTCTATACCAATTTCCGTAGTTTTCTGATGAAATAAAAGCAAAAGATGTTTTTTCAAATATAGTTTATTTCACCTCTTTCAGTTTGACCAGTACATTCTTTTCTCGTACACAGTGGCCCACAGCTAGTCCTGGGACACATACATACACCTACTGAAAAGATGAATGGCACAACTAGTATATTTCATGCAAAAAGCGTAGAATGTATTCTGGAGCAGAAACAAAAAATCAACAACAAACGAGCCAAAAAACCCAACCAAGTGATCAATCAAGACCCCCCCCCCCCCCCTCACACACACACACTACAATAAAGCATGACAGAATGTTGAGAAAAAACAACAAGGGCTTCACAGCAATAATCACCTTTAAAAATTATCACTTTGTATGTTGTATAAGAACAATGCAATTATTATCATTATCACCATTACCACCACCATCATCATCATCATCATCATTTAAAAAAAAAGGTAAAGGTGTCCCATAACCTACACGGTCATAGTGGAGTGAGGCATCAGAGACCTCAGCTTCTCTAGGGGCCAGCATATTGAAGGTGGTGCCCATCTCCTCTCCCTCACTGCTGTACCTTCCCTGACCCTAAAGAGGCAGTACCAATTTACAGCTGGGTGAACTGGGGGACTATACTGAAGCCAAGGCATGCAAACGGTCACCCATCCAATTGGTAACCACGCTTGATGCTGCTTAACATTGGCTGGGGGAAAGCGAGTCCTCTGACCACAGACCTATCCCGCCCCCAATTCTTCTTCTTCTTATTATTATTATTACATGGAGATCAATCAACAAATAAAGTCTTATCAAGGTCTGTATGATGAAAGCTCAAAACAAACAAAACAACCATATCCTTCCTCTTAAAAAAAACCCAACAAAACAACAACATGAAATTTATCAATTCACAAAAACACTTATCTCCTTCATCCTGAAAAAGAACAAAGTGGCCTCATCCATTTAAATTTATTTTATTTTTTTTTAATTCTTTTATTTCGAGGATAATGGAATAAGCACTTATGTGCTTTTTTTACATCCAGTCCCCATGTGTATGCGGTTTTGTAAATTCTGTCATCTGTTCCCACCCGCACACAATGGCCTACTCTTACGAAAAGCGGAGCAGGATTTAACGTGTGAGCAAGATGTTCTGCGTTCATTGACTTCCTTAGGGCTACTGACACAAAGCTGTGCTGAGGACTCCAACCCTTTCAGTTAATTCACCACCAAAAAACCCAAACAGAACCCCCCCCCAACCATACAGCAAAGTAACCCAAAACATATTTTCCTAAAGAAAAGCCACACATTCAAATCACTTTGCAAAATACACATACTATATCCATCCCAGTGTTTCCAATCTCATCATCTAGCAGTAAGAACACTGCTAAAACATCTCAGGCTGAAACAGAAAAAGGAAACCCTCCAACAACAAACACACACACACACACACACACACACACACACACACACACAAAACACGGTGTCAAGGCTTGCTAGGGAGAAAAAAAAGAAGAAAAAAGGTCAGGCAAACAGATTGGGGATGAAAGAACACAAGTAAAGAAAGAAACGACAGGGGAAAAAAGACAAAAAGACACCCCCCCCAAAAAACAACAACCTCGGGGAGTGATAATAATGTGGACATTTTTCACCACGAAATTTCTAAATAGCAGGAATACTAAATACAATTAAAGAGCTCCCAGCATGGCAAAATGATGCAGTTAAATCATTTGTATCAAAACTAGTCCACACTACATATTATCAAGCCTTTTTTTTCTTTTTTTTAACCTTAAATCAGTTGTATCAAAGCTATTTCACAGTACAGACTGTTCTGCACTTTCTAATTGATAAAGTTCCATAGCACTGCCTGATTTTGTGGTGTTTTTTTAAAGGCAACCTTCCCTCTAGAGAAAGAATACTGAAAGGAAAAAAAGATCACACACTCTTTTGCTGACAATAAAATCATTATCCTTCTAACACATTATGCTATAAAATAAAATATAATTGAAATATTTTTTCCCTGAATGTTCCTGGCCACAAACTGAACAGTTTCAAAGCCCGTTTCTCAGGATGTGCATGCTATTCAGCTACCCGAGGAAGACTGTGTGGCCGACAGAGATATTAACCCTGCAAACCAAGCTGTACGGCCCATGAGAGGAGCTGGAAAGGACGTACGTGCCATTATTTTTCCCATACACATCTTATGATGCAAAAAGTGAACGAGAGAAGAAGAAAGCCCTTTTTCTGTCCTAGAGGGGGGATGGGAAGTAGGGGATGAGAGGAAATGGGTGGGAGGGTGGGTGGGCGGCAACAGCAAGGGGAGAAGGGGGTATTAAAAAAGCTGGGTAGTGTGTACAACATGCTTTACATGCCCTATGAGATTTTGACATGAAAATAATAATCATAATCATAATAAACAACTCATCATAATTGAGATATTTACCACACATGGTAAACGCAGGTACAAACGATTTTTTTTCTTCTTTTTTTTTCTTTTTTTAAAACGAATACACAACACTGATCCAACTGCCCAAGACAAAACGCTCTTGTTTTCTCTGCTCTTGCCTATTCATGCAAGGTTCTGCAATCAAAAGTACTGGCATCATAGTCGTGGTTCTCAGATATGTTTTGGTAGGACTGGCAGTTTGGGTACTATCACAGAGCACACCTTATGACCAATGCGCTGGTGTGTCAAACCACCGCACAGGACACAGCTTCATGCTGGCATCAGTCGATAAAAGAACACTACACATGCGTGGCCAAGCAGCGAGATCCAATGGCCCTGCTAAACTTAAGTCTCCATGGAGCTACAGAGGCAGGGAGATGAAGGGGTAACAGAAAAGAAAGAAAAGACAGAAAGACAGACAGAAGGAAGGAAGGAAGAAAGAAAGAAGGAAGGAAGGAGAAGGAAGGAAGGAAAGAAAGAATGAAAGAAAGAAAAGAAAGAGAGAGAAAGAAAGACAAGAAAGAAAAAAGAGAGAATGAAAAGAAAGAAAGAAAGAAAGACATAAAGAAAGAAAGAATGAAAAGAAAGAAAGAAAGAAAGAAAGAAGAAAAAAAGAAAGAAAGAAAGAAAGAAAAAAAAAGAAAGAGAGAGAGAAAGAAAGAAAGCAAACCCACTAAAAGATGGACTTAAAAGTTTTGTAAAAGAATCTGGAGAAAATACTTGCAGAGACAAGTAATTGTCACACATCTGACATAAATGGAGGAATTTTTTCAACATTGTCCTTGCACACAACTTTAATCTCGACATAAACTATTTGAAAAAGACAGAAGTCCTCTCTCATCTTCCTTTCCTCAATAATCTCAAGACAAACTATTTGAAAAAGACTAAAGTCCTCTCTCCTTACCTTCCTTTCCTCTCCACCCCCCCCCCCCCCCCCCCCCCTCCCCTCTTCCCTTTAAGAAATCTGGTGAACACAGGAGAAAAATACAAAATTCAAACCAGAAAATACCTGTGGCATATAGCTATCGCAGTATCAACATAAATGATAGTAGCAAAAATATGTACACAATTTACCAGCATATATTATAATATGATTTGCACACTGCATTTCAATAAATACAACAATGCATCCAATCATTTCCAGAATAATTCCAGTCCAACTATACATTTCGAAACTGTACGTCTTTGGTTTTACTTGCATTTCTTTCCATTTTTTGAGCTCAAAAATGATGAAAGGTTGACATAAAAATATGGAAAAGACCCTCTCCTCCTCAATTTTTTTCTTTCTTTTTTTAAAAACAACGTCCCCACACCCCCACCAAACCAAACCAGCAAAATCAGAATGATCAAAACTTGATGATACTTCAGTGGTACGAAGTACAGTGAAAACGGCAAAGAATATGACAAATTACAAAGTGGTCAACAGAACATCCACAGCTTACTGAATGGGTTGGTTGAACATTCAAACAAATCCATCAGTTTCAACTTTCTTCCTGAAAAAAACATTCAGAGATATCTGACACCAGACAATGTATGGAACCTTAAGAGAACACAACAGCTACCACAGATGTTTACAACTAATTAATGACCTACAAATAGACACACACTCTGATTTCCACTGTCTCTTTCTTAAAATGGTTTAAACACAAAACATTTTTATTTATCAATTATTGGTTAGCTAATAATCACATTTCTTCTTATGGTCCCCAATACCAACACTGCCAGAATGCAGCTAATCGTAAGGCCCATGAGTGCACTCATTCACACACAAATCCACACCTCCTCAAAAATATATACTTGTCAACAAATTTAACATACCAATAGCTCATCAACAAATTCAACACACCAGGAATGAAATTGTGCATCAAAAAGCTCAGCAAAAGCAGCACCAATATTCCACTAAAGCTACTGTGGAAGATAACCCCCAGCATGATAGCACTCTGTACAATCTAATAGAAATCATTTCAACAATAGCATCATTTGGTATAGGAATGCATACACAAATTCCAACAAACAGTAAATTTGGCAAGAATTCATCCAAAGATAATGTTAATCTTCTGAGAAAAGAAGAAAGTGGATCTAAATGAAAGTCCTGAAAGTCAGTTTCATGAAAACATGACCGCATGGAAAAATGGTAATCATGAAATATGTGATTGAATCAGAAAGCAGAAATCTTCTCTTTTTTGTTTTTGTTTTTATCAACCACACTGCAGAAAATATCTACACAAAGTTAAAGCCTCCATAGCAATTATTCAGCCATTTTCAGCCTTTAGAATCCATCCTTAACTCTTAATTCCAATTTCTGATAATGTTTATAAATAACAAAACAAAATAAAGGACTTATGCACTGTGTCATGCCATCATAACGAGCCACTGACTCTCTTTCTGTTTGCTTGCATTTTTAACTATGACAGCAGACTTAGGGGGTGTAATTTCCTTATGGATTATTAGACACATTTTGTCTCTATCACTAATTATCATTACGGATATTACTCATTATCATGCTGAAAAATCGAAGATTTTCTTCAAGACAACATTTTTCAGTTACAGCATATTGCTAATCTCTTAGTGAAACAATAGGGAGGAAAAAGGTGGCACTGCACTTGTGGTAATATACTCTTCCCTCAGTAAGAAGCCCACATTTTTATACACAGAAAAATCTGCCATGACTGCAAGTGGTTGTATAATTACATGTTACAAAAGGAAGACAAAATTCAAAAGTACCACTATTCTGCAGCAGTGTTCATTGAATCACCAGTCACAATCACATCGGAATAAACGCTATAACTGATCGCACATGACAAGCACAACACCTGGAGAGGGATGGGCTCCCCCAGGCTCAGCGGGCCTAGGACACCCTGCCTCCTGCAAAAATCAGTGCAGCGGCCCGACAACTCCTCAAGAAGTTCCTGGAGAGGTGGAGTCAATGCAGAAGCCCCAAGGCATCACACAAGTGCTGTAGCCAAGTCAAGTCAAGTCAAGTCAAGTCAAAAACACTTTAATCATCCCATGAAGGGCAATTACAATACATAGGACATATGTTGTCAGGACACAAACATTAAACACAACATACTGCATAATCTACTTCAAGCTGCCTTACCATATCACCACATTAACTTTCTTTTGGATAAGAAAATGTATAAAGGTACCAAGATTTCAAGATTTTATTTCAACAAACTCCATCCCCTCCCCCCCCCCCCCCCCCCTCCCCCCCACCTCCCAAGGGGTACATTGCAACATCAATTTTTTGTTATAACAAAAAAAACCCAAAAGGTAATGTACTTAATGCCATTTCAGTAATTTCGCCACACTGAAAGATCATATACACTCAATATGCAGGTATATTTGTTAATAGCTGACTTCTTTTCATTCTTTCTTTCTTCCTTTTTTCTTCTAAATCTTCTGCTCACTTCTTTTGCTAAAAAAAAAAGGTGAACAATTTGCTAAACTTCTCACTTCTGTGTTGGCATTTTCCATTATTTTCAGATTAAAAATCAGAATGCACTGTTTCAACTTTCAGCTGATCACCTGTGAATTGTATCATTTGAAAACTGAACACAAACTGATTGTTTTTTAAACCCACACAAAGCAATATTTTCTATCAATAACAACTAAAGATCCCAATAAAACAATAACTGTTATCTAATTTGCCTTTGAAAAACAGTTGGTGATATCTGGTGCACGTAACATTTTTTTTTAATGCACCAGAGATTAAGACTTAATACAACAACAAAAATAAAACATGTAAAAATCATACTCAAATCATGATCATAAAAAGAAAGACAAAAAAAAACCCAACCCAAAATTTATGTAGCTCAATATATGAGCATGACAGAGGGTAGTATTACCTGATTTTTAATTTCAAGATGAGGTTTTCCATGGACATACTATACCTTGTGGAAATTCCCTAACACCACACCACACAGTCCAAAGATCCAGTAAGGAACAGTTTACAAACCACACAGTAACTTAATTGTCAACACTAAGCATAAATAAACGCAGTTCTACCTAAAATCTTGGAAGGGTTGAACTGGACTAACTATCAGCATAGGAAGGCAACACAAGGGTCAGAAAGAATGGAGCATATACACTTCAACACGGATTTCAGTAAATACAGTTAAAACATATATCAATTAGAGAAAAATCCTGCAATCATCACAAAAGATATGTCTTAGTCTTCCTCTAAGACTATCCCCCAAAAATAATAAACTGGCATATCACAAAAATCTAATCTAGCTTCCAATTCTTATGATTGCAAACTTATTAATACAGGGTTTGAAATACTGTCACTAGGTAACAGGTTAACAAATACAAGCTATTTACAATACAAATTCTGATATTATATCTTGAAATTTTTTAATAGTACTACAAATTTTGATATCACACTCTAAACAACATTCTAAAAAATTTAAAAACTATAAAAACTCTCAGAACTGTTATCATGTAGTGGAGGACACAAATAAGGTTTATGAAGGAATATAATGTATAGCATATAGGATAAATGCATTTTTGACACAGAATTCAGTGAGTACACAGTTATTTTTGTCTTGAAAAAAAGGCTGCACTTGTTCTTAAAACATGTCTATGCCTTCCAGTGACAGACTTATGATGATCTACAGTCTCAAACCTATACACACACACACACACAAATATGTATCCATGTATACATATATCCTATGTTTGTATAATGAAAAGTGCCTGGCTGCAAGGTACCACAGAGGGTGAAGCTTCTCTCCTAGCCAGGACCTCTGAAGCGCAATCCTCCAGGAGCTGAAACTCCAGTCAGGTCAGGCCAAAGGCATGACCCTTACTCAATAAAGCCCAAAATAGGGTTTGTAATAAAAGATTGTATTTTCTAATATTTTTTTTTCTTTTTTTCCAGTGATTCTTTGATACATCATTTCTACGATGATGAAGAAGTTGTCGCTGGTTTCCTGCACTAGTTTTCCTCCCCTCCTCCTTTCTCAATGGTGTGTGTGTGTGTGTGTGTGTGTGTGTGTATATATATATATATATATATCTATATATATCTATATATACACACATCTATGGATTACAAGTCCAGCCAGTGCAGACAAAGGGCTGGGGCTGTGGTTGGGGCCCTCAGCTGCCTGTAGATCAGTCCACTTTCAGCATGCTGCTGTACTGCTCCTGTGGCTTCTGCTTCCATGATTCTTTGGCGCGCGTCCTCTTCAGCTGTCCATCCCTGCACAACAAAGAAGAAGAAGTCGTGTGTTGGTCATCTTTGTGGTTTATTGATGATAGTGATAGTGACAACAACAAAGATAATGGCGATGAGGATGATGATGATGATGACACCGATGATGATAACACTGATGCTGATTATGATAGTGATAGTGACAATACCAATTCAAACTTATCTCACAATGAGCTCACAGAGGTTTACATTTTTATAACTTTTAGGTAAAATCAAGAAAACCTTTACACACACTCACAAACACACACACACGCACGCACACACGCACGCATGCACGAACACACATATACACATACACTAAAACACATTAAAGCACAGACTGATTGCAAACATCATTACATGAAAGTGCTTGCATGTGATGTGTATATATGAATGTTTCTAACAAAGTGAGTGTGTGCGTGTGTGCGTGTGTGTGTGCATGCGCTTGCGTGTGTGTGTGTGTACGTGTGTGTGCGCGCGTGTGTGTGTGTGTATGTGTGCATGTGCGTGTGCATGCATGAGTGCATACTTGTGTGCATGCATGCGTGCGTGTGCACAGATAAGTACCAACTCACCAGTCTAAGTCAACCAGCCCACCCTGTCTGGCTATTTCTCTTTTCACTCGGCTAGCAAACTCCACAGCATCCTCGTTTTCCTGGACAAAAAAGCCAACAGTATGAAATGTCATTTAGACATTTATTTAGTGTATCATTCACTGTTGACTTTTACTGATTTTTTTAAAAAAGTAATCATCACACCATTATCAATCAGACGGATGCTATAGCCGAGTGGTTGTGACTGTTTTAGTTCAATCCCATATGTCCATGAAGTCGTGGGTTTGAATCTTGGTGGCATCTGGTGAACTAAGGGTGGCGATTTTCACGATCTCCCAGGCCAACTTCAAGAGCAGACCTGCCAGTGCCTTAATTCCTTTCATGTGTATGCACATGCAGAATATCAAATGTGCATGTGAAAGGTTTCGTAATTCATGTCAGCAATTGGCGGGTTATGGAAACACAAACACACCCAGCATACATCCCTGAAGGCGGAATGCAGCTGCCTTCATGGTGGGAAAAACTGGTTGCACATGCAAAATCATTGACGAACCTCGGAGCTCTTGCCCAGGAACAACAAAGAAAAAAGAAAATCAGTAATCACTCACATCATCATTTCCAGTCAACAAGCAAGTATCAAATATGAACAAAATATAAACAAAGTCGGTGTCTACCAAAATGTATTAGAAGCAGACTCTATTTGCAAAGCAAGCAATCGAATGAATCTTATTTTGGCTATAATGTCCAAACAGTGCATTACGAACTCTTTGTTATTATGAAGAAAGTAACAACAGGATTTTATGGCAAACAGTTTTCTAGGCCTATTTTTATTCTTAGAGACCACATAGCCAAAACATACAGCACACAACCATGTTATAAAAGCGAAAGAAAAGACACACACATTGTTATGATTTCATAACGAAAATTTTTTTTTAATTAAGTCATTCCTTTCTGTACTGTTCAGATTGTTTACTCATTTCACACTGCCTGCTTTTTCAATCTTTCATTCCTTTCTGTACTGTTCAGATTGTTTACTCATTTCACACTGCCTGCTTTTTCAATCTTTCTTCATTCCTTTCTGTACTGTTCAGATTGTTTACTCATTTCACACTGCCTGCTTTTTCAATCTTTCTTCATTCCTTTCTGTACTGTTCAGATTGTTTACTAATTTTACACTGCCTTCTTTTTCAATCTTACAAAAATACTTTCTCTAACTTGTGCATGCACACTTTCCTGTGATCAATTCCCTAACCCTCTGCCCCTATCTACTTCAGCTTTTGATTATCTGCCCTTTCTACAAACTTTAAAAAAAAAAACCCAACCTCTGTGATCAAATATGTTTAATATTTTACCTAGTACAAAAATGAATACCCTTTGTAACAAAAATATTTAACACCCCCCCCCCCCCCCCCTCTGAAACAACAACCTCCCCTCCACCAAAAAAACCAACCAACCAAAAACAAAACAAAAAAACACGCAAAATCCTAGGCTGTTGATGCAGTTTAATCCTTATTTGAGGTAACCAGCAATTGCAGAGAAAAGATTTGCAGTGAAGGGTCACTATGACTCATCCTTCACACACATGCACACGCACACACACCACACACAACACAACACACAACACACAACACCAAACACACACACACAACAAACACACACACACACACACACACACACACACATCACACACACAACACACACAACACACACACACACACACTCAACACACAACACACACACACACAACACAACACACAAAACACACTACACACACAACACACACAAAACTCACACACAAATTACAAACACACACAACACAAACACACCACAACCACACACACACACAACACACTACAACAACACACACACACACACACTAAACAACACAACACACACACACAACACAACACACAAACACACACTACAACACCACACACACACACACACACTACAACAACACACACACACACACACACACACCAAACACACACACACTAACAATGCACACACACACTGACCTCTGTCATAGGCATACCAGATGTCACACACACACACTACAAACACACACACGCACACACACACTGACCTCTCTGTTCATAGGGGCAGGTACCAGATGTCACACAACACCACACTACAAACACACACGCACACACACACTGACCTCTCTGTTCATAGGGGGCAGGTACCAGATGTCACACAACACACACACTACAAACACACACACGCACACACACACTGACCTCTCTGTTCATAGGGGGCAGGTACCAGATGTCACACAACACACACACTACAAACACACACACGCACACACACACTGACCTCTCTGTTCATAGGGGGCAGGTACCAGATGTCACACAACACACACACTACAAACACACACACACACACACACTGACCTCTCTGTTCATAGGGGGCAGGTACCAGATGTCACACAACACACACACTACAAACAAACACACTACACACACACACACAGACCTCTCTGTTCATAGGGGGCAGGTACCAGATGTCACACAACACACACACTACAAACAAACACACTACACACACACACAGACCTCTCTGTTCATAGGGGGCAGGTACCAGATGTCACACAACACACACACTACAAACACACACACACACACACACAGACCTCTCTGTTCATAGGGGGCAGGTACCAGATGTCACAGACAATGGCCCAGCTGGTCATGATGTTGAAGAGGTGTCCCACCATGCCGTGCTTACTGCTGTCCCAGAATGCATCACCGAATCGCAGATCATACTGTCCACACAACACAACACATCTCCATACAATTTCTTTTCTTTTTCACACTATCCCTACATTAAGGGAGGGAACCCCTCTTTCCCAGTACTTGTGCACTGTGCACATTTGTATGCTCCTGTAACCCAGTAATGGCTGATACCAGAGGGAAGGGTTAGTAGATGGTTGGTTACCCTATAGCGGGTTACCCATAGGGAAAAGGTTAACCCTATACGACTTTTCCCTGATCTCCCCAAGGAGTCCCTAAACCGCTGCACTGAATTTTTCAGACAGCGTATCATGGGGAAGTTGAACCTGGCGGAGCCCATCTCTCTCCCCGTGTGACACGATGCATGCTGGGTATGTTTGTATCATTCATCCAACCCACCAGCCATAGCTGCTCCACTCTAATATACAAATATCTGTCCCTAATTTTCAACAGCATCTTTCACCTTCTAAGTGTTGTTCCGAGTGTGTGTGTGTGTGTGTGTGTGTGTGTGTGCATGTGCGTGCATGCGTGCATACGTGCGCGCGCATGGTTTTTTAAATCTGTTGTTCATTATGAGAGTTGCATGCCTGTAAATGATTGAGTGCAAGCGCTTCGATTTGTTTGTTTTTTTTACAAGATTCAGCGCTATATAAATTCCATATATTATTATTATTATTATTAAAATTCCAATCAGTTCTGACATGATATGTACAGTATGACGTGCACGCATTTGCACACAACTATGGGACTCGGGTTTACAGTCTAGGTCTCACCAGCAGGGCTCTTGCGGAGCATATTCATGTTAACCCCAGTGAGAAAAACTTCTCCACCGCACATCTCAGAGGAGATTGGAACCAGCTACCCCCCCCTGCCCCTTTGGCGTCTGTCTAATCATGAGCAGATGTTCCAACTGCTTAGCTGTTCATTTTGTCTGGTTTTTATTTTGTTTTGTTTTGTTCCTGACCTTGAGCTTTGAGGTTCAGCAATGGTGAAATTTTACACATGCCACTGTTTTTACCCATTTATTTATTCTTTTATATCGAGGATAATGGAATAAGCACTCATGTGCTTTTTTACACCCAGTCCCCGTGTGTATGCGGTTTTGTAAATTTTTGTCATCTGTTTCCACCGGCACACAATGGCCTACTCTTCCGAAAAGTGGAACAGGATTTAACGTGTGCACAAAATGTTCTGCATGCGTTCGCACACGGGGCCTCAGTTTATAGTCTCATCTGAAGGACCATCATTAAGGTAGCCATATGCCCACTTTGAGGACTATGACTAAAATGCATTAAAAAACAACTGTCATCTGTTTGTATAGCATGCAATGGACCATTCTTCCAACAGGTGAAATGGGTTTTAACTTGTGTGCAAGATGTTCTACATACCTTTGCACACAGGACCTCGGTTTATAATCTCAAGCATAGGAGTTTTGGGGCAGTGGAGTCAGTACTGATGTTACCTCCAGGGGGAAAAAAAATCCCTTCAAAGGGTGCTTCAGAAAATGTAGTCTGGTAAATGAAAAAGAAAGTGTGTGTGTGTGTGTGTGTGTGTGTTGTGTGTGTGTGTGTGTGTGTGTGTGTGTGTGTGTGTGTGTGTGTGTGGGTGTGGGTGTGGGTGTGGGGTGTGTGTTGCTTCTTATCGTATTTTACAACCAGATTTTGTGCTTGGATTTTCAAAACACATGCAGACATACATACCTTGATGGCAACAGGGTAAATTGTTTTCGATACTTCAAAGCTGCCCTTTTTAAACATCATCACCGATGTGTTGTTGATGCATGTACCTGTACCAGGTTAAAAAAAATTGAGAAAAACGGTACATACATAATACATACATATTTACATACATATACACCCATACATGCATAAACACACACACATGCTACACTTCAATAAAATTGTTAAAAATAGGAGAGCACTTCTTAATCAACTGACTAATAAAAGATTTTTATCTTGATCATTTAATTACTTCTATCAATCCATCTATTGATTAGTATGTTTATTTGTCTACACATTTCAAAATGGTCTGAAATGATTTTATACTGATTTTCAATCTTATTATACCATATGTCTTTTCTTATTAATATTTATTTCCTAAGCCTTTTTTTCTATTTTTATTAGTAGAAGTTTTTTTCTTATTCTTATTTACTATGTCTCTTTTATTCATCTTTATTGATTATATCTGCAAATCATGATCACTTGTAACCAATGGATGGCTCCAACAAATTTTGTATATACAAATTATTTTTATCATAAGAAATTTTACAAGATATAGCATGATATGTGGTGATGGCAACAAAACAATTATAGGCACTTAAGCAATAATTCAATGTATGTAATAATTATGTGTGTGGGTTGAGAGGGAGGGAGGAAGGGTAGAGCAAAAGTGTGTGTGTGTGTGTGTGTGCTCTCAAGTGAGTGAGTGTGTGCATGTATGTGTCGTATGCATGCATGCATGCTTGCATGTGTGTGTGTGTACGTGTGTGTGTGTTTATTGGGTTCTTAAAATTTATTTTGTGTGTGTGTGAATGTGTGCATGTGTGTGTATGTGATTGCATGCATGTATGTGTATATTTGTGTGTGTGTGCACGTATGTGTTGTGTGTGTATGTGCATGCATGTGTGCGTGCGTGCATGCGTACAAGTGTGTGTGTGTGTGTATGTGTGCCTGTCTGTAGCTATATCCGCACCTTCAGGAAAGATCAGAATGGGCAGTTTGTCTGGATCAGTGACATGCTCTTTCAGCCTGCACACCAGAAAAAGAAACCGAAAACAAACCATAATTTCAGATGAAACATCATCACACTACACTATTTACTGAGCGATATCAATTAGCAATGCATTGACATGACTATAAGATACTATAAAAAAAAATCATTTGTTACTAAGCACAGAAACCTCTATGCCCTTTTCCCCGAAGTTTTCTATGAAGATCTATGATGGGACCAACAGCAAACAAATAACTCCTGCGTTTTCCTGGGGGATCTAACTGCTGTTTTCACTCATGAGGATTTACAAACAACTGCTGTTTTGCCCTTCACAATTTTGCAAATAACTGCTGTTTTACTCTTGAGAATTTTCTAATAACTGCTGTTTTACTCCTTGAAGATTTAAAAACAACTGCTCTTTTGCCCTTGACGATTGTGCAAATAACTGCTGCTTCATTCTTGATAATTTGCAAATAACTGTTGTTTTAGTTTTGAGGATTTCCCATTAACTGCTGTTTTACTCTTAAGGATGTGCAAATAATTACTGTTTTAGTTTTGAGGATTTGCAAATAACTGCTGTTTTATTCTTGATAATTTGCAAATAATTGATGTTTTAGTTATGAGGATTTGCAAATAACTGTTGTTTTAGTTTTGAGGATTTGCAAATAACTGCTGTTTTACTCTCAAGGATTGGCAAATAACTGTTGCTTTAGTTTTGAGGATTTGCAAATAACTGCTGTTTTCCCTTGAGGATAATTTGCAAATTAACTGCTGTTTTTCCTTTGAGGATAATTTGCAAATTAACTGCTGTATTGCCCCTTCAGGATAAGTCAGACTTGCTTACACACTGGCTGGAACCACAGCTGTCAGTTTCCCCCACTTTTCGCTACTCTCAGCTGCAATCCATGCTATCTCATTCCAGCCCAGTTTGGGCCAGCTGGTACTAATTATTGCAGAAACTGACTACAATGGACATGGAAAAAGGAAGAGGCATGCTAAGTTCAGCACTGGGCCCTGGACCCTTGACTGAGTTATGCTGGATTTACGCACTGTGGAACATCAGTCACTGCAGCCACTGTTTGTCCTCTCCCTCATAGTCTATAAGGAAAAAACAATGTTCAGGCTACGAAATGTTGGTACACACAGAATCTTTGTTTATTTTTTTGTTTGTCTTACGATTTGAAAACTTGAGAGATTAAAGTAGAAAATATCATAATTTTTTTAAATTGCGTTTAGATTTGCAAAGCTCTTCTGTTTTGTCTGTGATCGTCGATTTTTATCTTGATAACGACGAATAAACCTGCAACCAAGAATTTGTTTTTACATATTGCATGTGTGTGTGCGTGTGTGCATGTGTGTGTGCATGTGTGCATGCATGTATGTGTGTGAATGAGTGTGTGTGTGAGTGATTGTGTGTGTGTGAGTGAGTGATAGTGTGTGTATGCATGCGTGCGTGCATGTGTGTGTGCATGTGTGTATGTATGTGTGTGTGTATGTGTGCATGTGCATATAATGTGTTTCTGCATACATTTATAATAAACCTCAGTATCTGCACACCTGTTTAAGGAAGCATTTTAATATATAAATATATATATATATATTATCCATCACCATATACATATAGAACATGAGCGTTTACCTCTGAGCAACCAGGTACCTGTCCTTCACCTCCGATCTCTCAAAGAAAACGTGGGAGGTGGCCCGGCCCAGAGCTCCCTGAGCCAGCCCCAACAGACCCCCGTGTGCCTGACCCACCTGCCAGCACACAGCCACACCTGTCCTCAGTTAACTCTCACCTCACACACATGCAGGCATGTTCATGCTCACACAAACACACACACACACATGCAGGTGTGTGCAGGCAGGTAAGCGTACAAGCAAAACAAAGTAAGCAAGCAAGCAAAACAAACAGGCATGCATGCACTCATATCTGCTCATGTACATGTGTGAGTGCGCACACATGCATGCACTCACACACACACAAACACACTCTAACACAAAAACATGCATGCACAAATGCATACTCTTACACACACAATACACACACACATATCCACACACACACACACACACACACACACACACACACACACACACACACACACACACACAACCCACACACACTGCAAGTCTGATAATACCCACCACTACTTCACAAACATGTCAACGAACAAGACAGTTATCCCAAAATATATATACATTCCTTTCAGCTTGAACACACAGGTCTTGCATGACAGACGGAACAGAACGCAGAGGACACAACCCCAAAGCAGACTGACCAAGGCATAAGCGTTGTCACAGGACATGAAGAACACATCCACGGGTGACGTATGGTTGGCCACGCAGATGCCACTCTTTGCTCGGTTCTTCCTGAATATGATGGAAACAGAAACAACCCAGACCTTGTCGTGCTTCTGTCACATGAACGCATCCTGGTGGCTACCATGAACTCAGCTTCTCAGGTTAGGGCCAAACATGCACACAAATAGTGAATTTTAAAGAACTTTTTTCTCTTCTAAGTCGGAGTTTGGCTGCCTATATGGCGAAGTATTTGAAAACGGCCATACAAGCGAACTTCTCATCCAGTGTGTACTTACAGTCTAACAGTGATTCCTGGGTAGGGTGAGTGAAAGAAGAGGGCATGTTCTGGGTGACTGTCCCCCAGGGTGTTAAGCTGGGGAATGCGCAATAGCAATGAAGAGAATTTGAAAGCACAAAGCCTCACCTGAATTTGATTTTTGGGGGTAATCAATGCATGCAGTAATGTTTGTATGGAAAAAAAAATGCTGCTGTCTTTTTCCTTACAGAAGGCCTGTACACTACTGCATGCTAATAAGTACAGAATAACAATACAGAAATGCCACAGACGGACAAGGAAAGAAAGAGACATCGACAAAGAGATGTCACACTGCCAGAAAAGGAGAGTCAATGTAGTAGCAGTCAAAATCTACTTGGTTGAAAACAGTTTCATAAGGTTTTAATTGAAGCAGTATTGAAGACAGTTTTCAGTTTCAATTCAAAAAGTTCATTATAACTACAAGTCTTTTTTTATGTCAAAAGCTGGAGATAAACTATCAGATCTCATTTTGTTCATTTGCTTTTGTTCACTTTTGTTTTATTCAGTGGCTGTAAACAGTTCAGTTGTGGAGTAGCAAATTTAATGATCTGTCTGTCTGTCTCTGTCTCTCTCTCTCACACACTGCTATCTTGCAGCAAGTAATCTAACCTCCATATGGGAACTATTGTCTAGCCATTGCTCAAACAAGATCTGATGAAATTCTTGGTTTTTGCAAAGGCTTGTACACTACTGCATGCTGATAAGTACAAAATAACGATAAAGACATGCCACAGACAGACATGGAAAGAAAGAGACTTCGACAAAGAGAGGTCACACTGCCAGAAAAGTGTGATGTCAGAAAGTAAAGATACCACAGGAGAGAGAAGAGAGAAAAAGACAAAAAAGAAGAGGAGGCATTAATTACTACTACAGAAAAGAAGAGACATTAATTACTACTACACAATA
>CM054139.1:55702053-55747053 GCA_028751875.1 Rapana venosa | reverse complement strand
GTCAAACCAGCAAGAAAACATTTATCAGAAAATCAGTCAATTATGGAAGCGATAAAAGCATTGCATAAGACAAGAGTAAGACTATTCATGCAATCTGTCAAGAAGGCCTGTGGTCCAGAGGTAGCACAACTGTATAGACAGCAAGAACTCACGGGTTCAATCCTCAATTGGTCCTAAACCTATCCCCCATCCACTAGATCTCGAGCAGTGTCCAAGTGCTAGACTTTTGGTTGAAATAATAAACCAAGGTCTTGCACGCAACAAACATTTAGTGCCTATAAAGGAACCCATGGCAACAAGAGAGACGCCTTAAACAAAATTCTACAGAGAAGAACCATTATTGCAGGGAAACAGATACACATGCAGACACAAACAACAACAAAAACAGGTGGTGTTTTCCTGTGGTGACATGGTCTCTTCAGCCTGAAGATCAAGGAGAGCAGCCTGAATTTTGTCACGAAACCTGCTTTGACAAAAAATGGCATACAATACGATACAAGACATAAAAACTTACCACCAGCTTTAAATCTCTGGGTGACATCGTCCTCGATAATAGACTGCAACATTTCATTGTAAAAGTCATATATATCACAATGCATCAACTTACGAACAAAGGATAGCTAGACATCTAATTCTTATTCTATCCTTTTTGTTATGTTATAAATATACAAAACATAGAAAGACTCAGAAATAATAGGTGGAGATTGACATGATAAAACCTGTACGAGTCTTGTAAACTATGATGTACAACTGAGCTCCATGTGTATCACAATAAATCACAATGCTGACAGTAATAATCTAAAAAGATCAACACATAATCAAGCATATAATGCAGACCAACAAATATTTACCCCATACATTCCCACATACCATGTCACCATTACCATCGCCCCTGCAGAAACTTGTCACTTAAAACTTCCCCCTCCCAAAAAAAAACCAACAACAAACAAACAAATAAACAAAACAGCAACAACAACAAAAACAAAGCAAAAACCAAAAAATGCACCCAAAATGCAAATAACTAGACCATTTTGGAACACACAAATCTGAATAAAAAAATAACACAAGCTTTAGAGATCTTGTAACAATGACCCCTTTAGAAAAGATGGGGGAAAAACCCCAAGATATAATAATGACTCCTCAGCAATTAACCGACAACACAAGTTTCTCTTTGGAGGTGAAAGATACACGGGTGTACACAAATCACTGGACATGGACCACCTTTACCAGCTCTCTTGATAAGACTTGTGATAGGTTTCAAAAACCTGAGAATAAAAGCGCTGCATGAGGCCAAAGCCTTATCATTTTGATACTGCTGTTCATGCTATTCATGATCTCTGATCTCTTGATAACAGACTCCTGATGGATTCCAAATAGTAGAAATATATACAGGTGATAGTTATCATATTTTGATATTGTTCATGCTTTTCTAAGTCTCTGTTAACAAAAAACGCCTCATGTTTTCATGTGAATGCATACACACATGCACTGGTCTGAGAGAGAGAGAGAAGAAGAGAGAGAGAGAGAGAGAGAGAGAGAGAGAGAGAGAGAGAGAGAGAGAGAGAGAGAGAGAGAGAGAGAGAGAGAGAGCGAGCGTATGTGTGCATGTACGAGGGTGCTTGGGAATGTGTTTCTCATGCTGACTTGATTATAACAGAAATAAAGATGAGATGATGGAGATGACAACTGGGTCCATGATGATGATGATGATGATGATGATGACACTGTGTGCTGTGCAAACAACTATTTTCATCTGGCATCTATAAACAGTCAGGATATGAGTGTCATCAGACGTGCACACACACATGCACACACACACACACACACAGTGTCACACACACACATGCCATACCTACCTCTATGCCACATTTGGTAAAGTAGCTGATGTCTGACAATTCAAACTGCTTCTTGAAAGGCTCCCAGTCTGGTCTGGTCAGTCCTCTGGTCACAGTCAGGTAAAAATCTCTTTTGATGACCGTACCTACACACAAACAAAATACACATTTCTTTTCTGTTTTGTTTCTGTTCAACAGTCATAATCCTCTTTCTGTTTAAAACAAAGAAGCTTATACCAAAGCAGGTTATTCAAAATCTCATACTTTTCTTTTACACTATTATCTTAGTACCATCTCCTAGATGTATTTCAGTCCTAAATTTAAATGAAAAACAAATAATACAAATATGCGTACATGTACATGCATGAATGTGTGTTTGAGTGCGAGTGTGTGAGTGTGTGTGTGAAATCTCATACTTTCTCTTAGACTATGTATCAGTACCATCTCCCTATCTTCAACCCTAAATCTAAATTAAAACAAATAATATAAATGTGTGTACAATGTATGTGCATGAATGGGCATGTGTGTGTATGTGTGTGTGTGCATACATATCACATGAACATGCAATGTATAGATAATATTTGTCAGCTGCTGTCATATCTATTTTGCTTAATATAAATCAAATGCTTTGATTTGTTTTTGCAAGATATAGCGCTATATAAATTCCATTCATTATTATTATTTAACTTAACTTGCATTTTCCACTCACTTTTACGGGGAAAATAACTACAAATTTGGCGCCTGTATTCTATTCATTATTCTACCAGCTGTCAGTTCCATCAAGGAGCCTTCTAAACCAGCCACAAATAGAAATGAAAATCAAATATGATATCTGAATTTGTACACTGTTGAATGATTTTAGTGTTTCTGATAGATTAAAAAAAACCTCAACCTATCAAAGATAAATGAATTCAACCAGCAACTCAACTCCCATCTATTGCTTCTGAAAATACACCATAATTAACTAACTTCAGTTAGTGACTACTTCCATCATCAGGTCTTCACAAGGGAAAGTTCTAATCACAGGTACAGATGTGTAAGGGAAACTTGAGGGACTTTGGCCTGGTTAAAATGAAACACCTCTCTCTCTCTCTCTCTCTCTCTCTCTCTCTCCTCTCTCTCTCTCTCTCTCCTCTCTCTCTCTCTCTCTCTCCCCCACACCACACACACAGACTTTCACTGCTCTCTTTGTGTCTCTCTCTTTCTCTATGTGGATGGGGAAAAAAGTATTTTGATAATATGCTTACCTGGTACCCTTAGAAATAAAGATTACCAATCAATCAATCAATTAATCAATCTCTCTTTGAAGAACATTATGTTAACACTATCCCTACATTAAGGGAGAGAACCCCTCTTTCCCAGTACACGTGCACTGTGCGCATTTGTATGCTTCTGTAACCCAGTAGTGGGTGATACGGAGGGAGAGAAGGGTTAGTAGAAGGTTGGTTACCCTATAGCGGGTTACCCACAGGGAAAAGGTACATCTTAAACTCAGGTCCACATATGTCTGCACATTTGTCACTTACAGCCTTTCTTAGTACTGTTTTTCACACTATTGCTCTGTATATGGGTCAGACGGCCAAAGTACAACAAAAACCAATTGAAACTTGACCTGTGTGTGTGTGTGTACCTGTCTGTCTGTCTGTTTGTCTGTCTGTTTCTCTCTCTCTCTCTCTCTCTCTCTCTCTCTCTCTCTCTCTCTATCTCTCTCTCTCTCTCTCTCTCCAGTCTCCTCTCTATCCCTCTCTTCTCTTCTTTCCAGGGAAGACAGCTCACACAAAACTTACTGTTGCCGTTGCCATTGTCATTTCCATTTCCAGAAGAAACAGACTGTTCGTTGTCTGCCTCGCTTTCCGTGATGTTCTCCTCGTCATCATCAGTTTCCTGCTCTTCCTCGCAAGATGTTTGGTCAGAAACATTCTTCCGTACAAACTGAAACAGAAGATGTTCACTGCCAATAATTTTTCAATGTTATAATACTTGGAATCTGCCAAACATCATGAAAAGAGTGATGCGGCTAAAGAAGGTGCAGGTGTTGTCTCCAAGACAGGAGGAGAACTACTTCTATGGGAGCAACTTGTGTCTGCTACTGTTTATGACGTGTATGCACATATGCCCTACATCTCAAATGACCCTACAAGTGACCGGCAGATGACTGGGATATTCATATATCCTGTGTCTCTGCTCTGGAATGAATTTCCGTCCTTGATCTCCTCTACCTCTCATATCTTTCCTTTGCAGTTGTTAGGCTGAGTCCACAGAGGGTTTTTTTTGCGTTTGTGAAAAAATATGTCCACAGTCTTTGCAATGTTCCGCCACTCAAGATGGATTTGTTGATGCTGGCAAGTTCTTTAAAAAAAAAAGTGGTGGTAGCACTTATGGTCCCCAAGTTTTTACCAGTTTCACAATCGACAAGTTGTATCTGTACACAACACTGCACTTGTTTGTCATCATCTTCTTCTTTTTCTTTGTTGAATGCTCAGACAGCAACTATTGTTGTCTGTCATATGAGTGAAAATGCGTTACACTAACAAATCAGGCCAGCTCATCCAACTTAAGTGTGGGAGAGAATTTTTATCTTTAAACAAATTTTCAGAGGGGGGGGGGGGATTCTTGTCATCTTGATTTTGTCTAATAAAAGTGAAAACAACAATGATCCCTGGGTATTGACTGGTTTATGACACATGTTAGTTTGCAAGCTCTAGGAGGTGTTTTTCTAATAAGTAGATTAGACAGTTTTTATCATTATGCATAAAAAATTACAATAAAATTTTACAACCTTCAGGACAGAAAGTACTCTGAAAACTGTTTGTAATAATATATATCCCTTGTTATAATTATCAATGACACAGATAAACGATTTCATTCAAGTTTGATTTCTCTATCCATAATAAACAGAAAATAAAACTTTTTTTTCAAACTTGCAAGAAAACATTCTTTATAATTACTATTATCATTTCACATATTCATCAGCATGGGCAAAAATATCACTTTACTAACAGTAGCACTGCTGCAGATTTTGTTTCCAAACCTTGTGCCCCTGAAGTTATTTTACTGTCTAAACTCTAATGTTTTGTTGTTGTTGCTGCTGCTGTTGATGTTGCATCTGCTGCTATAAACATGAATACCAGCTAAGCAATAAAAACACTAGGCATTCTCATACTGTGATATACAAACATAACATGGGGTCAGAAGTCTGATACATACAATTCATAGTTCAGCTATTTGTGTGAGGTATTTGCCAATTTAGGCCAGCTAATCCTTTTCCTTTAAAAATTGATAACATATATAGCCACAGCTTTTATTTAACGAGGCCAGGTGTCATTAGAAAGTACTTTTAGATTACCAGGAAGATGATATTATTTTTTATGAACAAATGTCCTCTCACTTTTCTGAATGTCTCACTAATCTGGTTATTTGTAACAAATAACATATAAATTAAATATAAGTGAGGAAAAAACAAACAAAAACTACACACACAAAAAAGATTGGGAAAGAACATCAAAGTGCATGTGTTTAAACTGAAGAAAGAGAGAGAGAGAGACAGAGACAGACAGAGAGACAGACAGACAACAGACAGACAGACACTGAGACAGGCAGACAGACAGACAGACAGTCAGACAGACAGACAGGCAGACAGAGACAGACAGACAGACAGACACTGAGACAGGCAGACAGACAGGCAGGCAGGCAGGCAGGCAGACAGACAGGCAGGCAGACAGCGACAGACAGACAGACAGACAGGCAGGCAGACAGACAGACACTGAGACAGGCAGACAGGAAGGCAGGCAGGCAGACAGACAGACAGAGACAGACAGACAGGAAGGCGCAGACAGGCAGACAGAGACAGACCCTGAGACAGAGACAGAGAGGTGCACATGAAGGGGGACCCACACAGAGACGGTCAAAGAAACTAGGACACAAAGAAAGAAACGTGGGGAGATACAATGATTAATAGCAAGGGAGAGTCAAAGTCTGACAGAGACGGACAATAAAGACAGACAGTGGAAGAGATAATGATACTAAGTAGAACACAAGTTTTACTACTTGACCTTTGAGCATGTAAATGAGTGAGTAAGAGAGCGAGTGAGTAACTTCAGTAAGAGAGTGAGTGAGACTGAGACTGAGAGAGAGAGAGAGAGACAACACTGACAAATTCTTTTTGACAAATTCTTTTATTTCGAGGATAATGAATAAGCAGTCATGTGCTTTTTTACATCTAGTCCCCGCCCATAGGGATACATCTCAATAGAGAGAGAGAGAGAGAGAGAGAGAGAGAGAGATGAAAGAGAGAGAGAGAGAGAGAGTGTGTGTTGTGTATGTGTGTGTGTTTTAGTTATATGACCTGTATTAACCATACAACTGCAAATATTGTACTGTGTATGTAGGCATGCAATGATGCATCTTGTTTGCATGCTTTTTGAGCACTGGAATTTTTATGCATGTTTGTATGTACATGCGCATGATAGATTGAACACATGTACATGAGTAAATGTGTGTGTGTTTGTTTGTTTAGTTGTACCTCTTAAAGTCATGGCAGATTTCTCTGTGTGAAATTAGGGCTGCTCTTCCCAGGGAGAACGTGTCGCCACAAGAGCAGTGTCACCCTTTTTTTTTTCTTTCCTGTCTGCAAACTGTATTTGTTTCCCTATCAGAGTGGCTTTTTTCTACAGAATTTTGCCAGAGACAACTCTCTTGTTGCCGTGAGTTCTTTTATGTGCGATAAATAATTATGTGTAACACACAGGACCTTGGTTTATCGATTTGGAATGGCCTCCCTATCTCTCTGCGCCAAAGGCCTTAATGTGACACTTTAAAATCCAGCCTCAAGAATAATTATTTGTTTCAGTTTCATTTCATAGCTCTCCCTGCTTTTCAACAGCCAAAAACTCCCATCACCCTGCCAAAGTGAATAACCTGTGTGTGTGTGTGTGTGTGTGTGTGTGCATTTGGACTTGTTAGAACTATCACTTGCTATTGGTTGTATGACTGTGTAAGAATGAGTTGAGTGCAAGCGCTTTGATTTGTCTGTGTAAGAAACAGCACTATATAAATTCCATTTAATATTTTTTATTATTATTATTATCGTCTCATCCAAAAGACTGGCTCCCAGACCACAACTCATGGTCTAATAGATGGGGGAAAAGTTTTGGGCCCAAATGGGATTCAAACCACCAAACACTTCCGACCCAGACTTTTCGCTTTCTAGGTGGGCGCATTACCTCTAGACCACTGATTGTGTGTGTGCGCATGCATGCGTGCATGTGTGTGTGTGTGCATGCATGTGTGTATGCATGCATGTGTGTGACTGTGTCTGCATCTTTTGAGTGATCTGTCTGTATGAGTGTACATAAGTTATAACTAGCTGATTTGCTTACAAAAAGTCTAGGAATGCATGCATGTTAAAATGGAAGGAAGTTACAAAGTTAAAGATATGATCTATTGCCACAAAACTTCTCTTCATGTACATGTAGATAATTTCCTACATCTCAGCAAATTAGAATTCTTCTTGGCTGAGACCTCATTGACTGATTCAGTGATTGAGTCATTCGCTTGTCAATGTCAACTGCTTTATCAGCACAGTGTGTTTCTTGAACTCTTGAACTTTAACAATCATGGAGTTTTGACAATAGAATATTTAGGGATGTAGTCACCACTGACTAACTACCAAACAATGACTTTAAAGTTCAAATGGTTTTTAAAAAAATAGACTAAAGAAAAGAGTAGGTTACTTAAGTAACTGCAATTGAGACTCTGCTGAGTCTGAATAATTTACTACATGTATAGAAAGTAAAGAAATGAGTGATGCATATATTATATCAACTTTCTTTTCTTCATATACATGTGTAAGCAAGTACAATAATTTGTGGAGTTGCTTACGTTCTGTTACCATGCTGCATGTGTGTGTGTGTTTGTGTGTTGTGTTGTGTGTGTGTGTGTGTGTGTGTGTGTGTGTGTGTGTGTGTGTGTGTCTGTTCTTTCTTCAATTTAATGTCTATATTAGAATAGATTCACTCATACAGTCATAGCTCTTGATATTAGACTCTGTGGCCTAATGAATAAGACACTGGATTTGCTGACAAGGTGTGTGTTTGACAGTGTGTGTGTGTGTGTGTGTGTGCACATGCGTGCATGCATGTGCATGCATGATGCATATGTATGTATGTGGATATGTAATGTATGTGCATCTGCACATGAGGGCAGGAGTACAGCTGTTTATTTTTGATTGAACAGCCTAAGGTTAGTAGGCCTAATCATCTAATATTTCTAGTATTCGTGCCTTGGAACTAAAACAAACACAAAGTGTCTTCAAAAGGGTTGAATTGAAACCACAATTGTCAAAACCACTGCTTTGCAAATGTGTGTGTGTGTTTCAGTCTGTGTGAGAAAGCATAAAAGTTGAAAGGGGGAGAGGAGCACAAGAGATATTGTAATCAAAAATGTAAAAGATGATATAACAACTGTGTACTAGAATGCAATAAAACTAAAAGTGTGTTTGTGTGTGTGCGTCTGTGCTTGCGAGTGCATGCATGCATGCGAGTATACATTATTACATATGTGCATGCATGTGTGCGTGCAAATGTGCGTGTGTGCGTGCGTGCATAGGTGTGTGCGTGTTCAATTCATAATATATATACATATCTAACAAAAATAAACATTCTCAAGGAAGACAAGATGGTGCTCAAGCTGGCACACATATTCATGATGTATGACATATGTATATATAAAATACTGCATAGGCAGCAAACACCTACATATCATAAGTATGTCAAGTTAAGTATGTCAAGTTGAGGAAAAAGGTGTGAGTTAAAAACAAACAGATGTTAATAAATAGCAGGGTCACAAACATACCTCCACACACAGTGACACAGACACAGACACAGATACTCACACACACACATACAAAGTTGCACACATGCATGTACATTTTGCAGCACAGACACATGTGTATGCAAGTGCGCATGTGTGTGTGCGTACGTGTGTGTGTGTGTGTCTGTGTGTGTGTGTGTGTGTGTGCATGTGTTTGTGCATGAGTGCATGTGTGCAAGCGTGCATGCATGCATGCATGTGTGAGTGTGTGTGTGTGTCTATGTATGTGTGTGCATGTGTGTGTGCATGTGTGTGTGCATGTGTGTGTGTGTGTGTGTGTGATATCCATGCATGTTAGTATATGTGTAGAGCTACAGATATATTATACAGACCTATATATATAATATATATCTGAACCAGACAGTTGCCTGCCACAGTTTGCAAAGTGTTGACATAGCCACTTTCCTTTTTCAAGCTCCCTCCAAACTACTTCTTTCTACCCACACATCTTCTATACAATTCATATATATGATCTATTCAACTATCAAGATAAAACTGGACAGTGAGAGTTCATCCTCTTAACATTTATTCAAGTCCTAACTTGACAGTAAGATATCCATCTACAAAAAGTTGGATAAAACGCAGCTGTAATCCCCCAAATGTTCCCCTCTCTCCTCTACCTTAGCAGTGTTTTTATCCCCACTCTGCCCAGTTCTTCACCTAGCCTTGTGTGTTGTGTTTAATCTATTTGAGGGGCGGGCGTGTTGATAAGGGAGAAAATCTATACCTTGTCCTTGATATGTTTTCAACTTTTTTAAAAAGCCTATTCCTTTGAACAAATATGCTCAGCCATACTTTCAGTGAACTCTCTCTCTCTCTCTCTCTCTCTCTCTCTCTGTCAGTGAGTGAGTGTGTGTGTGTGTGTGTGTGTGCGCAAGACGTGGGTTAATGAAAGGGAAGGTGTGTCAGGAGTAAAAATATATTTTAAATAAGAGCATACAGTTCTGCAAAACAAAAAAAACAAACAACAACAACAACAAATACCACACACAACAAGAAAAGAAGTATTTATAACTTAAGTTAAAAGGAAAAAAAATGGACAGCCTTGGAAAATTTGATTAACTTGGAATTGTTAAACTGACTCAGGTCACTTTGTCAGTTTGTCAGCTTATCACTGGATCATGCAGTTGCTGCATGTTATTTCTAGTCTTTAGCTTTAGAAACAACAATATTCAACAACAAAAACCAGCTACGCTTATAGTTTTATACATACATACACACTACATACATACATAGATACATACACACACATACATACATATATACTGTATCTTGTGTCTCTCTATATATATATCCCAAATGTTCAAAGTCTGTTCTAATCATATTTACTTTGATGATGCAACTGTTGATCTGGATACTTAATCAAGTTATTGTAGATAGATCTATTTTTATTTTACTGTTTTATGTTCAACTTCAAAGCTCTCATTCAAATACCATCTCTTGTCAGCCATTTTTAAAATTGGAAAACATTCTGGAAAAAAACTAAAATAAATAAAAGAATAAATAAAAGTTTTGTTTTTTTTAAAACCCAAAACCTGAATCAGTGTATAAAGTCTACAAGTCCCATCCAAAGGACTTTCGATATCACCAGTTTTAACTAAAACTAGTTAAGAGGAAAAGTCCCCTTTATTTTTAAAAGACACCTTAGTAGAGACTTGATTCTATGCCCTTGGGCTTAGTTACTTAATTTCAGTTCACTAGTCTGATGCTTCAAGTTCACCTACTAGTACTACCAGGCTATCCCACCTACCCATGTTTCTGTTTTATATCTTTGAACTATGCATTAGCATAGATATCATTTCTGTCATTTCTGACCTTGAAGGGACTGTAACATCATAGGTATTAAAAAGCTAAGTTATATAGAGTTTAGCTAAAAAGAAGAAAACATCTAGTGACATACAATCTCTCTACAGCTGCCAAAATATGGATGGTAACATTTTCTTTCCAGCAATGTAGTCACTATTCCCATCATTTATCAACTCAATACTAACAGAATCTGTCAACCTTCATAGAATCAAGAATCCCCCACCCCCCCCCCCCCCCCCCAAAGAAAAATCAGACTGGCATGCTAAAAATATACAGTATCTCTGTGTATAAATCATAATGTTACTAATGAGCAAGATCAAGACTATGTATTCTCTAAACATAAAGTTCATTGATTCACAAGTTCAGAGACACTAGTTGATAATACAGGATATGGGATAGCAAACAAGTTTAGAAAATCTTATGTGTTTTTTTCTTCTTCTGTACATTATTACTTGAAACACTCCTTTGGAGATGACAATTATTAAAAGTTAGCAAAATATCATTACTGGAAAGTATTTTCTAATACTTTTTAAATGTTTAATTCATAATGCTGTAATATGGTTTGTTCACTAAATAATGATAATAATAATGCATTTCAACATTTTTTCTTACAACATTTTGGGCATGCCTACACAAAAAGACATAAAGACATGAATATGATAGAACTAAAACAAGTGGTGCTGACAGAAAATTTGCTTCTTCTTTTTATGACTATTGCAACCAAATAAAAAGTCCCCCCTCACCCCACCCTACCCCTCCCACCCCACCCCCACCACACACACACACACACCAACTAACAAGTTGAAAACTAGCAACAAAAACAAACCCAAACACAAAAGGCAAAAACACAAAAATGAAAATATAAGGAGAAAAAGAAGAATAAAGATGCAACGATGTCTACTTAAAACAAACGGGTTTTTGTTTCATTTGCCTGGTTTAAAAAAAAAAAAATTGTGACAGAAGCCACCAGTGTTGATCACATAGAGTTTGGTGATCATGACATCCCCATGTGCACGTGTCGTGCAGTCAGTCTTCCAGGAGATCACTGACCTTACCTCAAAAATCTTTAAAAGGAGAGCCACGTAAAGACGACGTATTCCCAGGGATTTCCCTGCTGATGCTAACACAACTGTGACTAGCAGCACTCCGATCACTGGGAAAAACATCAAGGAAATTAATGCCACAAGAAGGTGCTCTGTAGTCGGACCCATGGCAGTTTGTCGACTGCTGCATTGTCGTTCTGTCAAAATCAACAGATAGGGGTAAAGGTCAAGGTTAAGGTCATAGTTTTAATTAAAAGAAAGCTAGACAAATAAAAAGTGTTATCATCTACCACCTAAATGTTTTGCTTATTCTTTAAATAGTGGTACATATAGAAATATCTTTTGATTTAACTCAAAACTTTTTAATTCTTTTCCGATCCATACTTTCTGCTAGCATCTGACCTCTGCAACAATCATGGCGACCTTAGGAGCACCCAAACAAGTGTCTGCACTTATTCGGATAATAATGTGTACAGTGTGAATTTTGCCTTGTTCATTAATATATTGTTGCTAGATATGAAATACTTTTGAAATTAAATCATAAACTTGTTAATTTTTTCGACCATACTTTCTGCTAAGCTTCTGACCTCTGCAACTTTCATGCGACCTTAGGAGCACCCAAACAAGTGTTGCATTATTCGGTAATAAGGTGGTAATCAGTGTGAAGAACCTGGTTACATGAGATATATTATGTTGATAGAAGTTACTTGAGAACGATTCAAGCAAAAGAATCAAAAAATGCATTATTTTTCACCCCAGAACGTTTTACATCACGCCGGTATCACACTAATACTGTGCTGTCACCGTGTCATTGAGCATGGTGTAGCCTACCCTCCTCTGTACTTTTGTGATTTTATTACTTTACAATGAGAGGGGATCATTTGCAGACTAACTGGATGCTTTCTGCAGATCATTCCATTCTGATGTTAATCACAGAATGGTTTTGCACATTTTTTGACAACTGATATAAAACACACTAGCACACTCACACTAACTGCATTGTCTATGTCCCCCTCCCATAACCACATCTCTTCTCTCTCTCTCTCTCTCTCTCTCTCTCTCTCTCTCTCTCTCTCTCTCTCTCTCTCTCTCTCTCATACAGTTATACAAACACACAACACACACACACACATGCAGTGGTGCAGGCCCATGTGTCCACATCAGTCATCATAAACACACACAAATACATGTGTGCGCACATCTCACAAACACACACACACACCATTTTGTGTTTATTGCTGGTGTTGAGTACAAATAACTATGATAGTGTTTTCTTGGTAGGCCTATTGTACAGTAAAGTGTCTCAGAACTCTCAATGTCTTCAAGTTCATTGAGACTGACTAGCATGTACAGATGTATGCTGGATGTTCTAGAAGTTATTCATAAAGCTACGTATAGTTGGCATACTTAGAAAGTTCTAGTTCTACAGTTCTAGTTTACTTTTTGGAGACACACACAAGATGTTATGTGCTAAGAGTCGGACACAGTTCAGAGTCTTGATTAATAGTTAATGCTTTGAGCAACACTGGTGTAAAAATCTCACTTGAACTTAAAGTTGAAGGATTTGTTTGTTGTTGGGAAACAGAATGAGAAGAATGGTTTTTAAAAAAAATTATTAAAAAAAAGAAAAGTTACTCCAGAGTAGTAATCCCTTTGAGTAAAAAATAACGACTTATTGAACACATAATTTATACTAGTTACAGCCCGGCAAATTAAATTAAGGGTGGGATTTTTTACAGTCTCCAGGTCAGCTTCAATTTAGACCTGGCAGTACCTTAATTTTTTCATACATGTATATTGTATGCACATGCAGAAGATTGAATATATATAATTATATATATATGCACATTAAATATCCTGTAATTCATGTCAGCAGTTTACGGGTCCTGGAAACATGAACATACCCAGCACGTAAGCTGCACTTAAATGCAGTGTTTTAATGCCCTGCACAGAAGTCACATTGTGTTGGCTGAGGCCAGCAGGCAGACCTTGCATAGTCACAAGCACAGGGGAAGACCAGGCACTGTGCACCCCATCCAGTAATGGAACGCAGAGAGGGGGTAGAGGGAGAGAGAGAAAAACCAGACAATCTCCACACCTACAACCAGTATAGGTGTGATTGCAAAGTTTGTGAACAGTAAAAAGATTTTTTTTTGTATAAATGATAAATCCCGCCCAAAATTTAAGTTTTACACATCTCAATTTAAAAAATGATCCAGGCTCAAATTTAGATTGGAAATGTTAACTTACTTAACTTGGTTAGATTGGAAATGGTAAGTTACTTAACTTGGTTACAACTACACAGTTACAATTCATGAATAATTTTGTAATATTTGTTTCAGTTTGGGCGATACACAGCTCTCATTGCTGGGTTCATTTATGGATCCTCTCGCCTTCGTAAGTATTACTATCTCTTTAGTCTCTGCTGCCTTTGTCTATATTTTGTCTGTCTGTTTATGATTGTACCCACACCCCACACCCAAACCCCCATTCTGTCAGTTTCTTTTGTGGGATTTTTGCATAAGTTCTAATGTATAAGATCAAACAGCATCCTCTAATCTTAATCTACCAAATGAGAACAAAGTATATTTTACAGATCATGAAGTTTAAAAGAGTTTAGTGAAGCTGAAAGAAAGATTCTTTTAATAGTTATCATTTATGACTAACTGGGCTAATGTTTCAATTTTCATTTTATAATTATTATTCATAATCATATGTATGAATTTATCATCATGATGCTACTTTAAACAGTTTGAAGTTTTGATGGCAACTGGAGATATTTGTTTACCTGTATGGTTGTATTTTTCTGCAGGATCTTTGACCAAGAAGGAAGAGGTCATTCAGGAGCATGAAAACAAACTGAAGGCCGTCCGTGATGCCAAACTGAAGGCTGAGAAGGACAGAGCTTCTGATGGTAAACTACCCTTGATCATCGCATACATATAGATCTGTTATCAGAACTGATAAGAATTGAAAATGTGTACAGGCAGCAATAGTTTGAAAATGGGTGCTTTTTGTCTTAGCATGATTAAACAGCAAGTATGAGTGAATTAAAAGGATAATAATAATGATGATAATAAGAATAGGAATTTATATAGCGTTATATCTTGCAAAGACAGATCAAAGCGCTTGCACTCAACTCACTCTTACACAGTCGTGCAACCAATGACAATTAACAGTTCTAACAAGTCCAAATGTGCACACACACACACACACACACACACTGCCATATAATATGCAGAAAAATAAAACTCATACATTGATTTTTTTTATGTGGTGTGATGGAATGGCTGATATCCTTAACTTTTCAATTTTCATGTTATATAACTATAAGTGTCGCCTGTTAATAGGCTGTTATGAACTTTAAAACTTTGTTCAAAGATGGAGCACCATGCATTATCTCCAGTCTTTTTATGATATTTCTTCTGGATATTTTTTTTCCTTAAGTAGCAACGTTTTTTTGTGCTTACAAGAGAGAAATGTTCTCAGCAGCTGGTAGAGAGGACATTTTTTATCCCTTAACTTGTTGCTTAATTCAATAATTGTCATGCATTTGACAAGAATTATCTCTGTTATACTCAGGACAAAAAATATTATGTGTATACTATTTTTTATTATGTGCTTTATCTCAATATGGTAAAGTGGTATGCTTTTGTCTGATTTTATTTTAATGCTTTATGCTGCAGTCTTAGGATATGGAATTTTTTTATGCACTTTCTAAATCCTACAACCATAAATTCAGTCAGTCAGTCAGTCAGTCAGTCTCTTGGTCATTGCTTTCAAAACAAGGGAGTGAAGTGGTTCGGGCTGAGCCCCCTTTTCATTTGAATCCGTTATTGGTCTTGGGAAAGGAAGACCGAAGATCCCCAATTTACACCCATTCATACATAGTGCAGGGATTTGCTTCTGATATATGATTCAATTTCCAAATCACCCTAGGACACTTCCACGTAACTTGAAAAGATTCCAGAACTACATATTATTAGAGAAATTGACACACTTTGGTCTACTTTGAAATAAGACCATAGACAAGAGCACATGGAAATAAGCCATTGCTGAATACTCCTGTGCAACTGTGCAGTCTGTACTCAATGCTTAGCAACTGCAGATGGAAGTTTTATTCTCAGCAGAAGTTTTAACCCTTGTTATTGATAATTTAACCTTTTTTTTTTCCTTTTTTTAAAAAAAATAGTTATAATGTTTTAGAAACGATAAATCTGCCTGTGTGATATTTATTTTGGCACAGTGTATGTTGTAACAGAAAAGCAAACTGATCAAGCAGTGAAATGAAGAAAAAAAAATTTTTAAAGGCTGGAGGTAATTGGTAAAGGGCAGTAATGACTGAGTGTTGTGACTGTTTTTAGAAATGTAGACTTTTTTTGTTTTGTTTTGTTTTCCCCAGAGAGTTGACTAACAAGAAATTCTTGGATTCTTGTTTCAGCTGAGATGAACGCCCTGGGTGCGGAGTGTGGTGTGGTCAAGTCCTGATGCTGTCTACTGTGCTGTTGTTGACCAAGCATAGCTCATTCATGTTTTCGAATTTTTTGTGTTAAATAAATGTGTGTTTCTAAGGTTTTCTTTTGCTTTGTGAGGATGAAAAATGTATTTTTTTTGTGGTCTGTTTAAGCATGTGTATTTTGTAATGCATTTATAACCAAGCTGTGTTGTTTTGCATTGAAAATACATTTGAGAATGTTAATGTAACTGTTCATTTTTGTCTTGTTTGGGAGCAGAATGTTTCCCACACACATATTATTTATATTTACATATGCATGAGTAAACAAACACACACACACAGAGTCCTTCTGTCTGTTAAGGTGGTTGTCTGTCTGGCTGGCTGTTTCTCTCTCTCTCTCTCTCTCCTCCTTCTCTTCACTCACTTACTCATTCATGCATATATACACTCATAATCATATATATATATATATATGCATGCCCTCCTAAGAGCAAGCTTAACAATTCTGATGTAAGATTTAAAAAAAAAAAAATTAGTAACATGTTTATTAAAAAATATATATATGTCCATGAAATAATATGAACTCACATTTGCATCTTAAATTGCAGATGTATGCCCACTCATTGAATGGTATCTGAACAATGCTCCAATTTACATATCCAGCAAACGATCTACATCCTCTTCTTACACACAAACACACACACTCACACACAGATCCACTCTAGAGACAGTGTCAAAGATATTTCATCGCAGCCGTTCAGCTTTCTTTGGAAATGTACTACCACACTAAGTCTAGGAAAAGGAACATGGCAGAAACAAAAAGAGGGATAGAAAAGAGGGAATTCCTAGCACAGAATTTCCAGAAGGTGGGGATGCTATTTATACTGACAGGCCCCCTGGCATCCCTACAAAGGAAAACACAATATAACATAACAAAACCTAAAGAAAAAGAATCACAGAGCTTTTAAAACAACAGTAGTTTAAATGAAAGTTTATACTGGAACCAGAATTTACTGTATTGTATTCAATTTTCCTCAGCACAGAATTTTCAGAAGGTGGGGATGCTATTTATACTGACAGGCCCCCGGCATCCCCACATGGGAAAACAATATAACAAATGTAAGTCTTATGCAAGTTGAACCTGGCAGAGCCCATCTGGCTCCAGGCCAGAGGTATGTTTGTGTCACCTACACCATGGGTCATAGTTGGCCTACCCTTCTATGAAAGAGGGATGAGTTTTGAATTTGTGCGCAAAATGTTCTGTGCATTTGTATAAAGGGTTTCAGTTTATAGTCTCATCTAAAGGACTTGGTGAAGAGGGTTAATACCAGTCTTAATTCCAGAGGAAACAATTTCACATGAATATAACTTCAGCAGTCTCAACCTAAACCCTTAGTTGCTGTCAGATCACAAGTTCAATACCAAGGTTGTTCCATCTGTGCAGGTCATGGGTGAAATTGCTGTAAAACAGTTGGGTTTTTTTAATGTTAAAGATAGCTTTTAACTGTTTGCTTAACACAACTACACTCGGCTGTATCTATGAGTTAAGACTGAAGGTAAAGCAGCTATTCCCTGGACACCTTTCCCTTCCATGTCAGTATCTACTTAAATAAAACAATAACAATGAAACAGACATCAGCCTCCTGTTTAAAGGCAAAGCTTCTGCCTCAGGCTCTGTCCTAAACAGTTATATTATAAGGTTATTTGTCCAGTAGTTGAAGGTACATTCATTGAGGCTAGCTCTTCTGGAAGCAAGAATCCATTTTTTCAGCAATTTAAAGACACACCCAAAGCACACCAGCTCTGTAAGAGGAAAGGTACTTGTCAATTTTCAAGAGCCATCAAAAGATTCTGCTTATTAACAGCAGGACATACACTTGCAAAAGTTTCACACAATCCATCAAATGAACATATCTACATGGAACTGTGGACAATTAATTTTTGTTGCACGTTGATTAAAGAGCTTTGAGAAAAGCATCAACAGGGATGTCAAGTCTCTACATTTTCTCATTGGTCTCTCTGCCTTGGACGCTGTCCATCTGACCTGACCAGATGCTGTTGATTAAGAATCATGATTTAAATTGACTGTACAAAAAAAATCAACAACTGACATAGCAGCAATTGTAAATGGATGCTGTTGTTGCATGTTCCCCAGCTTAACACCTTGTGTCACCTACAATATGTATTACCTCACTCAACCCACCTAGGAATCACTGTGAGACCTAAGTACTTACAGAATGAGAAGCTTGATATATGACTGGTTTCAAGTACCTTGCCATAAAAGCAGCCGTATTCGAACTTCAGAGGATTTTCTGTGCTCCTTTAGAGGAGAGTGCAGGTTGCTATGCAAAGAACTTGTAATGGCTGAAGACTATCTCAACAGAACATTTTGAATATCAAATTTTGATTTGTGAGCAGACATGTACAGCACTGGGTAAGTTCAAAACATTTAAGTTAAGTGTAACGACAACTAAACGAACCACATCAATGTAAATCTTCTTCGTGGAGTGCTCAGACAGCAACTTCTGAGGCCCTGACAAATGCTGTCATGCGCTGAAGGCCCTCCAGAGGTCCGAATATTTTGTCCTTCATCAGTAGGCCAGATATTCCCCTTCAGGTTTTGGTGTGTTGGACAGATCTGGAGGAAGTGTTCCACTGTCATGGGAGAGGGGAGCACACCTCAGAATCACCAATGTGGAACTTGGTAAACATGTGATGACAGTCTGCAGTGTCCAGTCCTCAGCCTCACAATTGTTATTTGGTCTTCTCTGGGGAGGAGGTAGTAGTCACCCTTACTGTTAAAATTAATGTGCTGCTGAAGCCATTCTTCTCTTTTACTTTTCCTTCACAATAATGTTATTGTCTTTGCCTCTTCATACGCCACCTCCTGCTTCTCTTGAGGCATCTGACCTCCTATCTTTGCCAGAAGGTCAGCCTTGTTGCCATGGATGCTACAGTGTTGAAGGAACCTACTGGGTGACTACGCTCAGTGGCCTGCTGCAGGGCAACAAGAGCAGAGCAAAGGCGTTAAGTTCCTTTCTCTGTGAGTTTTCAATGGCCTGAGGTACAGTCTGAGAAGATGACAACTTTAGGGTGAATTGCCTCTCTGTTGGTGCAGAGTGTATTGGCTGCTGTCATCAGTGCATCTGCTTCAGCACTGAAATTTGTTGAGAACTTTCCAGTTGGTCTTGATTGGAGGATTTCTGTGCCATCTTTTAATTTAATGAAGACTCCACCACCCCCATTTCTGGTAGTGTCTTTGGCTGATCCATCTGTGAATGCATGTGTCTAGAGTTCTCTTGGATAGGTCTCTCCATGTACTCTAGCATAAGCACTTTTCTCACATGCACTGACTGTGTTCCTTTTGGTAAGATGCCAGGAACTGTCACTGATTTCTGGGAACTGTTCTCTCTTCCACGCTGGTACTGTGCAGTGGGTTGTATTTCTTTGTTCCCTTTTTGCATTAGTTCAGGATCCAGCCTCTCAAGTCTTTGTACATTGTGCATGAAGCTGCTGCGTTTAAGCCTGCACTTTGTGGGTTCTGACACTCTCTTGTGCATTGGGTGTTTCTTCAGCCTCTTGAATTTTGTAGCTGATATCAGGACTTTGGTGTCTCACCTGCTTTCAAGGCTCTCAAGACCAGTCAGAGTGTCCATGGCCTGAATGGGAGTACACCTGAGGGCATCAGTGATGATTCCTGATGCCTGGTTCTGAATTTGGGCAACTTTGTCAAAGTTGGATTTTGATGCAGTCGCCCATACAGCTACTCCATACTCAAGGACAGGTCTTACTCATCCAAGGTATAGTTTCTTCTGAATGTTGTAATCTGCTCCCTAGGCTGTTCCAGACAGCTTCTTCATCAGGACTGTTTGCAATCTGGCTCTTGCTGTGCATTGTTCGATCTGGCTCTTCCAGGTCACCCTAGGGTCAAAGGTAGGTTTGTGTTTTGTTCTGGGGTAGGGTGTGTCCGTTCACCTGGAGATGTGCACGCTGTTCCTTTGTGGCCAGACTGAAGATGGTGTATGCTGTTTTTCTGGCATTGTTGGTCACCAGCCACTTCTTTGTCAATTTCTCAATCTTCCTCAGGGTTTCCTGCATTCTCACTGTGGCTGTAGTCACGTATTGCTCAGAGCACCAGATGACCACGTCGTCTGCGTAAATTGCACCTTGGATCCATGCTGGGATGTCACCCAAGATGTTCACGAAGAGGAGGAAAAACATAGGGAAGAGTGTACCGCCCTGTGGAACACCTTCCTTTATGGTCCTCTTCCTGCTCTGGACTTTTCTGTTCTGCACCCAGGCCTTTCTGTTGGTAAGGTACTGGCTGATCCGGTCGTTCATGTGGCCCGTGATACGATGTTGATGCATCTTGAGTTTCAGACCATTTCCCCAAACCTTGTTAAATGTTTTTTTCTAGATCAATCCAGACTGCATTGGTATGCTTCTTGTCTTGGAGTGCGTCTTCAATTTCTTGGGCAACATAAGCAACATGGTCCTTGGTGGATCTGTGCTGTCTGAATCCAGCCTGGTTGTCAGAGATTATCTCTTCCTTCTCCAGGAACCAGGTCAGTCTGTTGTTTATGAGCCTCTCCATAAGCTTTCCTACACAGCTGGTCAGACTTACTGGCCTGTAGGTGTCTGCTTTGGTTTTGTCTTTTCCCTTCTTGTAAACTGGGATCATTGTAGCATCTTTCTATGACTGAGGTACTGATGCTCTACACCAGCTGGAATTATAGATGTTAAGTAGCATCTTTTTCCGCTGATTGTCCCAGGTTTTGCAACATTTCATCAGTTTGGACCCGAAACTTTTCCCTCATCCATTAGATCATGAGTAGTGGCATGGGCGCTAGTCTTTCGGATGAGACGATAAACCGAGGTCCCGTGTGTTACACATAAATATTAAGTGCAAGTAAAATAACCAATTGCAACAAGAGAGTTTTCCCTGGCAAAATTCTTTAGAAAAAAGCCTATCTGATAGGGAAACAAATGTAGTTGCAGTCAGGGAAAAGAAAAAAAAAGGGTGGCGCTGCACATGTGGCGACGCGCTCTCCCTGGGGTGAGCATCCCGAATTTCACGCAGAGAAATCTGCCGTGACTGAAAGTGGTATAAATAAATAAATACTGTCGTTTTCCAGTGATTTCTCAAAATCAAATAAATTTAAATAAAATTCTCTTATTTAAAAAATAATGAATAAGAACTGGTGTGGTTTTTTTTCACATCCAGCCCTTGCTCTAATCATGTACAACAACACAATAGAAAGAAAAATCACACACACACACACACACACACACACACCCTGCGCATTAAATCATGTTCCGCTTTTCGTAAGAGTTGGCCATTGTGCGCCAGTGGGAACAGGTGACAGAATTTACAAAACCGCATACACACGGGGACTGGATGTAAAAAAAGCACATAAGTGCTTAATCCATTTTCCTCGATATAAAAGAATGAAATAAATACATAAAACTAAAAAAAACTAAAAACCCAGAGATTAATGAACTCGCAATCTGCTTCTCTCCTCCCTGTCAACAGTAACAACTTTCATTAAAAAAAAAATCTGAATGCTAAGTTTTCTTTTTGTGGACTGGAGAAACTGTGGATTTTTTTATTTTTATTTTTTATGGTACACAATTCTTCTCATTGATATGAATAAAACTGACGAACGAAGCTGACTTTGTATACTTTCACTTTCGCTCTACGAAAATGGACTTCTCGAGGGATCACAAAAGGGAGGCCATTCGCCACCGCAATATTGTCACGCCACGCGGAAAACGCCGCGGTTTCCGCAGCGATCACTCCGCGACTGATTTCCGGCGCGTTTTACCGCGCGGCAGCCAGAACAATAATTCTAATTTTTAATTGCATTTATTTGACTTGTTGGTTTACGTATTTCATTGTTTATAGGTGTAAATGACTTCAGAAGAGATGGACATTAGAGAAAATTTGATAATTGAAGTGAAAAGAAATCCCGCCCTGTACGACAAGACGAATGAAGATTACAAGAAATATGAGCTGAAAGTACAAATATGGACTGCGATCGGAAGAAAATTTGGCTTGTCGGGTGAGTTTACACATTCTGTCAGTTTTGTGCTATCAACTGGGCGGTCGATCATGCCTTCTTATAGGTTTTATCTTATCTTGGCACAGACACCCTTCTCTGGAACCAAAGCGTTCACTGAGGGTCGCGTCAGGATTACGCGTAGGCCTACGCGGAGCGATCCCGAAAGTGCGCGCGTTTGTGTGTGTGTATGTGTGTGTGTGTGCGCGCGCGCGCGCATGTGTGTGTGTGTGTTTAAACCACAGACCGCCTCGTTGGGTACACAGATTAGCGTATGCGCATTACCCAACAATTAAAAACGGAAATGAAAGATCAAATTAAAAAGCCCAGGTCACACGGCATTCGGTTGCGAAAGGTTGATTTTCCAAGCCGGGAGCTGAGCTTGCACATGCGACGGCCCTCCTACAGTAGACTAGCCTAGGCTAGGCTTTTCTTTCGCGCTCCGCCTTCCTTACGCATTGACGCGCGCACTGGCAGCCTAGGCTAGACCTAGCCTAATGCCACACCACTAAGTAAGGCCTAGCTTTTTAAATTTACGCTGCGACATGATCAGTGATTCAGTTTAATACATGGCCAGATATGTGATTTGACAGATTTCAGACTGTCAATCATCTCGATAGTTATGTTGTACACATAACAACTGGTTTTTGTACGCTGCAGCGACATTATTGGTGACACGCACAGCGATAATGACAGGTCGCACGCAGCATCAACACACATGTACGCATACGCACCTAAAGTCACATAAAATCATTTATTTCGTGAGCATCTCTGTCGGTCTGTCTGTAGCTCTAGCTCTCTGTGTGTAGACCCTTACAAAAACAAAAACCTTTTAAAAAGTGTGTTGTGTTGTTGCTGCTCATGTACTAACTCATACTTGCCCCAGCTCAATACCTGGTAATAGTCGTACTAATAGGCCTAGTATTCATTCTGTTACAATCTGAGAAGTGAAAAATTTAGATAGATCTAGCCTATTGATGTACTGCTGTGTTATTTATTTATTTTATTTTATTCTTTTATATCGAGGATAAGGAATAAGCACTTATGTTTAGGCCAACAAACTAGCAACCAGAGTTCAACAGCCTTGAAAAAAAAGTATTTAAAATTTAAAAACAAAATGGATTAATGAGTCCATTTTTGGTACATTTTCCTATTTGTTTTTACTTTTTTTCTGTTTAACATAACTAGATTTTCGAGTGCATTTTTATTTGATACATTGGACACCACTCTGTAGACATGACCCTTCACTATGAGCCCATACATAATATCACTGTTCACTGGTCCCGTAACCCGCCAGGGTCGTAGGGGCGCTGCATGGTGGACGAACGGTGGACCAGCTGGCTCCACTTAGCACGGTCGTGGGCGAGTGCCTGGGTGACACTGAAGTCCTCCCCTGTCCAATCATGGATGTCGTCGGTCCACTTTCTCCTCTGTCTGCCCCGTCTTCTCTTCCCCTGGACTGTTCCTTGCAGGATGGTCTTTGCAAGTCCTTCTGAGCGTGTTACGTGCCCATACCATCTGAGTTTCCTCTTTTTCGCCGTGGTCAGTAGGTCTTCATAGTCCCGCACCTGTTGAGTGATCATTCTGCGGACTTCATTGTTGGTGACATGGTCCTTGTATGAGATGCCAAGGAGCCTTCTGAGGCATCTCATTTCTACTGCTTGGATCCTCCTTTGTAGGTCTGCGTTCAGTGTCCATGCCTCACATGCGTAAAGCATGATTGAGGTGACTAGCGCGTTTAGTAACTTTACCTTGGTTCCGAGAGGGATGTTTCTGTCTCTCCATATGGTCTTCAGTCTTGCCATTGGAGATACATAATATACAAACAAACAAAATTATATACCAGAATTATGTTGTATTTATTCCATCACTTTAAGAGACATATATATCATTATATGTCTGAAAACAGAAGGAGCAGGAGAAGTTACCACCTCAGGAGTTTTATACTATTTGACTGTAAATAAAAAGTGTAATGTTGTGTGTGTGTGTGTGTGAGAGAAGAGAGAGAGAGAGAGAGAGAGAGAGAGAGAGAGAGAGAGAGAGAGAGAGAGAGCATTTATGTATTTATTTATTTATATCGAGGATAATGGAATAAGCACTTATGTGCTTTTTTACATCCAGTCCCCGTGTGTATGCGGTATTGTAAATTTTGTCATCCGTTCCCACCGGCACACAATGGCCTACTCTTACAAAAAGCGGAACAGGAATTAACGTGTGCGCAAGATGTCCTGCGTGCGGGCCTCAGTTTCTAGTCTCATTTGTGATATGTGTATGCATTTGCAGGTGTGTCACATAGCCTGAGCTGTACTTTTTATGGTCTGGTTTTGCTCTTTTTCAGCATCCGATGCTCAGGCTAAGTGGAAGAACCTGCGGGACAATATGGTGAAACACCTGAAAAAGAAGATGACGAACAAAGATGGACAGAGGAAAGTGAAGCAGTACAGGTTCGCCAAAATGCTGGAGTTTATCAAGCCCTTCCTGGAGCTGAACAGCAGGTACTGGCCATGAAATCTGGAAAGTTATTTCTGTTAATCGAGGTGTCACGGAACACATACTTCTGCAAGTATTCCGTGCATAACCCTGTGCTATTTCTTTCTCTGTTTGTCTGCTTGCTAGTGTCTTTCTTTGTTCACATACGTTCTGTGTTTGGTGTTGTCGGGAAGATAGAGAGGGCATGGGTGGGGGTTTAGCCACAATTCCTCAAGGAACATGACACAAGGTTATGTAATTTTCTTTGGTAATTCATGATACAAATGATAGCTGCTGCTGCTCAAAGTTGCTATTGCTGCTGCTATTTTATCATTTGTTTATTACCATGATTATTATTATTTTATCATTCACATTATTGTTATCATGATTATCATCATGCTGTCAAGAGAAAAAAATTGATAGGGATTGAAAGAAAAGGTATCTTTTAGGGAAAATATACGTAACAAAAAGTGTCCTTTTTCTATGCATTTTAGCTATTCTCGTTCTTAACACTCAGATGTTGCATCTCAAGGTAAATCTACTGGGACTTTTTTGCAGGTCGAACAGCGATGCAACAGACAACACAAACAATTTACACCTGGACTGTGAAGACGGCGGCGGTGATGGCTATGCAGCAGACAGTCCTGTGTCACCCACAGAAGAGCCGCCAGTTCCTGAGGAAGAGGAGACCTGCCCAGGAGCCAACGCAGGGCAGGTGCAGTCCCAGCCGTCATCTCCATCCTCCTCCAACAGTGCCTCAAGTCCTCCGCCGACAAAGAGGCAGAGACACTCTGTGCCCAGCAAGTTTGACCCGGCAGTCTCAGACCATCATCGACACAGGATGGACACGGTGGAGCACAAGGATGAGATTGATCTCTTTCTGTCCTCCATGGCTGGCAGCATCCGGAAGCTTCCACTGGATGTTCAGGCTAGAGTGCGGTTTTCTATTCACAAAATTGTTCACGATGCCGAAATGGACTATTTGTACCCTGGTAAGGTAAAAGAAGATAAAAATTGACTTTGCGATTCTATATACGATAAAAACTGACTTTTTGATTCTGTATAAGATAAAAACTGACTTTTTGATTCTGTCAGGCAGGCAGCATGGTCAGAAGGTGAAATTGTAGTTTTTGTGGTAATGCACATCCTTATTTTTTTAAAAAGGGTGAAAAAAAAGAGGTTATAGATTGGATTCCCGTCTGACACTGGTGTCCCCCCTCCTTTTCCCTTATTGCCATCCACTGGACAGTAGACATTGAATGGTGGTTTGGGTGCTAATCTTTCAGTTGAGATGACAAACAGGTCCTTTGTGCAACATTTATTTAGCTCACAGAAAATAACCCACAGCAACAAGAGAGTTGTCCTTTGCGAAATTCTGTTTAAACCCCGCCCCTTCCCCCCTCCCAACTCGTATAGTACAACAGGTACACCAATAAACAACATATAAAAAAGAGAAAAAAAGGCAGGGGTAGGTAAAGGGGTGGCTGTGCACTTGTTGCAACATACTCCCTCCAGGGAAAGCAGCCTATATTCCACACAGAAAAATAAACTGGGACAGCAATTGATACACAGTGCAGTTGTCAATGAAGTTGTAAAGGGACAAGTTTCACAACAACCAGAGGACATACAAGAGATGGCTGCTTTCGTGCAGGTGACCGCCATCTCCCTAGGTGATGAGTGAAGATCGGACAAGGTGTTTTGTTTATGATGATTGTCTGGCGCCTCTTTGCCTTGGAATAGTAAACGTTACAGTGAGACTGGAATTTTTTCATATCTATGACAAGTTTTTGTGTTAGTTTCAGTATCTGATACACCAATATTGGTTCTTTCTTATTACAGTTAAAATTTTGTGTGTGTTTTTATTTATTTATTTATTCTTTTTTATCAAGGATAATGGAATAAGCACTCATGTGCTTTTTTTTTTTAACATCCAGTCCCAGTGTGTATGCAGTTTTGTAAATTTTGTCATCTGTTCCCACAGGCACACAATGGCCTACTCTTTTGAAAAGCAGAACAGGATTTAACATGTGCGCAAGATGTTTTTGATGCGTTCACACATAGGACCTTGGTTTATAGTCTCATCTGAAAGACTTTTGGGGAGAGTGGAGTCTGCACTGATGTTAACTGCAGGGGTAAAATCCCCTTGAATGGGATTCGAACCTGAGTTGTCAGATTGCGAGTGCAGTGTTCTAACCACTAGGCTATCCCGTGTGTTGTTGAATTTTACGTCTCTCCACAAAGTGATATTAGACATAAAAGGAGAAAAGTTGAGTGATGGATCCAAGACTCTGTGTGTGTATGTGTGTGTGTGGGTGTGTGTGAGGGAGAGTGAGAGAAAGGAGGTACTTTTCATATTGATGATAGTGATGAAGAATAAGTGAAAGAAGCATGAAAATAAATGTTAAAGATAACATTTTTTTTTGAGCTTTATTTCCGTATGTATTATATGTGTGCATGCAGGGGACAGTAACCTGTTGCATGTGTGTGTTGGGGGAGGCAAGTCAGCTAAATGAGAGATCTGTCTTGACTGGATTAATTTCACATGTCAAGTCTCTCTACTAACAACTAGAATAGCTTAGTTGTGTAGCCATACTGAGTGAAACACCTGCATGGGGTAGTGACCACCACAACATCCCTCCAACCCTCTTCCATGAACCTGTGACACTTAAGGTTCTGGGTTTTGACACCAACTCAACGCAAGCACAGAAGTGTATGGGAATCCAACTGAGGTTACCATGTGACCAGGGCAACAAGGGCCACCGAATCGGAGATTATTTTCTTTTATTGCATGATGCTCAGTGGCGAGAAGGACGATGTCATGATGCATGCTGCTATGGAAATGCAACTGCTTACAGGCTGTTGAACAGGGCTGTACTCAGGTTTCCCATCATAATATATCCCAGTATCAACTGGTCCTGGGAGATACAGACACCTGCAGAGTTGGTCCAATAACTTTTGCTATACTCTCATAATCTCATCCCTAGTGGATGTGCTCAACTGTGTGGTCCCAGTCTCCTCAATAAGCCCAAAGAAAACGTGCTGACTGGGCATTAATAAAATCATACCAATAACTACAATTGAGAAAAAAAAAAGTCATGTGCATTCATTCACAAATGTAAGCGCGCACACACACACTAACATCACCATCATACACACACACAAGGATGTATAAAGCTTTCTGCTTGAAACAAAAACCAACTCGTGTGCACAAGTAATACTATTATCATTTGAATGCAATTGAAATAATGCAAAGACTATTTTCATTTCTACAAAGACCAACAGCAATTTTATAATTATGACAAAATTTATTCATATAAAGTGACATAAATCTCTTTGCTGGTTGGAAACAAAATTCGAGGCCATGACAGGGCCAAACTGCTTCTAAACAGAACGACAACAAAACAACCTGGTGAAAAACACCAAACACAAAAATCTGAAAACAAAAGCACCAAAGAAAAATCAATCTATGAGGGTTTCAGTCTTGACAACATTACAGGCCATCATAGCAAGACAAAAGTGTTTCTTCAGTGCAACAATTAAATCATCTTGTATGAGAAAAATATACACAGAGATTCTGTGTGTGTGTGTCATATATAATATGATGTATATATATATATATATATATATGATGTATATATATATATATATGATGTATATATATATATTAGGCCTCAGTTGCACACAGATCGAGGAGCACCATCTACGGGTTTTTTTGTTTTAAAAAAAAATTTCAGTGAATGCTTCACACGTCTCTCTTCATTGGCCACTACCAACAACAACAAAAAAGCAACAACTACTACAACAAACAAAAATCAAAATATACAAGCTGTTTCAGGGCCAAATTTCTCCCAAACATATTTTAGCAGATTAAAAAAAGAGACATTTGCAAACAACTCCAAAATATAAAAACCCCAAACCAACAAAAATAAATGAATACATGTTTCAGTCTTGACAACATCACTGGCCATTACAGCAACACAATAATGCTGATTATTTCAGTGAATGTGTGTGTGTGTGTGTATATATATATACATTATATCTATATGCCTCAGTTGCATGCACATCGTGGAGCACCATCTTAATTTTTGTCTTTTTTGAGGGGCGTGGGGGGGTCTCTCTTTTTTGTGAGTGCTTCACCCCCCCCCCCCCCTTTCCCAAGAAAAACAAACAACAAAACCAAACAACAACAAAACCAACCCAACAACAACAAAAATCCAGCAAAAAACACACAAAAAAGCCTACATCAGAAAACTTTTTTTCTTCTTTTTTTCAATTTCATTTTCCTTAAAGACATGGTTTAAAAAGCAAAGGGAACAATTTTTCTTTGGTTCTGATTTTAGCAGTATACTTTAAGTCATACTAGAATGTTAAGATCTCAAAAATTCCTCCGATTTTCTAGAGTCTAACATCCCCCCCAAAAGAGGACACACTAATTGTAAAGAACACTCATTATCAATGCAACTACTTTTTTTATTTTATTAAATGACAAAAAGCCATCTTCCACACAAAAAAGAAACTACTGTCTTATCACTATAAAGAAATTGCTGTCATGGCATAGTAGTTAGAGAGTAGACCTTGGTTTCACCAAAAACAATCGGACATCCACACCGATACTTTACTACAAAATATAAGGATGACCCCATGTTTGAAATGAAAACAAAACCCTGCATACTCTTAACCCCCCCCCCCCCCCCCCCCCCTTAAACAACTGATGATGATCAATGCAAGTTTAAAGACCGACTTTGTTCACTTATTTGAAAAAAAAATTCCACCTTATATTTTGGCCTCAGTTGCATGCAGATCACGGAGCATCTTTTTTTCTCCATTATTTTGGTGGGTACTTCACATGTCTCTCTTCATTGGCCAATAAAATCAAAAAGAAAAATTCTTTGTCCCTTTCTTTCCATTTACTTCAGTTCCCCCCCCCCCCCCCCCCCCCATCTTTTATTAATCTGAACTAGTACTTCTCTTTAGTCTTACCTACTGTCCAGCACAATAACTGCCTCAGTGTGAACTGTAGCCTGCATTCTATCAATATTCAGCTGGGTTTGTTGTTGCTGTAGTGTGTGCTGTTGCATGCATTTTATGTGTAAAATGAGTGGTTTACTTCTGTCTGGGTTTATTTTTGCTCTAGTATGTGTAGTGTTCAGTTAAAAAATTCCTTTCATCCATTCTCATATTCTTTTTTTCTTGCCCTTACTCAACTTTCCTGGCAACTAAAGTTTTTTCTTTTAGTCTTTTTTCTATGCCAAGTGCCTTCCATTTTGTTTAAAAGTAACTACTGTATGTATACACATAAGTCATTTCGCAGTCAACATTTATCCAGCACACATTGTGGTGTGTGTTCTATGAATAAAAGTCACTATTTCTGTCCTAACATCAGCAGCAGTCTGAGGAATACAACATCATTTTACCAGATTTAATGCAGTGAGACAAAAAAAGGACCTAATGACACTGAAGTTGACGTAAAGACTAAACCAAATTCATAAAGGCTAATGACATTTCAACTATATTTACAATAAAGCATCAATCTGAACAACTCCTTGCATTTCTATCAATACTCAAGAAACATTTCAGAACCGTAAATAAAAAAATAGAAAAGGGGGGGAAACCAGCTCTCATATAACTTCAAGCCCAGCTCATAAATAAGTACCATAATTTCCTATAGTTTTGTAAAATACTGGAATAAAACTATAATGTCAACCCCATGAATTAAAATCAAACCTCACAACAATATTTTAGGACAAGAATATTTTTTCTACAGAATGTTTAGTAAGCTATAGTTGAAGGTGGATTGGATGTTTTTTCAGGTGGGTTTTTGTGTGTTTTGTTTGGAAATTTTTTTTTGCAAACGATTATTGTGTTACATTGTAGAAAATTGCTGAGAAAAAGCTTTACATTCTTTCATGATATTGGTCATTATAAGAATAGCATTATTTCTTATCAACAATTTTTTTTATGGGAAAAAGTAGACATTAACCCCCCAGAAAAAAAGAAAACGACCCCCCCCCCCCCCCCCCAACACATGCACATGTAAGCACATGCACGCACATACACGGTGTGCACGCACACACACACACATGGATGTAAAAAAAAAAAAAAAGTACATGAGGGCTTATAAGCCTTATATCCATTATCTTTGAAATGAATAAAGAATGATTCAGCAGAAAAAGGTCTTTAGTTTAAGCTCACAAAAAAAGGTAGAGTTGGAATACTGTTCAGGATTCAAGGACGAAACAAACAAACAAACAGCAAATTACTGGTAAGGTGTAAAAAAAAAAGTTATATAATGGACTTGAAGAAAGTCAACCAGGTACTGTCTCAGAACCTGGATTTTGTTCTTCTTTTACCTAGTACAGTAGTACTCAGTGAACTTCTGTGTGGAATGGTAAACCTCAAAACATAAAACTGCTTTGTTCGGCTGGCAACAGTTTGTTGCAGAGTGGAATCCCACACTTCTTGCACTAATTTGGAGTCTGCGGTATTTTCACGCCCGGGTGTCTCCTGCTGTGTGCAGTGCAGACACGGCACCTTCTGTAGTTCCTCCCTCCACTGGGAAAGGGTGGCAGAGGGCAGGAAAAGTGGTCATTCTGTTTGCCACAGAGGGGACTTTAACTACAAGATAAACATAACATGGATACACACATACAGTTCGCTGCTGGCTAGTTTAGTTCATCTTACATCTAACTTCGCAATTTCACATTTGTATGTGCTTGCATTTTTTTCTCATTTTTTTACCTGGTCCTCTCTACTAAAGTCAAAAGGCCAGGATAGAACGTGCACAGAAGGAGCAGCAGAAGGCCCAGAACCATCAGGGTCAGGCTTGAACATCTGCCGCTTCTTGCTGTTCAGCTGCCAGACCACTCTGGTACCGCTCAGTCAAGCTTTCTCCCACAGCCAGGACAAAATCTGTCAGGGACATTCTTCCCTCATTCCTGTTTTTCAAAAACATGTTGTACAGGATGGAACCCTGTATGAGGGAGAGGGTGAAGAGATGAAAGAAAAGCTTCTTCCACCACTTCATCCTTACACTAATGAGCGGCATGTATGACAGCATTTGGTCCTGCTTGTCCACTCCCACCATATTCAGCATGTATTCCTGGACAGCTGCAGGTTTCCGAAACTGCCCTCGTCTCGTGGTGACATCGATCATCAGGGTGGGGTCTGTCTTTGTTGTTAGGATGTGGACTGGCTTCCTGTCCATCCACCGAAGGACAGTAACTGCACCTGAACATGAAACCATGGGAGGAAAATAAAGACCAAGTTTGCACACAAGATTATAAATTTATCTTACTTACCTTTGCTGTCTCTGTCTGGTTAGGCCTTTTTTTTATATATAAATACTTGCGTGGTGGATCATTCTTTTACATGTACAGGTCTGTACTGTATCTGTGTAAGACTAAGATACAGATAAAAAAAAGGTAAAGGATCCATAACCATAAGTCATAGGGAAGACGAAGGCCTCAGAGACCTCACTTCCTAGCTCAACAAGATAATTGAGTGAGCCCATCCCTCTCCCATTCGCTGCTTAACCTCCCTGACCCTAATAGAGGCGTACCCATTTACACTGGTAACATGGGGGAACTGTACTGAAGCCAAGGCGCAGCATAACACCCATCCAACTGGTTAACACCGTAACTGCTTAACTTGGCTGGAAAACGGAGTGCTCCGACACTACTAACTCCCGAACCTAAGAGTACAAATAGTGAAATACACTCAGTGACAACTTGAACTGAAAGGACTATTATTGTCATATGTAAAAAAAAACAACACACATGTGCTTTATTTCCACTATCCTCAAAATAAAAGAATAAAATAAATTAATTTCATGCACACAGGTGTTCTGTAATGAACACCCACACTTCCTAATACCACCTTACAAAACACACACGACTAATCACATGCATACATGCCTGAATACATGCATGTAACATGTACTTGCGATACACGTTTAAAAACAGTAAAACATGTATAGTATACACACAACCACCACCATTACTACCACAAAATCAACACTTCAGAAACACTTAAAAGTTAAGTGAATGCACTGTGTCAGTGTGTGTGTTTTAACTTTTATTTTTGATTTTTTTTATATCGAGGATAATGGAATAAACACTTATGTGCTTTTTTACATCCAGTCTCCGTGTGTATGCGCTTTGATTTGTTTACAAGATTCAGCGCTATATAAATTCCATACATTATTATTATTATGCGGTTTTGTAAATTCTGTCATCTGTTCCCACTGGCACACAATGGCCTACTCTTACGAAAAGCGGAACAGGATTTAATGTGTGCGCAAGATGTTTGTGTGTGTGTGTGACTGTGTGTCATTGTGTGTGTGTTTCAATCATTTTTTCCCTATCATGTATTGTGTATATTGTATTTATATATATATATATATATATGATATATATATATATATATATATATATATATTATGTCACACGTGCATGCATGCATGCGTGCACACATGCATGCATGCATGTGCGCGTATGTGCATGCGTATGTGTATGTGTGTGTACTTTGAGTATGAGTGTCTCTTCTGTGTGTGTGTACAAATGTACATGTATGCATACATGTGTGTATCATGTATGCAAGTGCATTTTCATTGATCAACTTAATTTCTTTCTAACTTACTTTTACTTAGTAACTAATACAGTAAATTGAGTAATAGAAAACTAATACTAATACAGTAATAGTAATGATTATTTAACGTTAAGGTACATATTTTGTGACACAGTATATTAAATAAATACTTAGAGTATAACATAGTATTCAAAATGGAATATTTTACAATGAAAGCAAACAAACCTTGTCTGTATGCCTGCACTTGGCCCTCCTGAGGTAGAGGCTGGGTTTTCAGCTGAGGAGGCATTCCCTTGCAACTGGGCCGCACAATTCCCACACAGTGAGTGTCACAAGCCACAAGCTTCTCTGCAAGCTCAGGACAGGCATAGTTTTTGTTAACATAGACAGTCCTGCCCTGATCAAGAAGTGGTTTACAAAGTCCCATGATTATGTCCACTGGACGGTTGCTCATACGACGATCTGCACCAATGATCTCAAAATTGTTGACATAGCCAGACTCAGAGTCACACAGTTCATAGAGCTTGATGTCCTGCTCTGTTGATGTATCCTTCCTGTAGACCAGGGATTTTGGTTTTCTATGCCATAGACAGATAGCCTCATCCACACAGATGTTGTCCCCAGGTGTGTAGAGGGCCCTGAACTTCTGCTGCAGATGGGTGCAGACAGGCCTGATTTTATGGAGGGGATCATGACCTTCTTGACCTGGGGGGATGAAATCTGCATTGTTACTAACATGCAGCATGGCTAGAATGAGGCAGAATTTATCCCTGGGCATCACTGTGGGAGCAAAGGTGGTCCAGAGTGAAATGGAGTCAGTGCTCCAATAGTCCTTCACTCTTGGTTTACTGACCAAGCCCATGTGCACACAAATGCAGAAAAACCCCACCAGGTCGTTGACAGTTATTCCATTTTTTGGCCACTGCCTGAACAAACTTCTCCTCTCCAGTTGGACCCTAGCCTGGATGTTTTCCTTTGCATACCTGTTCGTTTCTTCCGTGATTAATTTCAGTAAGTCGTCTGTCACAATTGCACGGAAAAAGTCAATGGGGGTTTGACACTCAGCTGGCACATGCAGGCCATGGAAGCCAGAGAAGGGGGACACAGCCGGGGAAAAGTGCTGGACTTCATGCCAGTCAAGTGATTGAAAGTCGGAAAACACTTCCTCTTTGATATGGGTGCCTGCACGTGGCTGTTTGACCTCTCTATTGTTTTGACATATCCTTCTCCCTTCACAGTTGTCAATTTCATTTTCGCCAAAATCTTCCTCACTTGAAAACGCTTCATCCTCTTCTCCATCATCGGATCCTTCCGTCTGTAACATTTCGACAGCTTCATCAACGGTATCTTCAGAGCTCTGCTGTAGCGATCTTATTTTTTGCACGGGACTGTTTTGAATTGACCTCGCTTGAGATGCCATCTTTGATGTGTGGGCTACACTCCTGCTTTAGGCTAAGTTCTGTGTCATGTCCAGGTAGTCAAAGAAAAGTTGGAAATTATCATCAAATATTAATGAGGATTACTTGTGTTCTTACAGTGTTGACCCTGCGCATGCACACTGCGGGTAGAAAGCTAGCAGACTACAAAGGACTGAGGGGGCACAGTGTTTGTTGATAGAAAAAACAACAACTATCAAATTTATGCAAAATCACATAGGTTTTCAAGTCAGAGGCTAACAAAAAGTTTTTTAAAAAAAACAACCCAAATTTCTGCAGGTGCCTTAGTGCTTACAGTACGAATGCAAAAGTAATGTACAGAAGGAAAATGGGACAAAAATTAAAGGTGGTGTGTAATCTGTATGCAAATTTTAAAAAAGTGTCTGTTGTTTTGAGGGAATCCCTGTTGAATATTAAAATGCTTACCTGTGTGTGTGTGTGTGTGTGTGTGTGTGTGTGTGAAGTTGATATTAGTTAATCGTATTTGTGGACAGTTGCATTAAAGTAGATGCCTTAAAACCTTGGGGACACTGTCTAACTACAGCACCAGTGTCATGCGTTTTGATTTTATTCTGCATTTCTAGAAGCACGCAGTCGCCTACTCTTCCAGATAGCAGAATAGGTTCGAACGTTTGCACAAGATGGTTCATGACTCCAAGAACGTTAAACTGGGGAATAGACAACATCAACAAATGACATAATCATGACCTTATTTTGTGCTTCTACTTGCTCGTGCCACATCCTCGGGCATCAATGCACCTAGAACAGGAACAGCCTGGATGACAGAAGGATACTGCAAAAAGAATAATGCTGACATTCCAAACTTAAATGCCTGAGAGAGAGAGAGAGAGAGAGAGAGAGAGAGAGAGAGAGAGAGAGAGAGAGAGAGAGAGAGAGAGAGAGAGAGAGAGAGAGAGAGAGAGAATGAATGAATGAATGAATGAATGAATGAATGAATGAATGAATCTTTATTTTTCAAGGGTGACAGAATACGCATGGACATACTTTATTTTTATTTTTATCGGCCCTTGCCCTGATTAGGGAATATCAACAAAACAAGGGAAAACCCTACTACAATAAGGACAACATGATTTTAAAAAAAGATAACCATATTTTAACAATACATAATCACTAACTGACCTAAACATTAATATCGAGAGATACATAGATTTTCTTTTCTCTCTCTCTCTTATTATTTTTTTTTTTTATAGAAAAGAGATATGCGTTGATAAACAGATACTTATCAAATGAATTAAACATTAACATGAACACTGATACACTGATTATAATTATTAAGTAATATGAATAAAGTAAAATAGAGGGGAGACAGCAAGAAGCAAGAAAGAGAGAGAGAGAAGAGAGAGAGAGAGAGAGAGAGAGAGAGAGAGAGAGAGAGAGAGAGATTGTGTGTGTGTGTGTGTGTGTGTAGAGAGAGAGAGAGAGAGAGAGGAGAGAGAGAGAGAGAGAGAGAGAGAGAGAGAGAGAGAGAGAGAGAGAGAGAGAATGACAATGACAATGACAAACGTTTATTGTAATGAGCATTTTGCCCCATTCACAAGGGGGAGAGCGGGAGAGGGCCAGGGCACAAGACATAGAGTAAAAAAACAACAACACCAATGTAAACAAAAGCAGACAGCCCAAATGAACTTCATGCCATGGAATCCCCATCATGGTTTTATAAAATTAATGATTCAAATTCTGACTTTTTATCTAATCATCATTATATTCTCCCACGCACAATCACACATAATTGTGTATTATGTGGAACACAAATTAAATAATGAAGTGGAGAAGCTCTTCCCAGTCCATTCAGCGATGTTGTCTGCCCATTTCTTCTTCGGCCTGCCTCGCCTTCTCTTCCCCTGCACTGTTCCTTGCAGTATGCTCTTAGAGAGCCCATCTGATCTTGTCGCATGTCTATGCCATCTGAGCTTCCTTTTCTTGACTGTGGTCAGCAGGTCTTCGTACTGTGTTACTTGTTGGGTGATAGTTTGTCGGACTTCTTCGTTGGTAATGTGATCCGAGTATGAAAATGCCAAGGAGTCTTCTGAGGCATCTCATCTCCAAAGCCTGGATCCTTCTTTGTAGATCTGCATTCATTGTCCAGGATTCGCATGTATGTGGAGATGACCAATGCATGCAGTAGCTTGACCTTGGTCCTGAGAGAGATGTTTCGGCCTTTCCAGAAAACTTCAGTGTACACAAAAAAAAAAAGAAGAAAAGTAAGCCTATGCCATGCACAAGTAGCACCGCGGAATGAACATCCCGTGCACATACCCTTGTTTACAACATCACTACCGGGTCGCCAGAACAAAACAATACAGGCAAAAATGTCATTTAATGATTATAAAAAAAGTTTCTTGAATTTTACTCGAGAAAAGGTGGGAAAACGGGTTGGAAAGGCTTTTCAGAAAATAAGCAAGAGAGATGATTACAAAGGAAAGGAAACAGACAGAAACAAAAGAGTGATAGAAAAGGGGGAATTTCCAGAAGGTGAAGGCGCTGTTTATACTGTAAGAGCCCCCAGCACCCCTACACGGGGGGATTCCCATCCCTTTGCGGAGAGGATGGGAGGAAAAGGAGAGGAGGAAAAGAGAAGAGGTCAGAAGGTAAAGAAAGAAGAAGAGAGGAAGACAGGAAAAAGGGAAACAATAGGAGAGATAGGACAGGAAGAAAGGGAGGGGGGGGGGGGGGGGGGGGGGGAGAAGAAAAGGGACACCCCCCCACACACACACACACCGAAAAACAGACACAAAGGAAATGAACAGAACAACAGGAAATGGAGGTAAAAGGAAATTGGTATAGTGCAGATAATAGAGAGAAGAAAGCAAAGCGAAAGTAGATGATGGGGGCCAGACGGAAAGGAAAGAGAAGCATGAAACTGTAATGCATTGTGACTTGCTTTCGTATAATTATGCAAAGTCGGCATGTGACTATTGCAAAATGCACAACGGTGCAAGATCGTAAAATACATGAACGTTGAGTCAGACAAAGAAAGCTAGAGAGTAACATGACATGGGCCAATGCAACCTCTTTGCAGATACCATCAGTTTTAGGAAGCATATTATGTCAGAAAGAAACTGGTTACCCGCTGTTTGGGCCTCCCCCCCCCCCCCAAAAAAAAAAAAAAAAAAAAAAAAAGGAAAAAAAGAGGTAGAAGCCACTTAAATTTTTGTTGTTGAGTGTTACCAGTTCTGTGTGTCTGTCTCTTCGTCTGTCTCGTAATCCCTGTCTCTCTGTGTTTTCCTCTCTTTCTGTCTGCATTTTTTGTCTGTTTATTCGTCTCTCTGTCTCTGTTTCTCTTGATCAGGGCACATGCGTAACTGTGATTTTTTTTAAACAGGTGAGAGAGAGAGAGAGAGAGAGAGAGAGAGAGAGAGAGAGAGAGAGAGAGAGAGAGAGAGAGAGAGAGAGAGAGAGAGAGAGAGAGAGAAAGCAGCCAGCCAGACAGAGACAGACAGACAGACAGACAGACAGATCATTTTGTTCTAATGTATTTCCAAGCTCATTTGTTTTACATCATGGTTGGTAGGGCTAAAGATGTGTAATGATAATGATACCGACCAAAGACGTTACTGAGACTATTACTGGTGACATAAGAATGATTACAGCCACGACGACGACGATAACCGTAATTATTCAGTGATGATGATGATGATGATGATGATGATGATGATGATGATGATGATGATGACATTGACGACGGCGATAATGACAATGTCAACGACAGCAATGACTGACAGTGATGGACTGTCGGTAGTGGTAATGGAGAGATGACGACAACGACGATAGCGACGATGAACTGGACAGCGATGATGATGACGACACTGACGATGATTCTTGACTGAGGGCTCTGAGGAGAGGACTAAGGAAGAGAAAGATAGCGGTGAGAATGGAGGTTGAGGAAGACAATGGTGATGATTAAGCAGGAAAAGAGAAAGAAAAAGTGCAAAGTAAAAGAAGCAACTTAGAATAGAATCACACGCACGCGCGCGCACGCACGCACACACACAATCACGCGCACACGCACACGCACACACACACAATCACGGGCGCACGCACGCACGCACACACACACACAACACATACATACATACATACATACATACATACAACATACATACATACATACATTACATACATGCATAGGCTACATACATACACCACGACATGCACCTCCAACAAACCCAACAACTGAGAATAGAATAAAACACACACAGACACACAAACACACAGACCCCACACACACACACACCCACACACACACACACACACAACACACACACACACACACACACACACACACACACACACACACACACACACACACACACCACACACACACACACACCAATCCCAACAAAACAGGATACTCGTAAAGTGGTTATTTATCGCCCTCCCAAAACAGCTCCCTGTTGGATCTCCATCTCTCTGTCTGTCTGTCTGTCCGACTGTCTGTCCGTCTGTCTGTCCCTCTCTCTCTTTCACATAATTATATGCATGCGCACTTGGGTGCACGCGCGCACACACAGAGAGAGATTCAGAAACAAATACTAATAGCAAGGACGGGGAAGGGGGGGGGGGGGGGGGGGAGGGGGGGGGGGGGGGGGGGGGGTGCTGGTTGCCATTTATAACCACAACCACACACACAAAATACACCACACACACACACACACACACACACACACACACACACACACACACACACAACACACACACACTCTCTCTCTCTCTCTCTCTCTCTTCTCTCTCTCTCTCTCTCTCTCTCTCTCCTTCCCTTCTTTTCTCCTCTCTCCTCGTCTAATACACTGATATGAAAGAGTAAAATCTAAAGAACGAACGAACGAACGTACGCACGCACGCACGCACGCACGCACGCCACACACACACACACACAAGGACACACAACACAAAACACACCAAGTCCTTATCCATTATCATCGATATAAAGATAATAAAAATAAAACAACACACAGAGAGATTCAAAAACAAATGTTGACTAGCAAGGAGGGTGTGGGTGGTGTGGTGGTGGTGGGTGGGGGGCGGAGGAGATGAGTTTCCATTTATACATTCATTCTCAGTGTGTGCTAGTCCTAAGAGGGTGTGAAAAAGACTAGCAGGAAAGGAGATAGACCTAGACTAAGAGTTGAGTGCATCGGTGAGTCACTCACACACGTGTACAGAAATTGATGCCTTCTGCCATTTTCTCCTCACAGGCTGTCTGCTACTGAGGTCAAACCACTTTGATACCACATCTGCCATCTTCTTCCTGCACGGACAATGAAAGTGCTCTTTCTAAATCTTTTTTTTAAAAATTCACTTTGATGAATGTACTCATCGATCCAAATAGCCAGAAAGTCTAAGAATTAAGGTTTTATAAACCTTTTAAATCTTTGATGTGTTTTTTGTTTTGTTTTGGTACATGCCATTAAATTTGATATTCAATGGCGACAGTTTTTACAACAAAACTGTAATGATGAACAGACAAAGAAAAGCAGAAGTTATATATATATATATATATATATATATATATAATATATATATATATATATATATATATATATATATATATATATATATATATTATACTCTTTGCTATTCAATAGCGCTAGCTTTAACAAACAAAAATTTATTAACGGGACAGGAAAGAAGACATTTTAGTGACGCATGCACAACGCCCAAGTGGATCATACCACTTTTTGTTGTAACTGAAACACTGACTCTTTCAAAGTCTTCTTCCGCTTCTTCTTCTTGCTCAAATCCGCGTGGAATCTTCAGAGCACTGCACTGAGCAGTTCTGCCAGCTTTGTCTATGTAGTTTGGTGCCCAAGCCTGGGTAGGCCTATCTGCAGGTGGCTTTCCTGCCCACTCGGTAACCTTGTCAGTCACTACCGTCTTTTTATCTACGACTTCACTCCTCCGCCCAGTTACTTATAGGAAGTGAGGCTGCCGGGTCTTTATCGTGGCCATACCAGCATACGATTCCTTTTGCTTGATTGATGCTCGTAGATTGTTGTTTAGATCAATGCAGTGTCTGACAGTGTTAAGTACATGCTTATTGATGATACGCTTGGTGTATCTGATGTTTATTCGTGATATGGTTAGTGTACCTAATGTTTATTGATGATACACTTGGTGTATCTGATGTTTAGTGCTCTGCGATAACGCTTCTGCCCATAGTTTGGAACTTCTTTCTCAGAAGCTGGATTAGCTATCAGTCTCCGTACCTGGTATGGATAAAGGGAGAGAGAATGATCAGAGTACTCGGGAGCCTTATCTTGTTTCCTATCACCCTTATCCTTCCAAACGGGTTCCGGTGAGGACAGTGCTATCGATGCCTTTGCTGCTCTGTAGAGGATTTCTGGTTTGGATCTGTCGCTGCTGTTGATGGACTGTAGGAAAGCGGACTGCTTGACAGTCCCTGATGTATGTCTGCCCACCACCACGTAGGTCTGAAAAGTGATGAGAGAATTGTGGCTGGCCATCTACTAGGTCTTCTTGGCCCTGATTTCTAGGATACATTCTGTCGATGTTCGTGTCAGGCCCTAGCCTTTGCTGTGCATGCTCTGATTTTTTATTTTATTTTTATGAATGCTGTTATTCAGTTTCGAGCATACTGCACTCTTACGGACTGAATTTTGCTGGAAGCTTTGGTCATTCTGCGGTAGCAAAATGGTTGTGATATAGGTATCATTGAGAAACGCTGAACGCAAGCTTTGACTTATGATTGCTATCATATCATTATAAGGTAAGGGTTTTAAAGGGAGGGTAGTTTATTTTTTATAATGTCCGTTTTCTAGTGCGAGCGTGTGCGTGCCTCTCTCAGTTATGACAGAAAGTAAATATACATGAAAGGACAAGCATTGCACAGAGGAAAATAACAAGATCAAGGACATCAGTGACCTGTATAAAAACGGACAATTCTAGTCTAATGCCTGATCCCAAATCAGTCCTTGCCGCATTTAAGTCGACATAAACATACCAAAAAACAAATACCCATTGAATTATAACAAAAGTAAGAAAGACAAGACGTGAACACGTTACAAGCTATTTGCTGTTGTCAGCTATATCCTTGTTTCGGCGGACGTTTGCGATTTGTTTGTTGTCGCTGTTGGGCATTCCCTAGTGTAATACTTTCGGGGGTAACCGCGTAGAATCACCGTGACTCGTTCATTCCACCTGGGAATCACTGGGAGATTGTGGGTACATACTGGACGGGAAATATGTTTGTAAAAGACTGTTTTTAATGGTAGCTCATTATCTCTCTCTCTCTCTCTCTCCCTCTCTCTCTCTCTCTCTCTCTCTCTCTCTCTCTCTCTCTCTCTCTCTCTCTCTCTCTATATATATATATATATAGAGAGAGAGAGAGGAGAGAGAGAGAGGAGATAGAGAGAGAGAAGAGAGAGAGAGGAGAGAGAGAGAGAGAGAAGAGAGAGAGAAAGAGAAGAGAGAGAGAGAGAGAGAGAGAGAGAGAGAGAGACTTACATCCATCCATCTATCCATCCATCCATCCGTCCGTCCGTCCGTCCATCCATCCATCCATCCATCCATAGGCATTCATACTCAGACATTCATACTCAGACATTCATACTTAGACATTCATACTCAGACATTCATACTCAGACATTCATACTCAGACATTCATACTCAGACTTGAGAAGACTTTTTTCTTCAAAAAAAGAAGACTGCAGATTACCATACTAAGAGCTCGTCTAGGATGAAAACAGTCTCAAGACAACATTCTAAACCATGACAACTGTTTAATGAAAGCGTCGATATTTTAGCTTATATCAATCACTGACAAAGCCTTTAGCCTGGGCCAAGTTGCGATTTAATATCTGTCCCCCCCCCCCCCCTTCCCTCAGTATAATCTTGAAGAGCGTAAACGCAGATTCTGTCTGTGTCAAGTAGGTAGAACATTTCTGATGTGTTTATTGTGCAATCAGAAATCTGTACCTGTTTGAGTGCAGCTATGGAGGAATGTGGCTGCCTGAACCAATCATTCCTATGTAGGCCTATGTGTTTGTTGTTGGAAAGCAAGGGGTCAAAAACCAAAAAAAACAAAAAACCCAGACACTGAAAGACTAGCGATAATAACATAATTTGAGAAAAACAGAAAGAAAAATGTCAACAACACATTTGCGCGCACGAAGGAACGCCTACGCGAATTGGCGTGCGTGCGTGCGTGCGTGCGTGTGTGTGTGTGTGTGTGTGTGTGTGTTGTGTGTGTGTGTGTGTGTGCGTGGTTTGCGTGCGTGCGTGCGTGCGTGCATGCGGGCGGGCGTGTGTGTGTATGTGTGTGGTGTGCGTGCGTGCGTGCGAGCGTGCATGCGTGTGAGTGCGTACATGCGTGTGAGCGTGCGCGCATGCTTGCGCCCCGATGTGTGTGTGTGTGTGTGTGTGTGTGTGGTGTGTGTGTGTGTGTGTGTGTGTGTGTGTGTGTGTGTGTGTGTGTGTGTGTGTGTGTGTGGTGTGTGTGTTGTGGCGGTGAAGGGTGTAATCACAAACGTGGAATACATGGAGATAAGAAGAAAGCACAACTGTCACTCTGAAACAGATTACTTCTTTCTGAAAATAAGATGTTAGCTGTTGTGTCTGTCTGTCTGTCTCTCTGTCCGTCTACTATTTGTCCGCATGTATGCATGCATGCATGCATACATGCATGCATGCATACATGTATGTATGTATGTATGTATGTATGTATGTATGTATGTATGTATGTATGTATGTATGTATGTATGTATGTATGTATGTATGTATGTGTGTATGCATATATGTGTATGTATGTATGTGTGTGTATGTATATATGCACGTATACATATATGTATGTATGAATGGATATATTTATAAATGCATGCATGTGTGTTGTTTATATGTAAGAAGACACAGAGAGAGAGAGAGAGAGAGAGAGAGAGAGAGAGAGAGAGAGAGAGAGAGAGAGAGAGAGAGAGAGAGAGAGAGAGAGAGAGAGAGGAGAGAGAGAGAGAGAGAGAGGGGAGTTTGCATAGTGTTGATAGAGAACGAGGGCAACAGGAAGATAAGACAACGCCAACAGAAAAACCTACACCTGTTGTGCAGTGTAGCAAATGACTTGCCTGCTTTGTTTTGACATGGTATTCACAAATGAACAGACATCTCTCTCTCTCTGTCTTAGATTTCTTTTTTTTTTTTTTTTAAAAAGATCATGCATATTATATATATATATATATATATATATATATATATATATATATATATATATATATATATATATATATATATATATATATATATATATATATATATATATATGTATATGTATATGTGCATGCATATGTTTCGCATATACACTGATACATGATTTCACATAAATTCTCATGTATCATAGATATACAATGCCATATTATTCTCTCCCCTTTGGAGCCGTTCCACGAGTTGTTTCAAGCTATCATAATCCCGTATCTTTCTGACTGACATTTATGAACAGAATCCTCTGGTTGTACCGTTTTCTGACGATTAGAAGTAGAGAAGACACGGTGTCGATATCACCAGTGCATTAACGCTTATCTTGTTTTTGTTCAGTTTATTCCCAGTACCACCCAGGACTTAGGACATGAAGTCAAAAACCACACGGGTTGTAAAATCTTCCAGTTGGCTATTTCCGTACATCCACTCTGGTTCGTTTGTTTGTTTGTTTGGCTGTTTGTTCGTTTGTTTGTTTGTTTGGCTGTTTGTTCGTTCGGTGGACTGTTTTGTTTGTTTGTTCGATCGTCGGTTTGACTAATTTTGTTTGGAATATGAATAAGCTTCATGGGCTAAAAAGAAAAGTACGTGAAGATAATCATGTATATGTATGTAGAAGACGAATGGTACCTAAGTGTGCACAATCAGAAAATGTTATTAGCTGTTGTTGCGAATTTTGTGGTAGCGTTATATTCATGCATATATATATTTTTAAAGACTAGCATTCAATTATATATAAAACGAATACTATCTAGCATACACAATTGTGACTTTTTTTTAAAGCAGTGTTGTGGTAATATAGTTCTGGTGACAGTAATATTTATCCCTAATTTTTTGTCATCAAAAGAATATGCATATGTATGTAAAAAATGGTACCTAGCGTACCCAGTCAGGAAATCTTTATTAGCTATTGTTGTGACATTGATGTAGATTAATGATTTTTGTTATTTGTGATTAATTTCCAAACAAAAAGTGATTGTCCATTTTCTTTCTGTTTTTACAAACTATTAGTCAAACTGTTATGAACTAATAAGAATTTATTTGAGTTTGGGGGGTGGGGGGTGGATACGTATACGTTTTTTGCTTTTGCCTTTGTTTGTTCATCTCTTTTTTTGACACTGTACTTTTGACGGTTGTACTTTCCATTCTTTATGATCCAAGAGTAGTAGTTTTTGACTAGCCAATGTCAGTGTGTTACCGTTCTCTAGATTATGTCTT
>CM054139.1:55684553-55697053 GCA_028751875.1 Rapana venosa | reverse complement strand
TAGTGCAATACAGTATAGTACAACACAACATAGTACAGTGTAATACAGTATAGTACAGTGCAATACAGTATCTTTCTTTTTTCTTTTGTTAGTCCGTCGTTTTCGACGATGACCTCCAAAACAGCAGAGGAGGCAGCTGCTGTTTCGGAAATTGGGCAGAAATTTGATTATAGTGGAGATGCCTTGCCCACAGTACATCCCCACTCTCTCGGCCAAGTGGGCATAAGGACAGTCAGCGTTGGAGATGTTCTCCAAAGGCCAACTAGCCCCCAGGGCTGCAGCACATAAGGACTGTGCAAGTCAAGCCTCCTAGTCAGAGAGTCATAGTCAAAGACTAAGCTGTAAAGTGGAATTCCATGAGTGGGAAAGCCACTGGTCATACAGCCTCTCACCTTGCTGTTGCCCCCAGCGTCAATGGTTTAATCAAGAACTGTGATAAAAACGCAATACAGTATAGTACAGTGCAATACAGTACAGTACAGTGCAATACAGTACAGTGCAATACAACATAGTACAGTGCAATACTGTACAGTTCAGTGCAATACAGTACAGTACAGTGCAATACAGTACAGTGCAATACAACATAGTACAGTGCAATACAGTATAGTACAATGCAGTACAGTACAATACAGTACAGTACAGTGCAATACAGTATAGTACAATACAACATAGTACAGTGCAATACAACATAGTACAGTGCAATACAGTATAGTACAGTGCAATACAGTATAGTACTATCCAATGCAGTGTAATAAAGTACAGTACAGTGCAATGCAGTATAGTACAGTGCAATACAGTATAACATAGTACAGTGCGATACAGTACAATACAGTATAGTACTGTCCAATGCAGTGCAATACAGTACAGTTCAGTGCAATAAGTATAGTACAGTGCAATACAATATAGCACAGTACAGTGCAATAAAGCATAGAACAGTGCAATACAGTACAGTACAGTGCAATACAGTACAGTACAGTGCAATACAGTACAGTACAGTGCAATACAGTACAGTACAGTGCAATACAGTACAGTACAGTGCAATTCAGTGCTTTTATGTTAGTCCGTCGTTTTCGACGATGACCTCCAAAACAGCAGAGGAGGCAGCTGCTGTTTCGGAAACTGGGCAGAAATTTGATTATAGTGGAGATGCCTTGCCCACAGTACATCCCCACTCTCTCGGCCAAGTGGGCATAAGGACAGTCAGCGTTGGAGATGTTCTCCAAAGGCCAACTAGCCCCCAGGGCTGCAGCACATAAGGACTGTGCGAGTCAAGCCTCCTAGTCAGAGAGTCATAGTCGATCACTAAAGACTAAGCTGTAAAGTGGAATTCCATGAATGGAAAAGCCAGTTCAGTGCAGTACAGTATAGTACAGTGCAATACAGTATAGTTAATTACAGTGCAATACAGTATAGTACAGTGCAATACAGAATAATACAGTGCAATACAGTACAGTATAATGCAATTCAGTGAAATGCAGTATATTACAGCCAATGCAGTATAGTACATACTATAGTATAGTACAGTGGAATGCAGTATAGTACACACTGTAGGATAGTACAGTGCAATACAGTGTAGTATAGTGAATACAGTATAGTTAAGTACAGTGCAGTACAGTATAGTAAAGTGCAATACAGAATAATACAGTGCAATACAGTACAGTATAATGTAATTCAGTGCAGTGCAGTACAGTACAGTACAGTACAGTGTAATGCAGTATAGTACACACTATAGTATGGTACAGTGGAATGCAGTATAATACACAGTGTAGGATAGTACAGTGGAATGCAGTATAATACAGTGCAATTCAGCATAGTACACCACGGTACAGTGCAGTACAACACAGTATGATGAAGTACAGTAGGAAAAATGAAACGCAATACAATGCAGTGTAGATCAGTGCAGTGCAGTATATTGCAGTACAGTAGAGAACAATAAAACAGTGCATTGCAATGCAGTGTATAGCATTGCAATGCAGTGTATAGCAGTGCAGTGCAGTTTAGTGCAGTGCAGTAGAGAACAATAAAACAGTGCAGTGCAATGCAGTGTAGAGCAGTGCAGTATAGTGCAGTACAGCAGCGGACAATAAAACAGTACAGTGCAATGCAGTGTAGAGCAGTGCAGTATAGTGCAGTATAGTGCAGTACAGCAGTGAACAATAAAACAGTACAGTGCAATGCAGTGTAGAGCAGTGCAGTATAGTGCAGTATAGTGCAGTACAGCAGCGGACAATAAAACAGTACAGTGCAATGTAGTGTAGAGCAGTGCAGTATAGTGCAGTACAGAAGCGAACAATAAAACAGTGCAGTGCAATTCAGTGTAGCGCAGCACAGTGCTAAAAATACAATACAGTATAGTGCAATGCAGTGCAGAGCAGTACATGCAGAGCAGTGCAATGCCACAAATACAGCTGAGCATCATCGGTACCGCACGGTACGGTACCCTGCTGTACAGCACAGCACAGCACAGCACAGTGCAGCACAACACAACACAAAGCAGTTCAGTATAGTACAATAAAGTACAACTGCAAACAGTACATCACAACAGCACAGCACACGAAAATAAAGCCCAGCACAACAAAAACAATACATCACGCCACAACACAGCAGCACATCACCGTACAGCGCAGTGCAGCACAACACAGTACAGTTCAGTTTAGTACAATGCGGCACTGTACATTACGGTACACCAGAGTACAGCCCAACATAGCAGCAGCAACAACAACATTACTAATACATCACAGTTTGCACATTACAGCGCCAGCGCCATACAAATGAACACAAAGGACCACACCCCTGCCAAACCTAACCCTTCAAGATAGAAACACGACCCCATCCCCCACCTCCCACCCCTCTGTCTGAAAGTCCACACACACACACACACACACACACACACACACACACACACACACACACACACACACACACACACACACACACACACACACACACACACACACACACACACACACACACACACACACACAACACACACACACAATACACACACACAATACACACACAACACACACACATACACACCAACAATACACACACACACAATAACACACTACACAACACACAAATACACACACACAATACACACACACACACACAATCACACACACATACACACAATACACCACACACAATACACACACAATCACACACACACAATACAAAACACAAACACACACACACAATACACACACAATACACACACACACAATACACACACACAATACACACACACAATACACACACAATATACACACACACATACACACACAATACACACACACACAATACACACACACACACACAATACACACACACATACACACACACACACACACACACATACACACACACAACACACACACACCACACACACACACACACACACACACACACACACACACACACACACACACACACACACACACACCATTCCAGCAATGTTCACTCTCTTCTCAAAAGAATAGAGAAATAAATGAAAAGAAAACAAACGAAAGGAAGGAAGGGAGAAAAAAGAAAGAAGTAAAAAGTAAGAAAGAAAGGAAAGAAGGGAAGGGAAGGAAGAATGAAAGGAAATAAATCCAGCAATGCTCACTCTCTTTTCAAAAGAAAGACAGGGAGAAAGAAAGAATGAACAACAACAACAAAATAAAAAACAAAGAAAAGAAAGGAAGAAAGAAAGAAACGAAGAAAGAAAGGACACACACGCACACACACACACACACACACACACACACACACACACACACACACACACACACACACACACACACACACACACACACACACACACACACACACACACACACACACACACACACACACACACACACACACACACACACACACACACACACACACAAACACACACACACATTTTCTAAGTACAGATGGTGTTTTGAACAATGATATAATTTGATCAAATTAATATTGCCGGATAATGTGCTCAACATGTTGGAGATAATTAAAATGCTAGTCTAGAGCCCTGTAGGCATACTTTTGTAATTTTTCTAGCTTTAATATTTAAGTTTATATAAAAAAGAATCCTCATGGGACAATAGACTCATGTGGGTCTGAGTTTGAGCTTATGAGAGGAACGAATTGAGAGTGAGACTTATTTATAAGAAATCTTATCACATAAATATTGTGTGTTTCACACACACCCATACACACCACCACCACCACCACCAACCCCCCTCCCGCCCCCCTGCAAACACACACACACACACACATAAAGTAAACCTGCAAACGCACCTCCCCCCTTGCCTCCCCCCCCCCCCCCCCCATCCCCCGCCACACACACACAAATAACCGGGGTTTGAATTTGATAAGGGCCTATTTCTACATCCCTGACACCATCACACCTTCCCAGGATCTCCAGAACAACACCCCTTTCCCACCCTGCATGTCTCCCCTCCCCTGTGCCTGCCTGTCTGTCTGTCTGTTTGTGAGACTGAGTGCCAGACAGGTACCGGCCGGCTTCTCTAGCCCAGCACTTTTGCAGCCGCCGTTGGCTTTCTTTGGTAGCGAGCAAGTCCTTGGGAGTCTGCGATTTTCTGCCAGTTCCTCTTCGGCTGTTAGCAGTGCCAGCGGAATCAGTGCTTCATAGAAAGCAGTTTTCAGTTTCTGGGAGAGGTAAGGTAAGGTTCCTCTCTCTCTCTCTCTCTCTCTCTCTCTCTCTCTCTCTCTCTCTCTCTCTTCTCTCTCTCTCTCTCTCTCTCTCTCTCTCTCTCTCTCTCTCTCTGTGAGTGTGATTCATCTTGAGTTGTTGCGAAATTTTTAAAAGGGTAGTGTTTGTTAAGGGTTCTTTTGTGTAATTTGTTGTTGGATTTGGTGTTTTGGTGTTTTGAGTTTTAAGGTAAAGTTTCTTTGAATTTTTTTCTTCTTATCTTTTCCTTCTTTAAAACTAATTCTTTCTTGCTTTTTTTTACTTGGTGCTGTTATTCTTTTTGTTCTCCCCCACTTTTTGCTTTTAAATTAAATTTCAAATTTTTTCTTTGTTTGTCATTTGATTTATTTCCTTTGTTTTTGTGTGTGGGGTTTTTGCTTAGTTTCTTGCTTCTTTTTTGTTTGTTTCTTTGTTTTTTTCCTGTCCCTTTTGTTTCTTATTTCCCTTTCTTTCTTTCTTTCTTTCTTTTATTCCATTTTCTCTGGTCTTTCTTCTTTTCAAGTTTCGTGTAGTTTTGTTTCCTTGTTTTTCTGTTCCTCTCTCTCTCTCTCTCTCTCTCTCTCTCTCTCTCTCTTCTCTCTCTCTCTCTCTCTCTCTCTCTCTCTCTCTCTCTCTCTCTCTCTCTCTCTCTCTCTCTCTTCCCCGTATCTACTTTCCTCCCCTACTTTTTCTCCATCCTTTCTTTTATCTTCTTTCCTTCTTTTTCTTCTTCTTTCCTTTGGTTTAAAAAAAAAATGTCATTCTCCTTTCCTGCTGTTTCCACCCCATGGTTTGTAGTTTTCCTACATGATGATGAACTGATTTCATTCGCGCCTTTGAGGAGTGTAGGAGGTATAACATGGGGTAACACTTTAGAATGGAATGCATGTGGCCAAACACTTGCCCTCCTTTGTTAATAGGCTGTGCAACATGAAATAATGTAATGACTCACTATATACCAGGGTGTTTTTGTTGTTGCTTTTAGCAGACACATCATCATCATCATCAACCATTACACCCAGTGGTGTGTAGGGCAGCAACAAAGCGCTTCCGCTCCTGCCTATCCTGGGCTAACCTAGTCACTGATCCCCAAGAGTGCTGCATGGCCTTCATCTCACTTTCTACAGTCCTCCTCCACGTTGCTTTTGGTCTTCCTTTCTTTCTCCTCCCTTCTGGGGTCCAGTGCAATGCTGTTCTTGTGATTGACTGTGGGTCTTTAGCAGACACAGTGCAGGCTATCTATAGACTGCGGACTGTTATTTACAGAAACTGCTGACAGCTTGTATCATTTACAAGTTACAGAATAAAACTCAAGTTTTTTTGTTTGTTGTTGTTTCGAGCTGTGTGTCTGTGTGTGTGAATCTGTCTGCTTGTCTGTCTCTGTCTCTCTTTGTCTCTCTGTTTGTCCGTCCGTCTGTCTGTCTCATCGTCTGTCTGCTGCTGTCTGTCTCGTCCTCTCTCATCTCTCTCTTCTCTCTCTTCATCTCTCTACTCTCTCTCTCTCCAACATGGCGAAAAACAGGGCAAGTTTGAAGACAGCTGCCTAAATATTTTCGTAACACCTTCAATATGCCAGTCAGGGGACTTCCAGCTACTGTGGAAGTGCCTCTGAAAGCCCTGCTGACAAAGGGACAGAGATGAGGGGGATTCCATTGTGTTTGTTTTCAGACTTAAACTTACTAGCCCCCGCAACTAACATATTGCTGATTGGGAACTGAATCAAATTTACCAAATTCAGTATTTAAGGAAGAAACCACCCATCCAAATTCAAAGTGATCAAAAGAGAGCAAAGAAGCAAGAGCAAAAGCAAGTAAGTACTAGGTCTTTTTGTAATTCTGTTGTGAATGTGTCACCAAATTTACCAACTGTGCCTGAAACATTTTGCTCCCAGAATAAACTTGACAACGACAGAGTACATACTACAACAGGGGCAGACCAGCCTGACAGCAATGTGTCAGTAATGTTGCACTGCAGGATGATGGAGGTCCTTCATGCAAAGTAAATGTGATGTTACTGGATCCTTCATGGAAGGGACGTGAAAACAGTTTTCAGCGAATGTGATTGGAACTTCAGTTAACCGATTCCTTGATCTAGGCATTGTGAGAAATTATGCCAGAACAATAACCAAGAGATCTTTGCAGCCACGACTAAAAGACGGAAATAGAAATGGGTTATCTAGAATAGTTATTATCCACACACAACAGTCTGTGTTGATACATACTGGGTGAGTCTTAGGACCTAGTATTAGAGTTTTCATTAAAAATCATAGAGGTTCAAAATGACTGCATCTTTTGCTACAATAAGTAGGACAAAAAGGCCTTGTTGTCAGAAGAACATAAGAAACCAGATGATTTACAGGTGGGGAAATCAGCCAACAAAACAAAACACCCTGATAAACAGGCATAAGCACTGCAGAAGTTGCAGGTTTTTCATGATCTTATCCTATTTTTGTGCCTGGGGTGACAACAGCGGCCTTACAAGGATCAGCACACTGCCCTTCTTGTGTATGACTGAATGTGATAGTGGATACCAATATGTAATAGACTGTGACCAAACTGATCACATATTTACTGCTCTTTCCTTGTCAAATGTTCGGCCTTGTGATCAGTTTGTTTTCTCATAATGTATGCTAATTGAGCTGTACATTGTTTTCTCTCTCTCTCTCTTGTCATGAGATACATATATATTTACACCAACAGATTGTAAGGCTGGGCTTGGCCTAAGACCTTTATCCTTGTTCACTACAGATCACTCTCTCTCTCTCTGTTATCATCATCATCATCATCATCATCATCATCATCATCATCATCATCATCATCATCATCATCATCATCATCATCTTCTTCTTCTTCTTCTTCTTCTTCTTCTTCTCCTCCCCCCTCTCTCTGCATTTAAAAACCTACTCCTCAAAGACTTAAGTCGGGCCAATGATACGTATTTATAGATATACAACTAAAGTCTCCCAATTTAGAACAAATGGTTTGGGAACAGTACATCACTGCCTCAATGCTTTGTCAATCCTGACATAAGTTCTGACACTCCTTTCTGACCTGTTAAGCTTTTAGCAGCCACACTGCAGGCTATTTATAGTCCCCAGCCTGCTATTTTCAGAAACTGCTGAGAGGTGGGACTATTTACCTGTTACCTTACAGGAATTGCCCCTGTTTTTGCTTCTGTTTCTCTGCACCTCTGTCCGTCTCTATCTGTGTATGTGTGTGTGTGTGTGTGTGTGTGTGTGTGTGTGTGTGTGTGTGTGTGTGTGTGTGTGTGTGTGTGTGTGTGTGTGCGTGTGCGCGCGCGCGTGTATGTTTATGTCTGCCTGCCTGCCTGTCTGTCTGTCTGTCTCCCTCTCTCTCTCTTATTTTCTTTCTTTCTATCCATCTTCCTTTCCTTCCTTCCTTTTTTCTTCTTTTTGTGTCTGCCTTCCTCTATTTCTTTCTTATCCGTTTTTTTATTTTTAAAAAGTTGTTTTTATTTCATTTCGTGTTTGATGTTCCATGTGTTTTGTCTGTTTTATTCTCTTTCCAGTGTTGCCAGTGCCATGCATACAGTTCTGATACCTGAGAGCAGACTAGGAAGTAACTGTAGCGCTACCCGTCTCGTGTATTGCCACTACGGTTACATAGCACGTTGCTTGAACCAGAGTCTAGAAAAAAAATCTCCCATTGGCAGCTTCTATATATATTTTTACTTTGCATATCAAAACAACAACACCAAAATCTTATTTGATGATCTGCGACTGTTTACATTCATAGCTTAGCTTTCTCTGATCCTCAGACATTGGAAAAAATAATGTAATTCAAATAGAGAAAAAGACCTCCGGAAGATTAAAACAGAACTGCCAAAAGAAAATAATGTGTAGTTTTTCTTCTTCTTTGGTCATTATAAGGATTACTAACCGCCCTATAAGTGTTGATGTTGTACTTGATCATGATCATTATAAGCTTGTCCTTTTGTTTATGCTACGCTGCTTAAGTCCTTTAAGATATAATTATTTGTTCATTGCATACAGAATAAAGACAGCACTATTCAAGGCAAATGTTTGAAAGCTGTTTGAGGTGAAAGTGGTTGTCAGTTCTGACGTTTCAATCACGTTCCCAAGGCACCAAAGCTTGTGCACGCAACATAGCCTGAGATTCATACTGAGTGTTGATTGGCTGGAGGATACAAGTCATCCGTTTGGAAAAGAACATGATCTATTCCAAATGGTCACCTGATACCTCAAGATGCTTAGGATCTGTTTTGTCATGTCTGTCTTGGTGAAAGGATACAAGAGCCTCTTCTGCTGCTCCTCTAACATCATCAGCATCAGCAGCTCTTGGACCAAGATGGTCGTTGGGATGACAGGCGGGATGTGTTGGTTGACAATTCCCTCCAGGCTGTTCTGTCTTCAGCCTTTTGCAGCAACAGCGCAATGTCCTTTCAACCCTTAACATACATAACAACCACAATGTAACATAATTCAAGTTTGTTCCTTTGACATTTTCCAATAATCGAGAAGCGATCCAGATGAACCAACCCAGCTCAAGCACATCATCCAGAGATGTTTCTAACCTGCCTGTAGTTTGAGAGTTTGTGTAGTTCCAGAACATCTTGCACACACGTTAACACCCGTTCCCCTTTTCGAAAGAGCACACCATTGTGTGCTGGTGGGAAAAGATGACAAAGTTTACAAAAACTGAATCACTCCGGCACTGGATATTAAAAAAGCACATTATCCTGAAATATAAGAGTTTAAAAAAAAGAAGAAGAGCGGTCCGTACCTATGAGATTGTTGTTTACATAGTTGTTTCCCCTCTTTCTCTGCGTGCTTCTTTCCTGCTCCTAGTACTGTTGATACTTTCATGCTGTTTTAGACATCATGCGGCGAGAAATGGATCGAGAAGGCTGGGGTGAGAAGAGAAGTAAGAAATAGGGTAAGGGGGGTGGGGAGGGGGTGTGTGTGGTGTGATAATGGTGGTGGTGAGAAGTTGTGCGCGAGCGAGGATACATGTCTTACAGGTGACTGGATAACTCTTTGCTTTGTACAGCACTTTGAGCTAAAAAATGTGAAGAATATTGCACCACGCAAATAGCATTCATTTTTATCATTATTGTTATCCTCCTCATGTATTATTATGATTATGATTATGATGACGATGATGATGATGATGATGATGATGATAATATTATCAGTAGTAGTAGTAGTAGTAGTAGTGGTAGTAGTAGTAGTAGTAGTAGTAGTAGTAGTAATAGTAATAAAATCATCATCATCATCATCATCATCATCATCAGTAGTAGTAGTAGTAGTAGTAGTAGTAACATCATCATCATCTATCATCATCATCTATCATCTATCATCATGTATCATCCTTATTCCTGTGTGTTCAGATCACAGGCAGAGGCAGATCAAGACAGGATGGCCAAGCCCACGCTGAATCAAGGGTACCTGGGGCCTCAGGGCAGCTTCAAGGATCTGCTGGTGAGCGTCAGCCACAACAGCCCCGAAATCACCACCAACGCCAACCCCTTCACCATCCGCTTCAAGACCCTCAAGGAACTGAAGGTACTGGGCTTTGCTGGTGTTTTTGTTGTTGGGTAGTTTGACGTGCTGACATTTCAAACATGTACGTCATTCTCCCTCCACCCCCCTTTTTTTTTTTGGTATGCAGAATTTTCAAGGGTAACGTGTGTATGTGATTCTGTCATTTTTATGCAGAATCATCAATTATGTTTGTGATCTTCTCACTTTTTGTGCTGAACACGACGTCGTTTTGCAATGTTTGTTTTCTCTTTCATTGTCCTTATATTTGCTACATAGTTAGCGATTCAGAAACTTGCTATTGCTGATACTGCTTCTAGTATTGCTACTGTTTTTGCTGCTGCTGCTGTTGTTGTTTCTGCTGTCGCTACAGGCGATCATAGTGAATTAGATAGGGCTCATAGAAACTTAGTTGTCATACAAATTATGAACTCTCTCTCTCGTGCGTGCGCGCGCGCGCGCGCGCGCGCGTGTGTGTGTGTGTGTGTTAACTTGGTTCATACACAAGTTCTTCGCTCTCTCTTTTGTTTTGTTCCTCAACTTTGTTCATAAAACAAACCATTCTCTCCCTTTTTTGTTTTGTTTCTCAACCTCCTTGTTTACAAACCTTGATACACAAAAATTTCTCAGAGGTGACGTATCAGGCCAGTGACAGTGTCTTGTCAAACCTTCACGAATCTTCAAACAGACTCAGAAATCGTGATTGAATGTAGATCACATGAAAAGCGATGGCACTATCTCAGACAGTTCTGGAGTTATTACATTACATAGCTTACTCCCCCGAGAGGACGCCAGGGGCCTGTAAGTATAAATAGCATCTCCGTCTTCTGGAAAATTATGTGCTATGAATTCCCTCTTTTATATCCCTCTCTTTGTTTCTCCTTTGATCCTTTTCTTCCTATCACACGTTTTTTTGTCTATTTTGTGCCTTTTGGGTCCATTCTCCGGCCTTTGTTCCAGAAAGACTTAGGATATAACAATTCTTTCCCATGCCGAAGTCGGATACGCTGGGTCTGACTTTAACGGCAGAGAAACGCATTTTTGCCCATAATTATGACAGACAATAATACGACGAAGAAGATTTACATATTTAGCGATATCTCATCTCATCTCATCTGCTCCCATAACCCCTTCCGGAGTCGTAGGGGCACTGCAGTGATAAAAGCTGCACCAGTTGGCTCCATTTGCGGCGGTTGTGTGCAAGTGCCTGGGTTGTGAAGAACCTCTTCCTGGTCCATTCAGTGATGTTTTCTGCCCATTTCTTCTTCCGCCTGCTTCACCTTCTCTTCCCCTGCACTGTTCCTTGCAGTATGGTCTTGGAGAGCCTGTCTGATCTTGTCACATGTCCATACCATCTGAGCTTCCTTTTCTTGACTGTGGTCAGCAGGTCTTCGTAGTGCTTTACTCGTTGGGTGATGGTTTGTCGGACTTCTTCGTCGGTAATATGGTCCGCGTATATGAAATGCTAAGGAGTCTTCTGAGGCATCTCATATCCAAAGCCTGGATCCTCCTTTGTAGATCTGCATTCAATGTCCAGGATTCGCATGCATGCGAATGTAGAGATTAATGAGACCCAAGTCCCTGACATTGCACAACCAGCATTGCCCATGCTACAGCAGATCTGCCTCTGCACATGTACCATTCATTCTTGATGCTGGCTGTTGTCCTGTGACAGGTGACGGCTAACCTGACCTGCTGCAAGACGGAAAACTGCTCCAAAGAACAGGTCTTCACGCAGTTGGAACTGGACAGCAAGACTTTGACGCTGACCGTCCTCATGCCCTCTGAAGGCTACTTCAAGCTGCAGCTCTTTGCCTCGCCTGCCTCTCATGACAACAAGAGCATCCCCAACGTCTACAACTACCTGATCCACAAGTGAGTAGACCTCCACTGCCTAAGTGGGATCATTCCGCTGGGACTTTAATACAATCAACGTACTTTAGTGACCTAGGTGAGCACAACTGTGAACCTAGCGACATGGGATTTATAACGAGTAAGACTCTGATGTTCAGATGATGGATGGAGTAAGTAAGCAGATGTAAGCATTTTATTTATCCTGCACTTCTCCTTGTTTACTGGGTGCACCATCTGAAAATTGAAAAAAATCTGACTTGACGTGTAAATCACTTACTAACACATATTGCTAACACATTTCATCTCTCTCTCTCTCTCTCTCTCTCCTCTCTCTCTCTCTCTCTCTCTCTCTCTCTCTCTCTCTCTCTCTCTCTCTCTCTCTCTCTCTCTCTCTCTCTCTTTTACACAAACACACACATACACGCGCACTCACACACACACACACACACACACGCACGCGCG
>CM054139.1:55644553-55682053 GCA_028751875.1 Rapana venosa | reverse complement strand
TGCAGTAGTTTGAAGTCTGTATACCGAGAAATTCAATGAACATGATGTCCACGTACAAAGTACATTGATAACCGGAGGGGAAAAAACGTGCCTTTTAATCCGATAAAACATTAAAGGTACTGTATCAGCCAATGAGTATGAGCAAATGACTTAAATAAAGAGAAACATGTTTAAATGTTTCAATTGCATCTCAGAAAACCCAATGGGCTATTGTCTCTTGTTTTCAAGCATCAGGGGGATACAAAACAAAACTAGCTGGTAGACAAAGAAAGCGAAAAGCCAACTGAAAAACGAGTTGATATTCAGCTTCACAGAGACCCTGTAAAAATCATACAGGTTTTTAAAAAAAACACCACTATTTATTTTGTAGAAAATGTCATCATAAGTTTTTGACAGGAGAAAATATAGAACAGGTGGAACATGTTTAACATTTTTGGAAAATATCTTAAAATATTTTTTATATTGGCATCTTTATAGTCATGTGCAGCTTCTACTTACAGGTTGTAGGCTGTTGGATACACTTCTCAGAACGTGTTACACACTGCCAACGTACAAGACAAAACGGCAGAAAGCAGGAACCTAAAGAACAAGGATCATAAAAACACTTTCTTTGCATTCTCAGTCCTTGTCAGTGTTGTATTTAGAATGAAAAATGTCAGAATTTAGTTTTGAACACCATGTAATCCAAATTGGATTGCTTTTAATTCATCTAATGGGTAGGTTGTGCAATACTGTCTGATACAGAAGCTGGCATGAGCCAGTACTCATTGCTATTGTCTCCTTTTTTGGTTTTGATTATTGTACACTGAATTAGACTATAATCATAGAAGTTTTTAGAGTTTAAACACAAGGCTTGGTAGGTTGAGCCGATTATTTGTTACAAAACGTGTGGCATTGTTGTTTACGTTTCGTGAAGTCAGTTGAACAGTTCTGTTAAATGATTTATACTCTATGCAAAATCTTACATGCACAATGCCAAAGTTAATCATTTTATTCAAACAGCACAGGAATCGGTTTTATGATTCCCACTTTTCACCGATCTGTATCTATAATTATTATTATCTTTGTCCATCTCTCCTTCACTCCCTTCCTTTTTTTATATTTAAGTGTTGTTTAAGGTCTGGTTGTCTATTTATCTGTCTCTCCGTCTATCTGTCCATCCTATTTGCCATACTCTTCTGTCTCCGTCTCAGCTCTGTTTTATACCTTGTTATACATTTTTAGTTATTGCACTTGCTGTTGTTGCAAAGCAAATAAAGTTTATACATCTAGCTTGAGTTTACATTTGCTTTTGTGTTCTGTATGAGTGTGTGTGTGAGCAGTGTGTGTGTGTTGTTTATAGGCATGCACGTATGTCCATCCATCCATCCATCCATCCATCCATCCATCCATCCGTACGTACGTACGTACGTACGTACGTACGTACGTACATACATACATACATACATATATCTACCGACCTAACTTCCTACCTACCTTTCTACCAGCCTACCTACCTACCTACCTGCCTACCTACCTATTTAAATACATACATGCATGCATGCGTGCCTGAGAAAATACATACATACATACATACATGCATGCATGTATACATACATATAATTATGCGTACGTATGTAGTTACATACTTAGGTGGGTACATTCACATCATCTACATAATAATATATATTTATGTTGCTTCTCTGTTTTCATACAGATCACTTTAACAGATGATCTGTGTATTGTTCAAATGCACATCCATTTGTGTGTGTGTATGTGTGTGTGTGCGTGCGTGCGCGCGCACACACACACACACACACTTTTATTTCCTACATTTCTAGCAACATACGTCACCTTTAGGGCATTTGACATTCTTTGAGAGCACACCATTGTAAAACTCCTGCAATGTCAGAGGGATTTCAGTTTAGAAGGGATGTCAAGATAGTGGGAGCCATGAAGTTAAGAGAGAGCGAGAGAGAGAGAGAGAGAGAGAGAGAGAGAGAGAGAGAGAGAGAGAGAGAGAGAGAGAGAGAAGAGAGAGGGAGAGAGAGAAAGAGCGAGAGCGAGAGCAAGAGAGAGGGAGAGAGAGAAAATACGAATACAAATACGAATACAAATACAAACATCTTTGTTGAGGGTAAATGGATAAGCTTACAGCTTCTTTACACCATGCCCTCAACCCCACCCACCCATTCCCTTTGCCCCAAAGAAAAACGTAAAGGAAAAAACCGAAAACATCTCAAATGTAAATAATTGTATAACAAATTTTAATCAAATAAAAAAGACACACAAACAGACAAACAACAAACAAACAAACAAACAAACCTGAAATTCCGATTAAGCACACTGACATCCATTTCAAACTATCCTCAGCAACTCCCTGCATCTCCCCATACCATCTCTCACCATCAATTTTTCATACAAATCACACACACATATGTTTATATATACACGTACACCTACATATGCATACATAAAACAGAAACATTAAAAAATTTAAATAATAATAATAATAATAATGTATGGAATTTATATAGCGCTGAATCTTGTAAAGCAACAAATCAAAATGCTCAGATTTTAATTTTTTTTAATCGAGGATAATGGAATAAGCACTCATGTGCTTTTTTACATCCAGCCCCCGTGTGTATGCGGTTTTGTAGATTTTGTCATCTGTTCCCACCGGCACACAATGGCCTACTCTTTCGAAAAGCGGAACAGGATTTAACGTGTGCGCAAGATGTTCTGTATGCAAATCGGAGAGAGAGCAGTCGAACAGAAGAGAGAGAGAGAGAGAGAGGAGAGAGAGAGAGAGAGAGAGAGAGAGAGAGAGAGAGAGAGAGAGAGAGAGAGAGAGAGAGAGAGAGACAATGACAATGACAATGACAATAGAGAGAGAGAGAGAGACAGAGAGAGAGACAGAGAGAGAGAGAGACGAGAGAGAGAGACAGAGAGAGAGTTAAATGGAGAATTAGGAGTATGATGGGGGGGGGGGGGGTGGAGGATGGGGGGAGGGGATGGGGGGGGGGGGGGGGGGGGGGGGGGGGGTGAGAAAGAGAGGAAAGGGTGGAAGATAAGGAAGAACTTCGTGTGCTACTAGGAAGATTAATGAATACAAATGCTCAAGTCGTTCGGTACGAGAACTGATTGTCATAGTGGATTATTGTGATATGTCTGTCTCTGCCTTTGTCTTTGTCTTTTTCTTCGTCTCTCACTCTCAGTCATACTCTCTGTCTCTCTCTGTCTCTCTCTGTTTGTGTGTCTGTCTCTCTGTCTCAATCTCTGTATTTCTATCTCCTTCTTTATCCTGTCTAGTCTGTGTGTCTGTCTGTCTAACTGACTGTCTGTCTGTCTGCTTGCCTGCCTACCTGCCTGCCTGCCTGTCTGCCTGTCTGTCTGTCTGTGTCTCTGTCTGTCTGTCTTTCTGAATGCCTGTCTGTCTGACCGACTGACTGTCTGTCTGTCTGTTTCTCTCTCTGTCTGTCTGTCTCTCTCATCTCCCACACCCTTTCTGTACATATTTTTGCCCTGGAGGCTGTATGCCAAGAGAAAGCATTCTGTGCTTACCCATGTCTGTCTGTCTATCTGTCTGTTTCTCTGTCTGTCTGTCTGTCTCTATCTGCTTTACATGTGTAGGGGGATGGGGGTGGGTAGGTGGCTTTGGCAAAAGCTAATCCAATCTTGAATCATGAACCTTGTGCGAGCGTGCGTGTTTTTATTTTATTTTATTCTTTTATTTCGAGGATAATGGAACAAGCACTCATGTGCTTTTAAAAAAAAATCTAGTCCCCGTGTGTATGCAGTTTTGTAAATTTTGTCATCCGTTCCCACCGACACACAATGGCCTACTCTTCCGAAAAGCGGAACGGGTTTTAACGTGTGCGCAAGATGTTCTGCGTGCGTTCGCACACGGGACCTCGGTTTATAGTCTCATCCGAAAGACTTTTGGGGGTAGTGGAGTCGGTGTGTGTGTGTATGTGTGTGTGTGTGCGTGTGCGTGCGTGTGTGTGCACGTGCATGAACACGCGCGCGCGTGTGCATCTAGTTCGCCAGCCTACCCACACTGCTACATGCTTTGCTAGTGTCAGGGGAGGCACTAGAGCAGTAAAGTTCAGCCTTCCTTTTACCCAGTCTTTTTTCTCCCAACTTGAACCAAGGCCAGGAATGCCGCAGGCTGGAAAATTCAAAGGAAGGAAGAAAAACAAAACAAACAAACAAAACCCCCAAACAGACATCACCCCCTCCCCCACCCCCCCCATCCCAACGATAGTGTCTGAAATTCTTTAAACGCCTACGGCAGCTTCTGCTTTCACTTCCTTCTTGGCTTTTTTTTTTTCGTGTAGTGTAGTGCATGCGAGCAGGACGGAGGCAATTTAATTAATATGAAAACTTAAGTCACTCTAGAAATAAATAGCTACAATGGACTGAATTTTGTAATTTACCCGTTCCGTTGTTCCGTCTTCAAATTCTACATTTTCTGTGATATTTGCCAAGTCTTCTTTTTTTAAAAATATAGGTCTTAAATGTTGATTATCAGCAAATTTTCTCATTTTGTTAATCCTAGCTGAAATAGATCGACCATACATATCAACACTGGCTTTTGGTTAGTCAGTTCACAATGGAGATAATTGCTACCTGTAGTCATTGAAAGACTCTGGATGCTGGCACACTCTTTATGTTACAAAAAAACCCCATAGGGGGATTTTAAGATTATTCAAAAGCAGACTACGAACGCTGATACATGGATGTTATAGTTGTGAAAGGACGTTTAACTATGTATTATCGTGATTTAGTTTTTACCTCTTTGAAAAAAACCCCACACGTCTCATTTCGATTTCCTCAAGTGGAAAGGGAGAAACAAGGGAAACAATCTGGGTGCTTGTTTCTGATTGGCTGATCATGATAAAATAGTATGGCTGACATACAATTTATGAAAATAGCATATGCGACTTCTATGTTAATAATTTTACCCCCTGATATACCAGCTCTTCACCTGCTACTTCAAGTATGCAGTCTGGCTCCGTGACTGGCTCACTCACAGCCTGACTCCACGACTAAGCTATTGTTGTCGTCAGCAGATGGTGTTCTACGTTCGTTAGCTTAGAACAGGCAGCAGTGAACACCACCAAAGTGACCCAGCAGCGGTGCAGGGGCTCTCTGACTGGTGATCCCATGGCACAGTGACGTTGATGACCCCACCCCGTGAGGATATCTGACTCTGAAAGTGCGACATGATGGATGTGGGTAGGGCTGGGGCCGAGAGACCGAAATGAACGCAATGATGAACGAAATGAACGCTAATGATGATGATAATAATAATAATAATAATAATAATAATAATAATAATGTGTGGCATTTATATAGCGCTGAATCTTGTAAAGCAACAAATCAAAGCGCTCAGATGACATTTTTGTTTTTTGGAGAAGAGCATAATTATCAGGAACATTACAGAAAAGGAGGAAGCCACAAACAATCATTCATGATCAGAGGTCTTAGTACTGAGATGTCTGAAGATAGTCTAAGACTGGCCTTTCATACGTTCAGTTTTCAGGGTGGGGTGTGTACATTTTGCAAAGGACAGATGTCTTTTTATGAGCCGAGGAAAGAAAGTCTTGTGTTACATCTTTCTAGGAAAAAAAGCGCTTTAAATTCAAATCTAAAATGTGTAAATGGGCTTCACGTGCACGGAATGGGAAGGAGGAGAGCTAAAACAGCCCACATGGAAACTGTAACTGTCAGCTTATCTCCTGCCTTCCTCTTGATACCTGCCATTGGCACCTGAGTTATCTCAGCGTTATAATGATCTGTGCCACTGCACCAGAGAGAGAGAGAGAGAGAGAGAGAGAGAGAGGAGAGAGAGAGAGAGAGAGAGAGAGAGAGAGGCAGACAGACTGACAGAGACACAGACAGAGAGACAAACAGACATAGAAAGAGAGACATACAAGATTCAAGATTTTATTTCAAGAATCCCCCCACCCCACCCCCCACAAGGGGTACATGGAATTTAACAAAACCACAATTTGCAGATGTTGGCGTGTGAAAATACTCACAACACAAACTCATTCCCCCACAAAGAGCACAAATTATGGATATGAAAAAAAGAAAGAACATTCACAATACAGGAAAGGAACAACCAGTCAACATCATGTTTCGATACATCAGCAATCAAGTGGAATCAAGTGTACATACACACAAAAGAGAAGGAGAGACAACCACAGAGTGTGTGGTAAAGATTCATTATGAACTATTTTATGAAACTGAGATATCATCAAATAAATCACCAAGACTTTCTTTCATCATCCTTGGTCTCAGTTACACAAACACTAAACTGCAGGAGTCATCATGGCGAAATGATTAGAACTGCAGACTGTTGGCTGGAAGGTTGTATGTTTGAATCTTGTCATAAGCAAAGGATTTGAACCCTCTGACTCGGCCTTGTAACCAGAGTTGGGTGGCTACAGGGTCACCGAGAAGCCAGACAGCTAATAATTATTATCATTATGCATACAATATTGAGAGTATCATTCAATTCTTTTTTTGCTCCTCAGCAAGAGCTCTGAGTTTTACCACTGGGGAGATTTTACTTACGCGACCTTTTCTGCTCACCACACATTTGCATTGAGATTAGCCTAACGAGCTAGCAAAATCCAATGCCCCCCCCCCCCCCCAAAAAAAAAAAAAAAAAAAAAAGACATATAGCGTTTACATGTGGGCAAGCAGTGACAAAAAGAAGATTTGATACTTACATTTTCATTTTGCATTTTTTGAGGGGTGGGGATGGGATAGTCTAGTGGTTAGCGTGATACGCTCGTGATCTGCAGATCCGAGTTCGATTCCCGTTCAAGAGGATTTTTCCTCTGGAGTTAACATCAGTACCAACTCCACTCTCCCCCCAAAGTCCTTCGGATGAGACTATAAACCGAGGTCCCGTGCTTTTGAGATATTAAAGAGCTTGTATTCGTAACTCATGTTCTGCATTTCCCAAAAAAAACAAACAAACAAACCAACAACAACACCAACACCCCCCAACAAAACAAAGCCTGATTTTAAAGCTATTGTCCAAAACGAATAACATATCACGTTCCCGGCTCCACCTAATAACGAGTACCACGCTTTAGACTTTGCTTTATTATATGTGGGGTGCAGCCCTATCAAAACTGTACTTCCTGATTGTCAGGTTTTCCCCTTCTTCTATTCTCTCTCTCTCTCTCTCTCCTCTCCTCTCTCTCCTCTCTCATCTCTCTCTCTCTCCTCTCTCTCTCTCTCTCTCTCTCTCTGTCTCTCTCTCTCTCTCTCTCTCTCTCTCTCTCTCTCCTCTCTCTCTCTCTCTCTCCTCTCTCTCTCAAGTTGCCAAGGATCCACTCGCCAGCAGCAGCTGAAGCCGATCCAGAGTTCTGCTAACCATTCCATTCCATCCCAGTGTGGATTTAGGGATGCTGGGAGCAGGTTCACTTCCTGCTTGTAACGGGATGTCATTCGGGTGCAGAGGGAGTTCAATTGGAGTTTTAATTGACAGGTTTTCCTGACATAAGTCAAAGTTAATGTACAGAGCTTCTTCATCACCTACTAGCCTCCCCGCTGAAAGAAATCAGCTGGCTGGCTGGATATAATTTGACTAGATAGTGTGTATGTGTGTGTGTGTGTGTGTGTGTGTGTGTGTGTGTGTGTGTTGTGTGTGTGTGCGTAAGCGTGCGCGTCTGCGTGTTTGTGAAAGAGAGAGAGATTTATTTATTTTATTTTGAGAGAGAGAGACAGAGAGACAGACAGAGATAGGCAGACAGAGACATAGACAGAGACAGACAGACACATACAATGACAATGACAAAGACACAGAAACACACACACACACACCACCCTCCCTCCTCATCCCCCCCCCTCTCCCATACACACAAGGGGATAAAAAAAAAAAAGCGAGCACCATAACTTCTTTTATCAATTTTGAAAAAACTAAACTGCAGAAGAAGAACTGTGAACTGTGAACTGCTGAAACCTCCCATCGTCTGCAGCCACTGGTGTAGCCTTAGGGGTATGGCATGTCGATTATTGCCTTTGGCTCAGGGTATGCCATTCCGCTCGCGCTACACAACAAAGGTATTGGGTACTAGCATGAAACACGATGTCAACACGCCGTCACTCACTCTCTTCTGCTTAGCACTGCAGTAGCAGCCCCGAGTTATTTTAGGTAGGTGGGAAGTGTGTCAGTGTGCGTGGTGGTTTATTGACAGTCTTCGCTTTGTTGTCTCGTTTATTTTATGCCTACATGCACCTGCACGCATTAACACACACAGACACTCATTAAAGGCACAAACATACACACACGAAAGTCATGAGTACACACACATGCACACGCACGCGCTTTTACGCATACACGCGCACGCAAGCACACACATGTACACGCACCTATGCACGCACAAATACACGCACTTGCACCTGTGCGTGAGCGCAGGCACGTGGATGGATCGGTGGTCTAGAGGTAACGCGCCTGTCTAGAAAGCCAAAAGTCCGGGTCAGAAGTGTGCGTGGTTCGTATCCCGTCTGGGCCCGAAACTTTTCCCCCATCCATTAGACCATGAGTGGTGGTCTGGGCGCTAGTCTTTCGGATGAGACGATAAACCGAGGTCCCGTGTGTTACAGAAAATTATGCAGCGCACGAAAAAGAACCCACGGCAACAAGAGAGTTGTCCCTGGCAAAATTCTTAGAAAAAAGCCACTCTGATAGGGAAAGAAAAAAAAAGGGTGGCGCTGCTCTGTGGCGACGTGCTCTCCCCGGGGAGAGCAGCCCGAATTTCACGCAGAGAAATCTCGTGACTTAAAGTGGTATAAATAAATAAATAAATAAATAAATATACATGCACGCAAAAACACACATACAGACACACATACACACACACACACACACGCGCGCGCGCGCGCGCACACACACACACACGAACGCGTGTGTGCGAATACCCCACACAAAACACACACACACACAACACACACAATCACACACACCACACACACAAAATACAAAAAACACACATGAAGAGGAAAAAAACAGACAACAGAAAAAGAAACAACCAGAAAGTGACCCTCAAAACCCAACAAAGCAAAGACAATTAGAAAAAGAGAAAAAATCGGAAAGTAAACAGAAATCATTAGATTAAAAAACAAACAAACAAACAAACAAACAAACAAACAAACAAACAAACAAACAAACAAACACACAAGACAACCAGAAGAAAAGCGTGGCAGATCAAAATGAACCCTGAAATAAATGCAACAAAACAGAGATGACAAAAAGACAATAGAAAAAGAGAATGAACACTAGTGCCTGCACTACTTCTTCCGAAAGATATTTCGTTGAATTGTGTTGTATCGTATTTAATCGTATTGTATTGCATTGAATTGTATCGTATTTCATTGTATCGTATTATATTGTATCGTATTGTATTGTATATTATTGTATTGTATCGTTTTGTATCGTATCGTATTGTATTCTATCGTATTGTATTGTATCGTATTGTATTGTATGGTATTGTAATGTATTGTATCGTATTGTATCGTTTTGTATCTTATCGTATTGTATCGTATTGTATTGTATTGTATACTGCTTTCAGTCATGGAAGATTTTTCTGGGTGAAATTCGAGCTGTTCTCTCTGGTTAGAGCACTTCTCCATAAGAGTAGTGCTACCAATTTTTTTAAAACAAAATTTCCCTGTCTACATGCGTATGCTTCCCTATCAGAGTGGTTTTTATTTAGAACTTTGTCAGGAACAATTATCTAGTTACCATGGGCTCTTTCACGTGCTGTGAATTTATGTTACAACACAAACCTCAATTTATCATCTCAGCCAAAAGACTAGCACCCAGACCACTACTCAAGATCTGGTGCATAGGGGGAGGGGAGGCGGGAAAGTTTGGGTTCGAACGTGGAACAAACCTGTATTGTGAATGTTATTGAATTGTGTTCTATTCAATCATATTGTATTGTTTTGTGTATGTATGTTAGTCCGTCGTTTTCGACGATGACCTCCAAAACAGCAGAGGAGGCAGCTGCTGTTTCGGAAACTGAGCAGAAATTTGATTATAGCGATTTCATTGCCCACAGTACATCCTCACTCTCTCGGCCAAGTGGGCATAAGGACAGTCAGCGTTGGAGATGTTCTCCAAAGGCCAACTAGCCCCCAGGGCTGCAGCACATAAGGACTGTGCAAGTCAAGCCTCCTAGTCAGAGAGTCATAGTCGATCACTAAAGACTAAGCTGTAAAAGTGGAATTCCATGAGTGGGAAAACCATTGGTCATACAGCCTCTCACTTTGCTGTTGCCCCCAGCGTCAATGGTTTAATCAAGAACTGTGATAAACCCCAGGCGCTGGCGGCAAATTGTATTGTACTGTATTGCATTGTATTGTATTCTACTGTACTGTATTGTATTCTACTGTACAGGTATTGTATTATGTTCGTAACTGAGGCTGTACTATAAGATTATATATTGTATTAACATTGCATTGCATGTGTTGTAATTTTTGTATTGGCACCTGTATTGCATACTTCATTCTTTCCAGGTAGGGGTGCGTTTACCTGTAGACCATGCTCCACATAATTATTCGTTTGGTGTGTTCGAAGCTGTTTTAAGGATGTGAGACAGAGAGATAGAAGAGAATGATGATGAGATGAGTGAGGAGAGATTCTTCTATGGCGAGAGGAAGCACAGACTGAGGAGACTGTTAAGAAGGAGAGACTGTCATTGCACAGAGAGAGAGAGAGCGAGCGAGGAGAGAGAGACCTGTCATTGGCAGAGAGAGAGACGAAGAGAGACAGAAGAGAGAGAGAGAGAGAGAGAGAGAGAGGAGGGCGAGCAGAAGAGAGACTGTCATTGAGAGAGAGATAGACAGAGCAGAGAGAGAGACCTGTATTGAGAGGGGAGAGAAGAGAGAGAGAGAGAGAAGAGAGACTGAGGAGAGAAGAGAGAGAGAAGAGACCTGTCAATGCAGAAGAGAAGAAGAGAGAGAGAAGAGAGAGAGAGGATGAGAGAGAGAGAGAGAGAAGAGAGAGAGAGAGAGAGAGAGAGAGAGAGAGAGAGAGAGAGAGAAAGAGAGACCTGTCATTGCATGTCACGTGCAGAGATGGCCTGACAGCAGAAGTTGGTGGTGACTGTTATTCACATCAGGATTGTTGTCTTCATGAAGTGGAGTTGTGGTTTCTTTGTCTGTGACTGACTCATCCATACACACCAACGTCAACACCTCGGTAAATTTAGAAAGTAGGACATGCGAAATTTATACCGATGTTCCTTGCTCTCTCTGTCTACTGTCTGTCTGTCTGCCGTTTCTCTCTTCTCTCTCTCTCCTCCCCCTCCTCTCCCCCTCCCTCCCCCCTCCTCCTCTCCCTCCGTCCCCTCTCTCCCCTCGTCCTCTCTTCTGTCTTCTCTTCCTCTCTCCCTCTTTTCTGCCCTCTGTCTCCTCCCCCCCCCCCCCCCCCCCCCCCACCCCACTCTCTCTCTTTATGTTTGCGCGTGTCTTTGTGTTGCAGTGACTAGAAGATAAAGGGTTACCTAACTAAACATGGCACAGCGATACACTCGTTTTCGTTTTCCCATTCAGAATGCGAAGAAATGTCAAACTTAGATTTGTGGGATGAATAATGACAACCTACAGTGTTCACTTAGGCATCATAGGAACCCTCTCCTCCTTCTTCCTCCTCCTCTTCTTCTTCGCAGTTGCCATTCTTCTTCTTCTTTGCAATTCTTCTTCTTCTTCTTCTTCTTCTTCTTCTTTGCAATTCTTCTTCTTGTACTTCCTCTGCTTCTTCTTCTTCGCAATTCTTCTTCTTCGCAATTCTTTTTCTTCGTAATTCTTCTTCTCATTACAGACTGAAAGAGAAGCAACTGTGAACACTATCAAAGCCTACAACTATGGCCTTATAGATGTGCAAAAATGACGTAATACTGACGTTGGCACATGTGATGTAATTCCCCACGTGCAATAACTGGGAGGCATTAGGCATTAGCATGAAAAATAAGATGTCGACCGGCTGTCATTCCAGGCTGCTCAATACCGGAGATTGGGGGGGGGGGGGGGGGGGGGGGGGGGATACTTTAAGTGCAAGATGCATGTGTTAAAGTAGAAATTTGTTTTTCTGCCGCATTGATTTTCTCCCTTCATACCTTAATGCCTCTACGCGCGTTTATGTAATATGTCAACAGACACTATACCAGTTCATGCCTACAGAGAGAGAGAGAGAGAGAGAGAGAGAGAGAGAGAGAGAGAGAGAGAGAGAGAGAGAGAGAGAGACAGACGCAGACACGGGCGTAGTAGACACAGATAGGCACACACACACACACACACACACACACACGCACGCACGCACGCACGCACGCACGCGCGCACGCACACACATACACTGTGTTGTGTTCTGTGGTGTTGTGTGTTGTGTATGTGAGTGTGTGTGTGTGTATTTTTCTGTTTTTTTCTCTTTGAGTCAGTTTTATTGTTATTGGTTATGATAATAATGTAGTTAGATATCATTGATCAAGTTGTTTTTGTTCCTAGATAGATGGCTTGATGAAAAAAGGCAAATGCATTGTTTATTCAATGTACCATCTGGAAATAAAAATTTGACTTGACTTCACACACACACACACACACACACACACACACACACACACACACACACACACACACACACACACACACACACACACACACACAATGGTTAGAACATTGCGCTCGCAATCTGACGACCCGGGTTCGATTCCTGTTCAAGGGGGTACTTTCCCCTGGAGTTAACATCAGTGTAGACTCCACTCTCCCCAAAAGTCCTTCGGATGAGACTATAAACCGAGGCCGCGTGTGCGAACGCACGCAGACCATCTTGCGCACATTTTAAAATCCTGTTCCGCTTTTCGTAAGAGTAGGCCATTGTGTGCCGGTGGGAACATATGACAATTGACAAAACCGCATACACACGGGGACTTGATGTAAAAGAGCACATAAGTGCTTATTCCATTATCCTCGATAAAAAAGAATAAAATAAAAATAAAATAAAAAAGACATACACACACACTTTCTCCGTGTATATCTGTGTATCTTTGTCACTGCCTCTCTGTCTTTGTCTGTCTATCTGTCTGTCTACCTCTGTCTGTCTGTCTGTCTGTCTCTCTAAAAAAACCCTATGTACCGCTTGACATTAATGTTCAGGTCAGTTGGAGATTATGTATTGTTAAATATAAACATTTAAAAAAACAAACAAACCATGCTGTCGTTGTTGTAGTAGGGTTTTTTCCATACTTGTTTTGTTGATAGTCCCTAATCAGTTCAAGGGCCGGATGAAAAAAAAAGATGCGTATGCTTACTCTGCTACTCTAGAAAAATAGAGATTCATTCATTCATTCATTCATTCATTCATTCATTCATTCATTCATTCATTCATTCTCTCTCTTCCTCTCTCTCTCTCTCTCTCTCTCTCTCTCTCTCTCTCTCTCTCTCTCTCTCTCTCTCTCTCTCTCTCTCTCTCTCTCTCTCTCTCTCTCACACACACAACTATGCAGATAAATTCTCACATACCGACAGACCTATGTATATAGAGAGAGGTCAGTGTGACATGTCAAGACGCGCCCAATTAAGCCTTTACAAGACATGCTAGTCATAGCTTATCACATCTGTCTGCTGTTTATACTCTTCTGCCTGGTCAACAACGAAACAAAGTTTGAAAAATACAGAAAGTTGATGTGTGTGTGTGTGTGTGTGTGTGTGTGTGCGCGCGCGCGCGGGCGCTCTTCTTCTCATATCTGCGAGGCAGACTCTCTTCTCTCTCTCTCTCTCTCTCTCTCTCTCTCTCTCTCTCTCTCTCTCTCTCTCTCTCTCTCTCTCTCTCTCTCTCTCTCTCTCTCTCTCTCTCTCTCTCTCTCCCTTCTGCTTTCTTCTTTTTAGTTCTGTTCTGATCTGATTGCACTAGTCTTCGGCCTGTTAGGCAGATGTTGAGTTTTGTTTATAAGTATAGCCAATGACACAGAATCAAAAGCTCTCCTAAGCAGTGCCGGCCTGTGCACTGCCTTCACCTGGGCTGTCTGTTTTAATGAAGCACGGGGAAGGAGAACATCAGGAGACTTGGCTCTGATGCTCCTTAATTATTGCCTCTCTGGATGAGCTGCCAATTCAATTGAAAAACAAGCGCTTCCTTTGATAAAAACACACACTCGGGCGCGCACGCATGCAAGCGTGCGTACGCATGCATGACCGCATGCACTCAAGCACACACACACACATTAGCGCATGCACGTGCTAGGACCCATACACGCGCGCACGCAATCACGCATACACAAACACATACACACACACATACATACACACAAATATACACACATATTACATGTGAACAAACACATTTGGTAGGACAATCACAAGAAAGATATGTATATATATTTTTTCTTGATAGTGTGTGTGTATGCGTGTGCGCGCGCGTGTGTGCGTACGTGCGTGCGTGTATGTACATGTGTGAAAGAAAGTCCAAACCATAATTATAGAAATAAAAAGGACAGGGTGACAAATGATAAGGCGTATACTCTGAAAGCCAAACACGCAGACAGACAGACAGACAGACAGACAGACAGACAGACAAAAGACAGGAATAAAACAGAATACCAGACAGACACAAAGACAGAAAGACAGACTGAAAACATTGTGTAAAATGAGCGGTGGATGATGGCAAGAACAGGTTGAGTTGGCAGAGAAAGCTATTTACCTGTCTGCCACTTCGCTTGATTTAAACACAGATTGCTTCTCGAATAAAAAGAAAAAGAAAAGAAAAGAAAGAGAGGTGGCATAAAATAATGCGGACACTGACGAATCAGCAGAAGATATACAAAAACACAGGAAGAAACAGAAAAAGGGGTGTGGGGGCAGGAGGGGTGATGGTGGTGGGGGTGGGGGTGGGGGTGAGAAAATGGAGGAGCAAAGTCGACCAGGTAGAGAGAACGAACAGATACAAAAACTACCAGAAATGTTGATAAAGAGAAAATCGAGATTTCAATGATAGAAAAGAAACAAATATGCAAACAACTGGGGGTAAAAACATCCACCCCACCAAACCACCACATACACACATAAAGTAAACAAGACACACAGACACAAACATTGCGCTCGCAATCTGACGACTCGGGTTCGATTCCCGTTCAAGGGGATATTTTCCCCCTGGAGTTAACATCAGTGCAGACTCCACTCTTTCCAAAAGTCCTTCGGATGAGACTATATAAACCGAGGCCCCGTGTGCGAGCGCACGCAGAATATTTTGCGCACACGTTAAATCCTGTTCCGCTTTTCGAAAGAGTAGGCCATCGTGTGCCGGTGGGAACAGATGACAGAATTGTCAAAACCGCATACACACGGGATTGGATGTAAAAAAAAAAGCACATAAGTGCTTATTCCATTATCCTCGATATAAAAGAATAAAATAAAAATAAAAATAAATAAATAAATAAAAAAGACTCACAGACACACAGACACACACGCACACACACACGCACACACAAAGTACACACACGCAAGCACGTACGCACACAAACACACACCAAGTGGCTACATGCGAAGTAAAAAAAAAATGTATACATTTGAATATATGAAAGAGTATAAAACAAGGGAATTCATCCACGGCGAGAGAGAGAGTGAGAGAAGAGAGAGAGAGAGAGAGAGAGAGAGAGAGAGAGAGAGAGAGAGAGAGAGAGAGAGAGAGAGAGAGAGAGAGAGAGAGATTCATAACTATGAAGTGTATACTAAAGCAGATAGTATCAACAATTTTTAATACAATTCTCAAAACACAGATACCATCATTATTCTGTGCGACTATAGTCGTAAAAATGAAGATAACCTACAATAACCACGGTAGATATGATTACTACACTAAGTGATAGGATAACATTTATAAACAGAATTTAGTTGCAATTGTCACACACATTACAACTGAGGAAAATAATGAAATCCAGATATAGCATTGAACACAATGACAAAAATCTTAAGTAAATCATTGAGGGGGATGGAGAGAGAGAGAGAGAGAGAGAGAGAGAGAGAGAGAGAGAGAGAGAGAGAGAGAGAGAGAGAGAGAGGGGGGGGGGGGCAGACAGACAGTCAGACAGACAGACAGACAGACAGACAGACAGACAGGGGGGGGGGGGGGTGAGGAAAGGGATCAGAAATGAGGGAAACTCCTACTGATCTGTCAAGACGTGCAGAATGCCCTCTATCGCTACGTTTCGATCAAGATTTTACCAATTTCAGATTCCTCTATGTGTTGTCAGTGTTCTGTGGCCTTGACCTTCTAGCTTTCGACCTTGACCGGTCGTCAGTTTCACTATGTCTGCATTCCTCGACATCTTCACGTGCAATCCGTGCTCTGTGGGTGGCCTTGACCGCCTAGTAGGGTGTGTCAGTTTCACCACTGTCTGCATTCCTCGGTCTTTTCACGTGCAATCCATGCTCTGTGTGTGGCCTTGACCGTCTGGCATAGGGTTGTCAGTTTCACTATTGCCGCATTCCTCACTCTTTTCACGTGCAATTCGTGCTCCGTGGCCTTGACTGTCTGGGTTGAGAAGAAAAGGGGAATCCCCGTCCCATCCCTACTCTACCCTGCTGCCTTGACTGCTGCCACTGAAGGGAAGAGGGGGGAAAGGGGGGGGGGGATTAAATCCCCATTGCGGTGTCCACAGACCTCTGACTGTTCAGGGCCCATTGCAAATGACTGTTCAGAGATCACAGTGATTGCATCAGTGACAGCCCTTCTGGCATCAGCAAATTTACTCCAGTGGCCTGATGAGACAGAGAGAGAGAGAGAGAGAGAGAGAGAGAGAGAGAGGAGAGAGAGAGAGAGAGAGAGAGAGAGAGAGAGAGAGAGAGAGAGAACTCTGAACTCTGAAATGATTTAATGTACATTGGCCTTGGACCACAATACATTTGTTGGGCTCAGGATGGAACAGTGAGTTCATTCATATCACTGGCAAAGCAAATGCACAAACAAATAATGATTTATGACTGATTAAAGAAGAAATACACACAAATATGCATAGTGAACTCATACAAAAAGATGATGTCAGTAACAATTTATGACTGAATACAGAAGAAAATTACATGATTATAAACCTTAAATCAACCATAACCCAACCATAGAGAGAAGATGCTATCTAAGAAAAATCATCCATATTGAGTATATCAAATCGTAGAAGTTTTTCAATAAAGAGAGAGAGAGAGAGAGAAAGAGAGAGAGAGAAGAGAGAGAGAGATAGAGAAGAGAGAGAGAGAGAGAGAGAGAGAGAGAGAGAGAGAGAGAGGAGAGAGAGGGAGAGGGAGAGAGAGAGGAAGAAATCGACTGATTTATTGATTAATAATCTTTATTACCAAGGGTTACAGATAAGTATTGACATACTTTTTTTTCCTTCAGGCCCTTGCCCTGAGAAGGGACTATCCTTAATAGTAGCGAGTAATAATTTCAGGTAATCAAAAAGAAAACTATATCAATAAGAGAGAGAGAGAGAGAGGAGAGAGAGAGAGAGAGAGAGAGAGAGAGAGAGAGAGAGAGAGAGAGAGAGAGATTTACTTTTAGTTTTATTTATTTTATTTTTATATCGAAGATTATGGAATAAGCACTTGTGTGCTTTTTTACATCCAATCCCCGTGTGTATGCGGTTTTGTCAATTCTGTCATCTATTCCCACCGGCACACTATGGCCTACTTTTACGAAAAGCGGAGCAGGGTTTAACGTATGCGCAAGATGTTCTACGTGCATTCGCACACGGGGCCTCAGTTTATAGTCTCATCCGGACTTTGAAGGAGAGTAGAGTCTGCACTGATGTTTACTCCAGGGGAAAATATCCCTTTGAACGGGAATCGAACCCGGGTCGTCGGATTGAGAGAGAGAGAGAGAGAGAGAGAGAGGAGAGAGAGAGAGAGAGAGAGAGAGAGAGAGAAGAGAGAGAGAGAGAGAGGGGGGGGGGGAGATTTTATGGGTGCATTTAACTGGCAGACCTTCCAGACATAAATAAACATCAAGGCTCCCATAAATCTTCTTTTTTTCTTCTTCTTCTTCTTCACCAGTCTGTTTAAAAGGAACAGAGCAGGTGACGATAATTAATTCAATGAAGCTGTAGTGCTATGGGAAGGCGCTTTGATTTCATTTCATTAGCTCACATAAAGGGAGCGGCTGTTCGACAGAACGAGGTAAAATAAAAATCCCGAAATGAGAGAGAGAAACAGAGACAGAGACAGAGTGACAGAGACAGAGAGACAGAAAGAGAGACAGAGACAGAGTGACAGAGAGACAAATACAGAGACACAGAGAGAGAGCGAGAGAGAGAGACAGAGACAGAGCAGCAGAGAGAGAGAGAGAGAGAGAGAGAGAGAGGAGAGAGAGAGAGAGAGAGAGAGAGAGAGAGAGAGAGAGCAGAGAGAGAGAGAGAGAGAAAAGAGAGAGAGAGAGAGAGAGAGAGAGAGAGCGAGAGAGAGAACCACAGACGGACAGAACGAATAAAGATCAGAAGGAAAGGCTAGAGACAGAAAGAAAAAAAACCCCCAGAGAGACAGAGACAGACAGAAAGGGAGAAAAGAGGGAAAAAAGAAGACAAACAGACAGATAGTCAGACAGACAGAAGACAGAAAGAGAAAGAAGAGGAAAAAAGAAACAAAAGCACAGACAGGCAGACAGACAGAAGGAAACAAGATAAGAAGGAATGACATATTATACACAGACAGAGAAAAAGAACGAACAATTACAGAAGGAAATCAAGAAATTATCAAGGAGGAGGAGAGATCAAAACCGAATCAAATTCTTTTCTTTCGAGGATAGAGAATAAACAGTCATGTGGTTTTGGTTTGACTATTGAAAGTTTATTTAATAGATTTTGTCTGCAGCGCACCATTGTTTGTAATATCTGTTTGTTTAAAACTATTTATTATTTATCATTGATTGCGTGACTGTGTAAGATTAGGTTGAATGCATATGCGCTTTGATTTGCCTTTGCAAGGTATAGCGCAATATAAGTTCCATTTATTATTATTATTATTATTATTATTATTTATTATTATTATTATTATTATTATTATCATTTCTTCTTCTTCTTCTTCTCCTCCTCTCCTCCTCCTCCTCCTCCTCCTCCTCCTCCTCCTCCTCCTCCTCCTCTCCTCCTTCCTTCCTTCCTTCTCTTCTTCTTCTTCTTCTTCTTCTTCTTCTTCTTCTTCTTCTTCTTCTTCTTCTTCTTCTTCTTCTTCTTTAAAGATTAATTTTTGTTTTCAGAGAAAGAAGGAGACAGAGAAAAGAAGAAAAGGCTTACCACACTGAGGATCACCCAGATTATGAACTCTGAGAACTATTGTGACACTTCAAGTGTACACGTGATGAGAAGTTTGCATGTACGGTTGTTTTCGAGTACTTCACCACACACGTAGCCACACTTCAGAAGATGGTTTTTCTGCTTTAACAGAGAGTACATGTATGTTTTGCCAAGATCTTTCCATGGCTGACGGCAAGTGCAATACGGAATTTTTAAACGTGAAAATATTGTGGCTTGGCTTGGCTTGGCTTGGTTTGGTTTGGCTTGAATTTTGTTTGGAATGGTTTAAAATTGGCTTGGGATTGGCTTGGGATTGGCTTGGGATTAGCTCGTTTGGTTTGTTTGGTTGGTTTGGCTTGTTTGGCTTGGTTTGGTTTGGCTTGTTTGGTTTGATTTCATTTGGCTTGCTTGGTTTGTTTTGGCTTGTTTTGTTTGGTTTGCTTGTTTGGCTTGGTTTGGATTCCTTAGTTTGGATTGTTTTGTTTGGTTTGGTTTGGCTCGGCTTGGTTTGTTTTGGTTTAGCTTGACTCAGCTCGGCTTGGCTTGTCTTGGCTTGGTTTGGTTTGTTGGTTTGGCTCGGTTTGGCTTAGCTAGGTTTGGCTTGGTTTGGGTTTGAGCCTTGCTTGACTTGACATGGACTAGACTAAGCTTTTTTGCTTGTTTTGGCTCAGCTTGGCGTGGCTTGGGCGTAGTCTTGGCTAGGGATTGGCTTAGAATTAGCTTGGGGTTTGGCTGGGATTTGGCTTCGCTTCGGTTTGGCTTTGCTTTGCTTAGCTTGGCATAGCTTGACTTGAGTTTTTCTCTTTGGCTTGGCTCATCTTGGTGTGGCATGGCTAGGTTCATCTGAGTTCATCCTTCGGATGAGACTATAAACCCAGGCCCCGTGTTCGAACGCATGCAGAACATCTTGCGCACACGTTAAATCCTGTTCCGCTTTTCGGAAGAGTAGGCCATTGTGTGCCGGTGGAAACAGATGACAAAATTTACAAAACCGCATACACATGGGGACTGGATGTAAAAAAATCACATGAGTGCTTATTCCATTATCCTCGATATAAAAGAAAAGAAAAAAAGAATGAGTTCATCTGGACTTTTCGTGTCTTGTCATACACTACCCTAGGCTGTATTTAGCCTGGGTTTTGGCACCGGGACTGTGTCACTGGCATCATCAGAACTCTCAGAAGAAATAACACGAGGTGATTTATCATCACACCCTGTCGTAATTCTCCCCCCATCTTACTGCAAACAATTTGCCTCTGTGACACGAAGTGGGATGCTAAATGACTGCACGTGCATAGGCGAGTTAACAGCTGGAAATGGCATAAGAGTATTTACTGTCTTTTATCTGTCTGTATCTGTCTCTGTAATGAAAAGATAGTACTGAGGGTGCATGGTGGTGGTTGTTGGTTGATGGTTCAGTACCTAAATCGAGAAACTCCACTGGGACTCTAATATAATCAAAGAAGACGGGGGACGGGATAGCCTAGTGGTTAGAACATTGCGCTGGCAATCTGACGACCCGGTTTCGATTCCCGTTCAAGGGGGATAGTTTCCTCCGGAGTTAACACCAGTGCAGACTCCACCCTCCCCCTAAGTCCTTCGGATGAGACTATAAACTCAGGTCCCGTGTGCGAACGCATGCAGAACATCTTGCGCACACGTTAAATCCTGTTCCGCTTTTCGAAAGAGTAGGCCATTGTGTGCCGGTGGGAACAGATGACGGAATTCACAAATCTGCATACACACGGGGACTGGATGTAAAAAAGCACATAAGTGCTTATTCCATTATCCTCGATATAAAAGAATAAAACAGATAAGTAAAATGAATGAATAAATAAATTTAAAAGTAGAAGAAGAAGAAGAAGAAGAGAGCTATGTCTCTGCCTCTCTCTCTGTCTGTCTGTCTCTCTCTCTCTCTCTGTCTCTCTCTGTCAGTCCATCTCCCCTTCTCTCTTTCTCTCGATTTTGTTTGTCTCTGTTTGGTTCTCCCTGTGTCTGTTTCAATCCTGTCTTTTCTCGTTCTATCCACCTCCTTTTTCTCTGTCTCTTTTTTGTCTGTCTTTCGCTGCCTTTGTTTTCTTTTTATCTTGCTTTTATTCACACACACACACACATACACACACAGACACACAGACACACAGACACACACACACAAAGGAGCGAGCGAGCGAGAGAGAACAATGGATAATGAACAAATTTTATTTATAGAAGGTTATAGAATAAGCATAATATTAGAGAGAGAGACATACAGACACAGAAACAGAGACAGAGACAGACAGACAGACACAGAGACAGCACGCACATACACCCCATAATATCTCATGTTTATGTGTACAGCCATGCAAGTATTCACAGCAAAACCACAGAAACTTAATAACAAGCACAACATTGGGTTGCAACAACACAATCATTTTGCTTCAGAACAACATCCCGCTTCTTTGATGTTTTCTCTGAGTCAACATCTCTGTGGAGAACTTATCCCAGGGTTTATACGGTCTGAACTTGTACAATAAACAGCGATCGTCAAAACATCAGTAAAGTACTGACAGTTGAAAGCCTGGGTCTCATCTCTGAAGGGTTTGTGTTTGTGTTTTGCTTTTGTGTGTGTGTGTGAGTGCTTTGCTATGGCGAAACAGGCATGCTGGTGCTTTGCCTTCTGTGGCAAAGGAGGGTAGAGTTGCACATTTCTCAGGTTACAAACGTAACGTTTGAAAAGTAGCATTTCTCTGTCTCTATCTGTCTGTCTCTCTTTTTGTTTCTCTCTCTCTCTCCCCTTCTCTCTCTCTCTCTCTCTCTCTCTCTCTCTCTCTCTCTCTCTCTCTCTTCTCTCTCTCCCTCTCTTTCTCTGTCTGTCTGTCTCCCCTCTCTCTCTTTCTCTCTCTCTTTCTTTGTCTGTCTGCTCTCCCCTCTCTCTTTCTCTGTCTGTCTGTCTCTCTCCCCCCCCTCTCTCTCTTCTGTCTGTCTGTCTCTCTCTCCCTCTCTCTCTCTCTCCCCTCTCTGTCTCTCTCTTTCTTGATCTCTCTCTCTCTCTCTGTCTCTCTCTTATTAAGGGACACAAGCAACACATACACAATCAATGCAGCAGTAATCATTTCTGCCAACCTGGAAATGACTTAATAATATCCTGAAACAAAATGCGGAGCAAAAGTTTAGAATATCATTTTCCTGTGACATGGCTAAAAGTGAAATCTATACCTAAGACAGGAAAAGGAGAATACACGGTCTCGCTAACAACCTATCCTTCAGCTCTGTTTCTCTGTAATGGGAATAGTGTTGACAAAAACGATCTTTTAATTCATCCCCTAAAACTCTTGCATTTCATCAGCATCATGATTCTGCCCTTCCCGAATCACTTTGAAGAAAAAGGTTTAGTTCTTTTCGCGGTTATCAGAATGGGTATTACGACCTGTCTAACGCGCGCCCACATGTGTGTGTGTGTGTGTGTGTGTGTGTGTGTGTGTGTGTGTGCGTGCGTGTGTGTGTAGGCATGCATATATTATATATCTCGTATATTATATATATATATATATATATATATACCACACACATACGTGCATACACATAATAAACATCTCTTGTACACATATCTAGTGACCACACATTGTTTTCCTGTTCACAAGTTAGCCAAGTTACATGTCGTGTACACTTGTAAAAACGACCTCCACACACGCACGCACGCACGCACACGCACGCACCACGCACACACACACACACACACACACACACAACACACACACACACACACACACACACACACACACACACACACACACACACACACACACCACACACACACACACACACACACACACACACACACACACTCACACACACACACACACACTACACACACACACACTCCCCAAAACCTCTCTCTCTCTCTCTCTCTCTCTCTCTCTCCTTCTCTCTCTCTCTCTCCTCTCTCAAAACACTCATGGATCTCTTTGCACAACAAACAAACAGACGTAGAAACCGAAAACTACTTAGAGCTTTGAAGTCCACTGACTGTTGCTATCACCGCCTATTTGTATATTATGAGGAACAACAGTACGTGTTGATGCCAGTGTACAAAGAAACAGATAGATAAGCCGACAGTTTTGAGCTTCAGCATTGGAGTCTATGTTTTCATATAGTTTCTACTTCTGTTTCTGTATTTTGGGGTTATGTTAGGTTTGGTCTCTTGTAAATCCTGTTCAGTTGTATTGGTTTTTTTTCAGGAAAAATAACTATGGTGTGTATCACGTGTATTGTTTTTGGTTTTGTTTCTGAGATGGCCTCTTCACAGCTTTTTTTCTAAGTGTAATGCTTGTAATGCTGCTTATGATCTGGCAGAAAATATAGCAAAGGATATGTCACTGACAGTAGATAGATAGTTAGATAGTAGAAGATTAGATACAGAGAAGATGAGACTGCTAGGAGGGAAGGAAGAGCGAGGAGAGGAGAGGGCGATAGGGAGAGAAGGAGGAGTGTCATACAGAAGCGAAGAATACAACCACAAGGCATGATGCAACAACAGACATACAAGACAAAGACAGAGAACAGAGAAAGAGAAAGGACAACAGACAGACAGACAGACAGACGACAACAGAGACAGTCAGACACACAGACACAGACAGACAGACAGACAGACAGGCAGAGAGAAACAGGCAGAGATAGAGAGAAATGGTGTTTAATGTAATTGGCAGACGTTTCAGATGTAAATGAACATCAAGGTCAAATCTTCTTTCCTCTACCGGAGTCTGTTTTAATGAGCAGTCCCGGTGAAGATCATTAACAATGCTCGGTTGCCTCTGGAAATCCTGTTCTTTTATTACCCAATTAAAAGGTGATCTGCTCTTTGACAGGGGATGGATAATGCAGAAAGAAAGAAAGAGAAAGAAAGAAAAAGAAAAAAGAAAGAAAGAAAGAAAGATGGAAAGAAAAAGAAGAAAGAAAGAAAAGAAAGAAAGAAAGAAAGAAAAAGAAAGAAAGAAGGAAAGAAAGAAAGAAAGAAAAAGAAAGAGAAGAAGAAGAAAGAAAAAAAAGAAAGAAAGAAGAAAGAAAAGAAAGAAGAAGAAAGAAGAGAAGAAGAAGAGAAAGAATGAAAGAAAAAGAAGAAAGAAAAGAAAGAAGAAAAAGAAAGAAAAAAGAAAGAAAGAAGGAAAGAAAGAAAGAAGAAGGAAAGAAAGAAAGAAAGAAGAAAGAAAGAAAGTAAGAAAGAAAAAGGAGAAGACAGAAAGAAAGAAAGAAGGAAAGAAAGAAAGAAAACAGAAAGAAAGAAGGAGAATAGAAAGGAAGAAAGAACGAAAAAAGGAGGAAAGATAAAGAAAAAAAATGAGAACGAAAGAAAAAGGAAAAAGGAAAAGAATATAATGAAGGTGAAAAGAAATGAATATCTGGAAGCAAAACGAAATGAATGAGAAAAGGAAAGAGGACAGGAAGAAACGGCAAGGAGAAGACAGACAGACAGACTACAAAAAGAAAGAAGAAGGAAGGAAGGAAAGAAAGAAGAAGAAGAAGAAATAAAGAACGAAATAATACACAGCTTGAAAAGTTCAAATGCAAATTAAGATTACAGACAACATCGCCACCCCCCCCCCCCACCTTTCTTCTCTCTCTCTCTCTCTCTCTCTCTCTCTCCTCTCTCTCTCTCTCTCTCTCTCTCTCTCTCTCTCTCTCTCTCTCTCACACGTGGTGAAAACATAATCCCTATACTGAGTTTGTATATTTGATTGGTTGATTGTTTTTTTTCTCTCTTTTAAGTTAATCTTGACTTGTGGAAAGCTACTCGGTTGACTGGTTGGTCAATCAGGGAATTGGTTGACTGATAAGTGATTGGCTTGATTCCAAAGTATTACAACCACTAGAAAAAACAACCTGGTCAGTTGTCCATCTTCTCAGATGTTTTTATTTACAGATTGATTGAATAAACTGGCTAGTTAACTGGTTGCAAAACAGTATGGCCAGAATGTGTAGCGTAGGTATACAGTCTGTGCCTGCATCTTCACTAATCTTCACTTGTAGGTCATAAAGACCTGATGATGTCTCCAAGAAAGAAAGAAAGAAGGAAAGAAAGAAGCTCAAGACCATCTGGAAAGACCGAAACATCTCTATCAGGACCAAGGTCAAGCTACTGCATGCATTGATCATCTCCACATACCTGTATGCATGCGAATTCTGGACATTTAATGTAGATCTATAAAGGAGGACCCAGGCTTTGGAGATGAGATGCCTCAGAAGACTCCTTGGCATTTCATACACGGACCACATTACCAACGAAGAAGTCCGACAAACCATCACCCAACAAGTAAAACAGTACAAAGACCTGCTGACCACAGTCAAGAAAAGAAAGCTCAGATGGTATAATAATAATAATAATAATGTATGGAATTTATATAGCGCTGAATCTTGTAAAGCAACAAATCAAAGCGCTCAGATTTTATTTCATACCACTTTAAGTCACGGCAGATTTCTCCGTGAAATTCGGGCTGCTCTCCCCGGGGAGAGCGGGAGAACGCGTCGCCACTTAGCGCTGCGCCACCCTTTCACCCTTTTTTTTTTTTTCTGCAGCTGTATTTGTTTCCCTATCAGAGTGGCTTTTTTCTAAGAATTTTGCCAGGGACAACTCTCTTGTTGCCGTGGGTTTTTTTACGTGCGCTAAATAATTACGTGTAACACACGGGACCTCGGTTTATCGTCTCATCCGAAAGACTAGCGCCCAGACCACCACTCATGGTCTAATGGATGGGGGAAAAATTTCCGGTCCAAACGGGGTACGAACCGCCGCACACTTCAGACCCGGACTTTTCGCTTTCTAGACAGGCGCGTTACCTCTAGACCACCGATCCACCATATGGTATGGACATGTGACTAGATCACATGGGCTGTCCAAGACCATACTGCAAGGAACAGTGCAGGGGAAGAGAAGGCGAGGCAGGCCGAAGAAGAAATGGGCAGACAACATCACTGAATGGACCGGGAAGAGCTCCTCCACAACCCAGGCACTTGCCCACACCCGTCGCAAATGGAGCCGACTGGTGCAATGTTCTTCACCTGCAGTGCCCCTACGACCCTGGAGGGGGGTTATAGGAGCAGATGATGATGATGATGATATCTTCAAATGTAGAGATCAGGTGAGTACGTATGTATATGGCTGAAACCAGATAAGACTGTGTAGGTTAAGGAATTGAAAGCAAAACAACAAGAGAGAAACTGCTGACAACCATGAGCAGCAGGGCCATCTTGTCTTGAATGGTCTGGTCTTGCTGTGTGTGCCTGTTTCCTTTGTAGGCCGTCACCATGTTCCCTGGCCCGGGGCTGAAGCGTGGTCAGTTACTGATGTAAGTACTAATGTAAGTACCAAGGCTTACATTAAAAATAAAGTTAAAATTCTTCAATATGTCAAGCAAGGGTTCCATGGCAATTTCCTAGTATAACCACGAGTGTCCGGCATTAGAAGTGGAAAAACATCTCTGAAGTCTGACTACCTCTCCTCCTCCTCCTCCTCCTCTACTAAATGGAATTATATAGCGCTATATCTTGCAAAGACAAATCAAAGCGCTTGCATTCAACCTATTCTTACACAGCCATGCAACCAATAACCCCCCCCCCCAAAAAATCAATAGTTTAAACAAACAGATAGTATAAACATGTTACGCTGCAGACCAAATCTATGAAATAAAAACGACAATAGTCCCAATCAGTAATGCTGCCTATACGGTGATATATTTGAAAAAGTCACACACACGCTGCTAGTGCATAATCTCACGATGAATACCAGGTGTGATGAGGGAGATATGGTGTATATTCTGGATGATCCTTAAAGAGTTTTAAGCCAGGAATGCTTAACAACAACAATAACAGCAAAAGCAACAATAACAGCAGCAGAAGCAACAACAACAGTAACAGCAACACAACAGCAGTTGTTCGTTTCCATAAAACCTTACCTTTCCTTACCGTGCCTTGCCTAGTATTCTTTTGTCTGATCTCGTTTTGTTTTGTCTTTTCGTGGATTGGCTTTGCTTTTGCTTTTGCTTGTTTCATCATGGCTTGCCAAGAATTTTCTCTACTCTTGTCTCCTTGGCTCTAAATCTGCTCTACAAAGCATTTACTACTTCGGCTGTTGGCACTGGAACTGTGTCGCCGACCCGATACACCCAGAGAGAAAAATACGTGTGGTTTATCACCCTGTTTCTGACGAACTCCTGACAATACCGTTGGTTTATCACTCTATTTCTCACTACCTACTGACAACACCGTGTGGTTTATCACCCTGTTTCTCACCAACTACTGACAACACCGTGTGGTTTATCACCCTGTTTCTCACCAACTACTGACAACACCGTGTGGTTTATCACCCTGTTTCTCACTAATTACTGACAGACAATACCGTGTGGTTTATTACCCTGTTTCTCACCAACTACTGACAACACCGTGTGGTTTATCACTCTATTTCTCACTACCTACTGACAACACCGTGTGGTTTATTACCCTGTTTCTCACCAACTACTGACAACACCGTGTGGTTTACCACCCTGTTTCTCACTACCTACTGACAACACCGTGTGGTTTTATCATCCCTGTATACTCCGTGTTGGTTTAATTCTCTGCACTTTGAGATCAAATAGTTGTGATTTGATATTTCTCACGAACTACTGACAATACCGTGTGGTTTATCACCCTGTTTCTCACGAACTACTGACAATACCGTGTGGTTTATCACCCTGTTTCTCACTACCTACTGACAATACCGTGTGGTTTATCACCCGGTTTCTCACTAATTACTGACAATACCGTGTGGTTTACCACCCTGTTTCTCACAACCTACTGACAATACCGTGTGGTTTATCACTCTATTTCCCACTGCCTACTGACAATACCGTGTGGTTTATCACCCTGTTTCTCACTAATTACTGACAATACCGTGTGGTTTACACCCTGTTTCTCACGAACTACTGACAATACCGTGTGGTTTATCACCCTGTTTCTCACTACCTACTGACAATACCGTGTGGTTTATCACCCTGTTTCTCACTACCTACTGACAATACCGTGTGGTTTATCACCCTGTTTCTCACGAACTACTGACCTGAGAAATAGGTTTTTGATACTGTTTCTCACGACTACTGACAGACAATACCGTGTGGTTTATCACCCTGTTTCTCACGAACTACTGACAGACAATACCGTGTGGTTTATCACCCTGTTTCTCACTAATTACTGACAATACCGTGTGGTTTATCACCCTGTTTCTCACTACCTACTGACAGACAATACCGTGTGGTTTATCACCCTGTTTCTCACTACCTACTGACAATACCGTGTGGTTTATCACCCTGTTTCTCACTACCTACTGACAGACAATACCGTGTGGTTTATCACCCTGTTTCTCACTAATTACTGACAATACCGTGTGGTTTACCACCCTGTTTCTCACGAACTACTGACAATACCGTGTGGTTTATCACCCTGTTTCTTTCACTGACCTATGACAATACCGTTGTTTATCACTGTTTCTCACTACTACTGACAATACCGTGTGGTTTACACCCTGTTTCTCACTACCTACTGACAATACCGTGTGGTTTATCACTCTGTTCCACATGCCTACTGACGAATACCGTGTGGTTTATCACCCTGTTTCTCACTAATTACTGACAATACCGTGTGGTTTACCACCCTGTTTCTCACTAACTACTGACAGACAATACCGTGTGGCTTATCACCCTATTTCTCACTACCTACAGACAATACCGTGTGGCTTATCACCCTATTTCTCACTACCTACAGACAATACCGTGTGGTTTATCACCCTGTTTCTCACTATCTACTGACAGACAATACCGTGAGGTTTATCACCCTGTTTCTCACTACTACTGACAATACCGTGTGGTTTATCCACCCTGTTTCTCACAACCTACTGACAAATACCGTGTGGTTTATCACCCTGTTTCTCACTAATTACTGACGAAATCCGTGTGGTTTATCACCTGTTTCTACAACTACTGACAGACAATACCGTGTGGTTTATCACCCTGTTTCTCACTACCTACTGACAATACCGTGTGGTTTATCACCCTGTTTCTCACTACCTACTGACAATACCGTGTGGTTTATCACCCTGTTTCTCACTAACTACTGACAATACCGTGTGGTTTATCACCCTGTTTCTCACCAACTACTGACAATACCGTGTGGTTTATCACCCTGTTTCTCACCAACTACTGACAATACCGTGTGGTTTATCACCCTGTTTCTGGAATTTCTCTGTCTTTGAGATAATAAAGCTTTTGAATTTGAATTTCTCACAAACTACTGACAATACCGTGTGGTTTATCACCCTGTTTCTCACTACCTACTGACAGACAATACCGTGTGGTTTATCACCCTGTTTCTCACGAACTACTGACAGACAATACCGTGTGGTTTATCACCCTGTTTCTCACTACCTACTGACAGACAATACCGTGTGGTTTACCACCCTGTTTCTCACTGCCTACTGACAGACAATACCGTGTGGTTTATCACTCTATTTCCCACTGCCTACTGACAATACCGTGTGGTTTATCACCCTGTTTCTCACTACCTACTGACAGAAAATACCGTGTGGTTTATCACCCTGTTTCACACGAACTACTGACATACGTGTGTTTATCACCTGTTTCACCACTACTGACAATACTGTGTTTACATTTCTTCTCACGACCTACTGACAAATACGTTGGTTTATCACCCTGTTTCTCACTACCATGACATACACGTGTGGTTCCACCCTGTTCTCACTACCTACTGACAATACCGTTGGTTATCATCATTTCCATGTCACTGACATCCGTGTGTTTACACCCTGTTTCTCACTAATTGAAAAACCGTTAGTTTAAACCTATTTTATTCTCACGACTACTGACAATACCGTGTGGTTTATCACCCGTTTCTCACTACCTAGACAGACAATACCGTGTGGTTTTACCTGTTTCTCACTCATACTGACAATACCCCTTGGTTTATCACATGCTTTCTGCGAACTACGGACAGACTTATACCGTGTGGTTTTATCACCCTGTTTCTCCGATACTTGAGAATACCGTGTGGTTTATCACCTGTTTCTCACAACTACTGACAACAATACGGTGGTTTATCCCCTGTTCTCACTAATTACTGACAAAACCTGGGTTTAATTCACCTGTTTCTCACTAACCACTGGGCAGACAATACCGTGTGGTTTTATCACCCTGTTTCTCACACTACTGACATACGTTGTTTATCACCCGTTCCACTAACTACTGCAGAGCAATACAGTTGTTTATCACCCTGTTTTCCTAATTACTGACAATACCGTTTGGTTACCAAACTGTTTCTCACGAACTACTGACAATACCGTGTGGTTTATCACCCTGTTCTACAAGTTTATGACAGGACAAACCGTGTGGTTTATCACTCTATACTAACTAACACGACAGACAAAACCGTGTGTTTTATCACCCTGTTTTCATCCACTACAGACAAATCGTGTGGGTTATCACCTGTTTCTCACGAACTACTGACAATACCTGTGGTTTAAACACCTGTTTCACAAACTACAGACAATACGTGGGTTTAACACCTGTTTCTCACGAATATTTGACGATAATACCGTGTGGGGTTTTATCACCCTGTTTCTACGAACTACTGACGGACAATCCGTGGTGTTTATACCCTGTTGCAATACCTATTGACAGACAATACCGTGTGGTTTATCACCCTGTTTCTCACGAACTACTGACAGACAATACCGTGTGGTTTATCACCCTGTTTCTCACTACCTATTGACAGACAATACCGTGTGGTTTATCACCCTGTTTCTCACGAACTACTGACAGACAATACCGTGTGGTTTATCACCCTGTTTCTCACGAACTACTGACAGACAATACCGTGTGGTTTATCACCCTGTTTCTCACTACCTACTGACAATACCGTGTGGTTTATCACCCTGTTTCTCACGAACTACTGACCAATAAAAGAACAAAACATGATGTGATTAACTTGAACACCCACTTTGTCATAATTGTGACATCTGCTCCCAAGGACCTACATGTGCAGAAAGAATTGGGACATTAAATGAATAATGAGGGCATGCATACATTGTTGCCGCGGTGCTGTCTGGCTATCTGTCTGTCTGTCTGTCAGTCAGTCAGTCAGTCAGTCAGTCTGTCTGTTTATTTATTTTATTTATTTATTTTAAAAATTATTTTATATTGAGGATAATGGAATAAGCACTTATGCGCTTTTATTTACATCTAGTCCCCGTGTGTATGCTGTTTTGTCAATTCTGTCATCTGTTCCCACAGGCACACAATGGCCTACTCTTATGAACAGCGGGACAGGCTTTAACGGGGCCTCGGTTTATAGTCTCATCCGAAGGACTTTGAGGGAGAGTGGAGTCGGCACTGATGTTAACTTCAGGGGAAAATATCCCCTTGAATGGGAATCGAACCTGGGTCGTCAGATTGCGAACGCAATGTTCTAACCACTAGGCTATCCCGTCTGTCTGTCTGTCTGTCTGTCTCTCAACTCTGTATTCTAATCAACATCAGTAAATGTGGCATCAGCATGTTTGCATGTGCACGTGCGTGCATTTTAGCAGTCACAAATGCTCCCAAATGAACATAATAACGGGTGGGTAGTGAGGGTGGGGGGGGGGGGGGGGGGGGGGGTGTGGGGGGGGGGGGGGGGGGGAGGAGACAACTAATATCAGAAAACATCCTGGTTCTTTGATGTTTTCTGAGTCAACATCTCTGTGGAGAACTTATCCCATGGTTTACGGTCTGAACTTGTCCAATAAACAGCGATCGTCAAAACATCAGTCAGTACTGACAGTTGAAAACCTGAGTCTCATCTCTAAAGTGTTTGTGCTGGTTTTTTTGGGGGGTGGGGTTGGGGTGAGTGCTGTGCTATGATGAAACAGGCATGCTGGTGCTTTGCATTCCGTGGCAAAGAAGGGCAGAGTTACAAACTTTTCAAGTTGGGAAAGGAAGGTTTGAAACATTATAATCCTCTCTCTCTCTCTCTCTCTCTCTCTCTCTCTCTCTCTCTCTCTCTCTCCCTCTCACTCTCTCCTCCTCTACATACTCTTCCGCCACACACACACTCCCACACACCCCCACACACACACACTCACCCACCCACACACCACACACCCACACACACACACACACCACACACACACTCACAATATTTTTATCTATATTTACTATATCCCTCTCTGTGTGTGTTGTGTGTATCTATCTGCCTGTCTGCTGCCCCCCCCCCCCTCTCTCTCCTCCTCCTCCTCTCTCCTCCTCCTCCTCTCTCTCTCATAAAAACTAGAATGTGTGCATACAATTGTCCAGTGGTTATAACACTTACCTCAGCTCTCCATAGAACAATTATAGAAATTTTTCCAACTTTGACTAAATCAATCGAACCCCCCCCCCAAAAAAAAACCACAAAAACAACCCACCCCAACACAATCAGATATAAAGTTTTTTGTATGGTACGAGTAGAGCAAAATATCTTGGACAGGACAAGGGGTATGCATGTGCTCACAAACAATCTGTCTCTCAGTTCTGATTCAGTGCTAAGTCCATAGCACTGAACAAAAGTTTTTATTTTATCACCCATTCCCCTTACATTTTGCCAGTGTCACGATCTTATCTTCCCAAACCACCCTTTCCCTGAAACAAAAAATAAAGGGTTAAAGTGTTGTTTTTTGTTGTTGTTTTTTTACAGCTGCCAGAGTATGTCTGGGTGTTCTGATCCTTTCAACATGTGTGTGTATGTGTGTGTATGTGTAGTGTTGCTTTTATTTTTATTTATTTTATTTTATTGTATTTTATTTATCGAGGATAATGGATATGTGTGTGTGGTTGTGTGTGTGTGTGTGTGTGTGGTGCGTGCGTGCGGCGTGCGCCCGGCCGATGTGTGTGTGAAAGCATACATGCATGGACAAGCACGTAAACAACTCTTGTGCACATATCTAGAGAGCAATAACGCCCATGTTGCCGTGCTTTCTTTTACAAGAATATGACTTAGCAGCAGTATGTGTCGAGTAGGCGATGTGCACATTGTAGGAAGATTCCACACACCCTCTGAAAATACTCGTTGATCTCTCTGCAAAACAAAACACACAGAGAAACACACAACTTGTCGTTAGGCCATTGTGTGCCGGTGGGAACAGATGGACAATTTACAAAACCGCATACACACGGGGACTGGTTGTAAAAAAGCACATAAGTGCTTATTCCATTATCCTCGATATAAAAGAGTAAAAAAAAAAAAAAAAGCGTAGTTGAAGTTCATTGTCAGTGTTTTTTGCTGCCAGTCTGCACATGTAGAATCACTGTGTGTGTGTGTGTCTGATGCCAGTGTACACAGAAACAGGCAGACGAGCTGACAGTTGTGAACGTTGGCAAAGAATACTTTCTTTTTTTTTAAACGGCACCCTTGTCTTTTTCTGCTTTTTGGGTTAGTTTTGGTCTGTCATGAAGTTTGTTGTTCTGTGCGACATTTTGATTATGGCTGTATATTTGTTTTGCTAAGGCGGTCACTTTGCAACCCTTTCCTAATTATAGTTCTTGCAATGACTATTTGGTAGATGGTACAGTACTGGTCTTGTCTCCCTTCCATTTTGTTTCTTGCAAACGCAATATGTTGATTTTCCTCCTTTCTATCATTTCCACTGGTTGTAAATTTCTTCTGGTCATGCTTCTAACATTCACTATTGCTACTCTTAACGTCCCGAACACTTCATTCTCCCTTTTCCTCTTCCCTGCTTGACCTATCTTCTTTAGCTGTAGGCCTAACTGCTCTTGGTTAGGTAGCCTTTGTCCACTTCTCACAGCCCATAGCAATCAGACTATTTATTGATAATGATGATGATGATGATGATGATGATGATGATGATGATGATGATGATGATGATGATAATATTAACAGTAATATCACTCCTCCTCCTTCTACTACTACATGGAATTTCTACAGCACACAATATATGAAATAAAATTGTTCAAACAATGAACATAACAGCATTAACCATATAAACACAAAACGCACAGCAGTATAACCACACGCTTGTCAGCCCAACTTGCCTTAGTGTGCCTTGTCTTGAATTTATTGTATTGTCTTGGCTTGCTTCGCCTTACCTTGCCTTGCCTTGCATTACCTTGCATAGCCTTGCCTTGCCTTATTTTACCGTGCTTTCCCTTACCTTGTCTTGGCTTCCTTTGCCCTGCCCCCTTGCCCTGCCTTGCATAGCCTTGCCTTACACTGCCTTGCATAGCCTTGCCTTGCCGTATTTTACCTTGGCTTCCTTTGCCTTGCCCCCTTGCCCTGCCCTGCCTTGCCTTGCTTGCCTTGCCTTGCTTTACACTGCCTTGCCTTGCCGTATTTTACCTTGGCTTCCTTTGCCCTGCCCCCTTGCCCTGCCCTGCCTTGCCTTGCCTTGCCTTACACTGCCTTGCCTTGCCGTATTTTACCTTGGCTTCCTTTGCCCTGCCCCCTTGCCCTGCCCTGCCTTGCCTTGCCTTGCCATACACTGCCTTGCCTTGCCGTATTTTACCTTGGCTTCCTTTGCCCTGCCCCCTTGCCCTGCCCTGCCTTGCCTTGCCTTGCCTTACACTGCCTTGCCTTGCCGTATTTTACCTTGGCTTCCTTTGCCCTGCCCCCCTTGCCCTGCCTTGCCTTGCCTTGCCCTGCCTTGCCTTGCCCTGTCTTGCCTTGTCATGATTTAGCTCATCATGTCATCTTGGCATGCCAGTGTTTGGCTTGTGTCTCAGCTGGAATGAGCTCAGACCTAGGATGCATTTAGCTGCGTCCTTGGCACCAGAGCTGTCTCCCTTGTTGACTCTTTAGCTGAGAGAAAAAACCCAAACATGACATGATTTATTCCATCACCATGTCGTAATTCTGACATCTGCTCCGAAAAGAACTTGTTTTGACAGCAAGAACTGGAACGTTACATGAATGCATAACCTACATAGGTGTTTAGGTAAGCTCTCTCTCTATCTCTGTCTGTCTGTCTCTCTGCTGTATGTGTGTGTGTGTGTGTGTGTGTGTGTGTGTGTGTGTGTGTGTGTGTGTGTGTGTGTTATCTGTCTGTCTGTCAATGTATCTCTGTTTCTTTTCCTCTGACTTTCTTGCTCTCTGTGAGAAATGCACACAGATCTATCTATCTATCTATCTATCCTATCTATCTATCTATCTATCTATCTATCTATCTATCTATCTATCTATCTATCTATCTATCTATCTGTCTGTCTGTCTGTCTGTCTGTCTGTTTGTCTGTCTATCTTCTGTCTATCTATCTATCTATCTATCTATCTATCTATCTATCTATCTATCTATCTATCTACTTCGTTTGCCTGTCCGTCTGTCTGTCTGTCTTTCCGTCAATCCGTCCGTCCATATGTCCACCTGTCCATCCATCCGTCTGTATAACTGTCTGTCTCTCTATCTAACTATCTGTCTATTCATCTATTTATCTCTGGAGAGAGAGAGAGAGAGAGAGAGAGAGAGAGAGAGAGAGAGAGAGAGAGAGAGAGAGACAGAGAGAGACAGACAGACAGACAGACAGACAGACAGAGACAGAGAGAGAGAGAGAGAGACAGAGAGAAGCGTGCACATATACCCATGTGTACATGCTCACTAGAGTAACATGCAAGTATCACAATAACAGCAACCACAAAGACTAAAAGACTAAAAACGAACACAGCAATGGGTGATGGTGACAAATAAATCTAAAAAAAACAACAACCCATCCTGCTTCTTTGATGCTGCTCTGAGTCAACATCTCTGTGGATAACTTATCCCATGGTTTGCGGCCTGAGCTTGTACAATAAACAGCGATCGTCCAAAAAAAAAATCAGTATTGAAAGTTGAAAATCTGGGCCTTATCTCTAGAGATTTCTTTTTGGTGTTCTTTGTGAGTGCTTTGCTTTGGTGCTTGGCCTTTTGTGGTAACGAATGGTAAGGTTACCGACTTCTCGGGTCACTTTTAAGGTAAACTTCTCGGGTAACACTTTAAGACAGTGATATTGTCTTTGCTTTTAAGGCTCTGTGTCTTTGTCTCTGTATATCTATCTGTGTCTGAAACTATCTGTCTCTCTCCCCTCTCTCTCTGTCTGTCTGTCTCTGTCTGTCTCTGGCTGTCTTTCTGTCTGTCTCTGTGTCTGTCTCCCTCTCTCTCTCTACCCCTCTCTGTATCTCTGTCTCTCTCACACACACATCATTGCAATCACGCATGCACACACACACACACAACACACACACACACACACACACACACACACACAACACACACACACACACAGATTTTCTGGAAAAAAAAAGCTTTGAAGTTTACTGTCTGTGCTTTTAGCCAGTTCACACGTGCAGAATCACATAAACTATACAGACGCCTGTGTGTGTGTGTGTGTGTGTGTGTGTGTGTGTGTGTGTGTGTGTGTGTGTGTGTGTGTGTGTGTGTGTGTGCTGAAAATAGGGTAGATAATTTGACAGATGTAAGTAAGCACTGGCAGCAAAGATCTTTAGTCTTTAAAAAAATAACCCCACCCAACTTTGTTTTATATACCTTTTACTTTTCTACTGTTGCACTTAGGGTTTGTGGTTGCTGTCCCATCAGATCTAACTGGCTGCAAGAAATCTTTTCTTTTTGGGGGGAAGGGGGGAAAGGGGGTGGGGCAAAATGGCAAGTTCTATTATGAGAACTTTTTTTCTTTTTATCCCCTTCTTATCTTAATGGTACGATATGGAATAGACTATTGAGAGAGAGAGAGAGAGAGAGAGAGAGAGAGAGAGAGAGAGAGAGAGAGAGAGAGAGAGAGAGAGGAGAGAGAGAGAGGTGGGGGATGATGATGATGATGGTGGTGATGATGATGATGATGATGATGATGATGACAGAGTTATTCGAAAGAAAGGATCAACGTAAATTGCCCTTAAGTGATTGTTAAAACATACACGGTGATAATAGATAACCTGAGGACTGAGAAAGTAATCAGTGTCGCTTTTTATGTTTTGTTATTTTTCTTTTCTTTTCATTTATTTTATTCTTATTTTTATTTATAGAAATTAAGCAAAGAAAAGAAAAGAAAAGAAGAAGAAGAAGAAGAAGAAGAAGAAGAAGACGACTTGCGAAAGAAAGGACGGTTAGAAGTATGATGCAAATATAAATAAACTCAGTCCCCTCACAATACGTTACCGCGTCCAAACATCCACCAATTCAGACATTTTGGGC
>CM054139.1:55624553-55639553 GCA_028751875.1 Rapana venosa | reverse complement strand
GGGGGGGGGGGGTGAGGGGCAAGAGAGAAAGTAACCTTAGGTGAAACAGGAGGGTACATCACTCGGATATGTAATGAAGCATGTAATGAGTGGAAGATGAGAAAAGGAAAAGGGCAAGGTTCGTTTCTTTCTTTTTTTGTGTGTTTTGGTTTCTTCTTTTTGTGTGCTGGCAATTGAATGTGTGTTAGTCCCACTCGCTAAAACATTCAACGTAGGCTATAGGCCTACCAGTGCATATCTTCTCAAGCAAATGCACAAACCTAGACACAGACACAGACAAAATTAATCTGCCTGCCTGCCTGTCTGTATGAGTATATAGTCGGACAAAAAGACAGACAGACAAATGAACGACAAATGAATTTCAAATAAACAGCCAGGGGGGTGGGGGCATATATATGTTTGTGCTTGTGTGTGTATGAATGTGTGTGAGTGTGCGTGCACACAAATGTAATATTCCTACAAGCCAGTGCTGTATTTCATGCATCTTGCATGTACTCAAGACCTGGCACTCTAAACAGGGTTATCACTTCCACACGAAGGGAAGGGTTTGTGAGTATAGCAGAAAATAAACCCAGCAAAGAAAAAATAGAACACAATTTTTTTAAAAAGTGGGGAAAAAAAAAGTAATGAGACAGATTTAAAAACAAAGAAGGAAGACAAGACAGAAAGAAAGGATTTCAGTAAAGAAAGAAGTAAAAGGAATACACAGAGACACACACACACGCATGCACGCACAAACACACACGCATGCGCACACACACACATGCACGCATACACACATGCACGCACACACACACACTCTCCCTCCCTCACGCACACAAATACACACACACACTCTCTCTGTCACACACACACACCACCACCACCTTCACCAGAAAAAGTATGAGACTGCATGAAAGAAGCAGGCATGAAGGTGGCAGGGAGGATTATTAAGGAAGCCAGCAAAAAAAGGATTATCAGTCTCTGGGGCATGTGAGTCATTCAGAAGAGAATGTCGACATCCTGAACTTTGGCACCGAGTTCTACAATACATCCAGTTCTCTCCTCCCTCTGTGGCAGTCTCTGTGTAATCTGTTGTTTTTTTATTTTGAGGATAAAGGAATAAGCACAATTTGTGCATTTTTCTTTTTTAACATCCAGTCCCTGTGTGTATGCAGTTTTGTCAATTAGTTATCCATTCCTCTGTGTGTGTAGGAGTGATTGATTCATTTGGTCTCTGTTGAGTTGCTTTAAAAAAAATTTTTTTAACGTAAGCACAAAATGCCACTGATGCAGATTTTGTGATATTATTTTTTCAGTAATTTAAAAAAAAAATTAATGCTGTTGTTTACATTATGCAGAATTGAATATTTGCAAGAAAGTTTCTCTCTTTCTGTCCTTTAGATAGAATTTGTATGGTCAATTGTTTGAGTAATGCTGTTATTCTCACATCTTGCAGATTTGCATAATTTCAAGAATCTTTTTCTCTCTCTGTGCCACTCTCTCGTGTATGCATGCACATCAAGCATACGCACACACACATTTGTAAGAAAAAAGTCAAATTATTATAATTTATTAAGCCAAAATTGTTGCAAGAATATATTCATAGAAAAATATCTGATCCCCCAATTTTTCATCAAAGAATGACGACAAAAAACTAATACACCATGGATGCAGTATACAAAAATTGTAGAATTATTATATCCTTACATGTCAGATATTGCATCAATGTCAAGTGAAACAAGATCAAGGCTACTACAACAGGCTATACTATGCACGAGCAACATTTTAGCATCAAACTGTTGCCATATGTTCATATGGTCAGAACAATATTTTACATTCTTCTTTTTTTTTTTTTTTTACATTCAAAATGTGCTGTCTACAGAGAAACAATAGAAAAGGCAGAGAGAGAGAAAGTTAGACTGCCAGCAAGTGCTCTTATGACAGAAATCTAGAAACTGAGCTATTGGAACTTGCAATTCTGCGGAAGCCATAGAGTTAATCACTGTCTCACTCACTTCAAATCATGCCTAACCAACGAAGAAAAATTTGGCTACACTGAATATCTCCATAAAAATTAATAACTGGCATACTGACTTGTTATCTGGTAAGTTCAGGAAAAAGGATTTCCTTCTACAAAACTAGTAAAGAAAAGGTTCAACTAGCAACCTTCAAACACCACACATTAATTTACAACATTATGAAACTGGTTATTCAAAACCTAATAAACAGAAAAATACCCCCCCAAAAAAAAATCTCTAGCTGTATTAAGTATATATCATGGCTGTCAACTATAACAATAAAAACAAAATACTGTCTCTCAAAATCTGAGACAATAAAATTTACAAATAATCAGAGGTGAAAAATGGAAAATACTGAAGAGAAATCAGCAAAAGCTTGCAATTAGATCCACAAATAAAATCAATCAGGAAGTCGATAAACAATATTCTCTTCTATATGACAAACAAAAGCAAAAAGAAATGTTCTTTTAATCAACCATGGATCTTCATTACCATTTGAATCAAACTTTTTTTTACCAGCATGTTAAGTGGCAACAGCGACACATTATGATACAATAAAACTGAAAATCATTTAAGGCAATAAAATTTGCCCCAAAATAAATTTCTTAAAAGAATGTACATGGAATGGAAAATCATGGATAAGTACAAAGAAATAATGCTTTTTCCTAGTAAAAAAGAACAAAGGAAAGATATTATAGTTTGCAAAAGCATATTTACAAATAGGAAAGATACCGTTACTTTGCAAATGTATATTTACACATTTACACTTAATACAGTTATAGAGTAAGTGAAAGACTGTGATATTTATATTGCCAAAAAAAAAAAAAAAGCAAAGCAGTACTGAGCAAAGCATTAAAAGCATCAGTTGGACTCACTGAAGCAAAGAATGATTACAACACCAAAAAAGTCGCTAACTGATAACCACTGATAAAGGCAATGACTACATTTACAAAACATAATCAGACAGTACTGTCAGTGATCCACCCAAATCTTTCTTCACAATGCAACAAAGCACATAATTTTTGTTCAGTTTGGAATACACACTATACAGAATATGCTAAAGCACAAAAAAATGATGAGCAAAACAATGATGACAAAATGAACAGGTCACCAACAGTAGCCTTTACCCATATGACCCAAACAGAAAGATGAACAAGTCAGCTTCAATTGTGTGCGCATGTTACAAAGTGCTCTCCCAACAGGCACACCTGGCAGTGCTTTGGCATACATCATCTCAGTCACTCTTCTCAAACTCACAAGCAGGTAACACACACACTACTACATGATGTCTAGAATGTCTGAACACTGGAAAGATTCAAGAATGTGTTCACGAGTTACAGGGTACATCATCAGTGAATTTAATGACTGACCAAAAAAAAAAATTCCTTGCAAAAATAAATCAGATCCACAAATTTACGAGCTTGTTGCACCATGGGGAACAGAAAATGAAGGAGTGGAACGAAAAAAGACAGGAGTTACAAATGGATATTATGTGCGAGGCAGTCTTGAAAAACAGACTACTCAAATGATACAGTGTTTATATGTAAAATGTGAAACACTTTTCCTGTGATGCTAAAAAAATAATGAACATTCTACGGGATGTATGTGTAGTGACAAACATCAAATTTAGCTGCTTGTTAGTATGATGAAATCAAGCAAAGCAAAGAAAAAAGCCTTATTAATATTCACCATTGATGTGTATCACTTCAAGTAGGGATGCAGTAAAAAAACAACACACCCCACTTTAAAGGGCTTATTGACAATACACGACTACACTGATACAGATTTTTGGCATGTCATTTGCAGCTTTATACCACAGTTGACATAATGTATTTCAGCTTTTAACACTTACAAAATGAATAACAGATTGGAGAAAGATCAGCTTGGATCTCTGCAACAACCTCCAAGCAGCAAAACATGATCAGAACAGTGGGGCATGTAACCTCCAACAAGAGACTGCATACATTTTATAGTTCACGGTGAAGGTACAGAGTATCAAAGGGAAAAGTTGGAGCTACCAGCCAAGGAAAGAGAGCCTCACACAATTCACTTATGTGTCCCATCGTGGTCACATGGTATTAAGCTCATACTTCTGCATGGGTGGGATTAGGAACACTCCATCACAAACGCTTCCATATGGAACCAGTTGAAACAATAAAACGACAAATTATTCATAGAAAGGCGTCCAAGTTGGTCTGAAATGGAACTGCTTTCAGACACCATCTCTGTTTGGAATGCACTCTTTAGCTGGAATGTACACTGAATGTATATCAAAGATGTATGAAAAAATAGCAGTAATAGAAATGTCAGTGCACAGCACTGTCCATAATCTCCACAATGATTTCACGGCTCTAAATATCTTTTAAAAATTCCAGTTGAAAAAAAAGAAGTTTTAAACTGCTCCTTACAATGTTCCTAGCACTCAAAAAAATGTGCATCAACAGTATTCATGAAGGTTTTCTGATATGCAAAGTAGCCATCCTTGACAAAACAACTGGAGAAAATGTGCCATCCTCAAATGATCAGGACAAGCCATTGAATCTTTTTGTGCATAGACAGTCAGGAAAAAGGAATAAGATACAAAAAACATCTGTTCTGGTGTGCACATATATCACCTTTCAGCAAAGAATGAAAGACCGCAATTTGGAATTTCTTCCCACCATAAGTTCTGCTCTATTTGAATTTGTACATATACATTAAGTATTCGATTCATCACAGGAATGTGGAAGGTGACATTATTTTGAGATTTAAAAAAACAACAACAACAGGTATTTATATACTTCTATAAGTATGTACGGAATGTATACAAAATACATTGCTAGTTCTTTAATGACAACAAACAACTCTTTTTTTTAAAAACCCACAAACAAAATAATGCCCAACTGAGGCATACTTGCCCTTCTAGCTGCAGATGGAAGACACAAATTAAGTACCAAGAAGAGACTAGTAAGAAAAAAACGACACACAACATAAGCGATACACCTAAGACAGCAGCAGCAGTCATCACCCCCACTGCAGGCAGCTCGTGGAGACATCTACAAGAAATACTCCAGCAGCGTGGCGTAGTTGGTCTTGTCGGCCCCGTAATTGGCGTTGAGGGTCAGCCTGGTGTTGGTGCCGTAACACTGGCCCACCTTCACCTTCCCTGACCACCTGCTGCCGCCGCTCTTCTCCAGGTGTGTCCACTCCTGGTCCACCACCACCGCCACTGCTTTGGCGCCTGGGATATCCACGCAGAAGGTGACCTCCTCTGGCAGACGCTGTTTCTGAACCTGAGGAAATGTATGGCAGATCTTAGGTTGTGGTCGTGCTTCATCTGAGATCAATCATCTTCGATGAGAGAGAGAGTGTGTGTGCTACGTATATTTATACCAATCTATGTCAGCAATGTCAGCCATATGCCATGTATTCTATGACCAGAAGACACATCCTGCATACCATTCTGTTCAGTTAATGACAATCCAATATTTACGAGAAGTAAGTGTTGGAATCTGTAACATAATTTTATGAAAACAAAAACAAATGCATGCTCCATGAGTTCAGAGAGACATACACAGGAAAGGAGCAGAAATTCCATGGTTTGGATCAAGGAATCACCAGCTTGTCTCACCAAGCAGGAACTGCCCCCCCACCAAATCTATAATAACCCAACCAAATAAACGGATCCAAACAAACAACATTCCCCTCCTCTTCTCCTGAAGTCCCAACATGAACCCACTTCATGTTTTTGTAATAAAAAAGATGCCTGTAAAATGTGGCTGATGTAATTTATCATTTGGGTGATACAGCCATAGGAATAATTGAAAACTGACAGACACGCACAGATACTCATAACTTTCTTTGCACGCACACACACATACATGCACAAGCCACCCCCATAAAATGACACCCACCCCCTCACCCACAAAAACACACACACAAGTACTGAACACCCCCCCACACACACACACACACAGAGACTTGCGCACCCCAGTGTCCCCACCACTGACCTGACTGGCGAACGGCCCTCGCGGGGCGACGATGGCCATGGGCTCCGCCATGAAGCAGCCCTCCTTCCACTGGGCGAACTGCTTGGGGTAGGGGAAGACAGGCTCCGTCACCTGCCGACAGTTCACCAGGTAGTTGTAGATGCCCGGGATCTGCTGACTCTGGTCCGACACCGGAGTCCCGTAAATCTGCAGCTTGTAAAATCCCGTCTGGGGGAAGCTGACGAGGAAGATGCTGTTGGACTCGGAGGTGTTGGAGAAGGTGTAGGTGGAGAAGTCCTCCTCCCCCTCCACGGCGATCAGGTTGGTGAGGACACGCATGGGCTGCTTGCTCTTGAGCACCACCGTCAGCGTGTTGCCGTCCAGGTGGATGACCGGGTCCGAGTGCGAGACCGTGGCCATGCCGAACTCGCCGAAGCGAGGCTGAGGCCCCAGGTAGCCCGGAGGCAGCTTGGGAAGCGGGGCGGTCTTGACGTCTTCCTGGCAGACCACCAGGTACTGAGCGTTGTGGTACAGCGTCTGGCCCTCGGTGGCGGGGTCGTTGGCGAAGACCTCCAGCCCGTACTCCCCGCGGCCAGGCAGGCTGAGGTCGAAGATGGTGGTGCTGCGACCGTCCGCTGCATGACGAACGACTCCAGGTCCGAGTCCCCGATGCTGTTGTGCTTCAGGCGCGCCATGAACTGCATGGGCCGGGGGTGCTGGATCTGCAGCTGGGCCTTGCCCTCCCGCGTCTCCAGGACCGGGGACCGCTGCGGCGTGCTGAGGCCGTAGCGGTGGAACGCAGAGCTGGGCCCCCAGGTCAGGCTGGAGCACGGGGGGAAGGGTTCGGGGTTCGACCCGGGCGCCGTCTCGTGCTCCACTTTGTACTCGCACACCTGGGAGTAGACGCCCTCTTTCTTGTTGCCGGTGTCCTCCTTGGCGTAGATGAAGATGATGTAGGAGGCCGATATGGGCAGACGCAGGCGGAAGGTGGCGACGCCGTTCTCGTTATCCTGCATTCCAAACCTGACCACAAACAGACAGACAGACACCATGGACATGTAGACTGGCTGCTCTATCGTTATCCTGCATTCCAAGACTGGCTGCTCTATCGTTATCCTGCATTCCAAACCTGACCACAAACAGACACACACACCATGGACATGTAGACTGGCTGCTCTATCGTTATCCTGCATTCCAAGACTGGCTGCTCTATCGTTATCCTGCATTCCAAACCTGACTACAAACAGACAGACACACACTGTGTTCATGTAGACTGGCTGCACTATTTGCATGGCTCATAGATGGTAGTTGTGACTATGCTACTTCAATGGCAATCACAGCTTTTAATTTGCACTACATGAAATTCTCTTCACACTCCAAGCCTGACTAGTCATTCAATCGGATAAGCCTTTACTTCATTTTCTGAAACAATAGCAATTTTTCCCAAGAACTTTCCTGGCAAATGAGCACTGGACACTGAAAATGTTATAATTTTTTTAATAATGTATGTAATGAACCTATAAAACAGTACCTTTATCATAGTCAGTAAGATTTTCCTTCACTCTTCCAACTCTCTCTCAATGTGTTTCTCTCAGTCTATTTCTTGCTTACAAACACTCACACACACACACACACAGACCTGCCCCCCACCACACACCTCTCTCAACACCCCACACACCTCTCTCAACACCCCACACACTCTCTCAACACCCTACACACCTCTCTCAACACCCTACATACTCTCTCAACACCCCACACACCTCTCTAAGCAACACCCTACACACCTCTCTAAACAACACCTACACACCTCTCTCAACACCCACATCCTCTCTCACACCCCCACACACTCTCTCAACACCCACACACCTCCTCAACACCCACACCTCTCTTAACACCCTACACACCTCTCTCAGAACCCCACACCTCTCTAAGCAACACCCCCACACACACACTCTCAACCAACACCACCACACCTCTAACACCACACACATCTCACCAACCCACCACCTCTCTCAACACCACACACCTCTCTCAACACCCACACACCTCTCTAAGCAACACCCACACACCTCTCTCAACACCCCACACCTCTCTACAGACACCCCACACTCTCTAACACCACACACCTCTCTCAACACCTCACACCCTCAACACCACACACTCTCTAAGCAACACCCACACACCTCTCTCAACACCCCTCACACCTCTCTCAAACACCCACACACCTCTCTCAACACCCTACACCTCTCTCAACACCCTACACACCTCTCAAACAACACCCCACACACCCACTCAACACCCTACACCTCTCTAACAACACCCTACACACCTCTCTAAACACACCCACACACACCTCTCTCAACACCCCACACACCTCTCTAAGCAACACCCACACACCTCTCTAAACAAAACCACACACACCTCCTCTAAACAACACCCCACACCCTCTCTCACACCCCACACAACAACAAACCCCCCCAAACCCCCACAAACCCCCCACCTGTTCAGCTTCACCCCTCTGTACTCCTCCTCCCCGTTCTCAAACTGCAGGGTGAAGTTGAAGGCCACGGCCACCCTGTCCGCCGGATACTTCAGACGGATCTCCACCTCCCCGCGGCTCCTGACCACGGCGTTGCGGTGCGTGGCAAACTCCAGGCCGAACTTGAAGAACTGGGGCTTCATGTGCGGCATGGTCTCGAACTCCTGCAGGCTGACGCAGCGCTCCAGCAGCTGCCAGCGCGGGTCGTCCGGGAGGTGGGTGTAGATGAGCTGGCGGGGGTCCGTGAGGAAGAAGTACTCGTCCAGCTGGTAGTGGAAGTCCTCCACGGAGGTCTGCTTGCCCACCAGACGCCGGGCCCCCCAGTGGGCGTCCACCAGGCACCAGGTGCCGTAGATGAAGACGGCGTTCCAGGTGTGCTGGTTCTGCCCCGCGCTGAACTTCATGCCGGGGATGTAGTCCGCCCCTTTGGCGTAGCCGCCGATGATTTTGGAGTGAAGCCCCGCGTAGCTGTGAGGAAGGCAGCAAGAGGAGAGGAGAGGGGGAGAGAAGGGGGGAATGGTAAGTAGGAGAAATTCAGGAGAAAAATATTTTTTAAAAATCCAATGTTTTTCAAAACTGATGCAGATTAGAGTCTGATGAGGATTGCCATCATCATCATCATCATTAGCCATTACACCCAGTGGTGTGTAGGGCAGCAACAAAGCGCTTCCACTCCTGCCTATCCTGGGCCAACCTAGTCACTGATCCCCCAAGAGCGCTGCATGGCCTTCATCTCACTTTCTACAGTCCTCCTCCACGTTGCTTGCCAGACACTGAATAAATAAATGACAAAAAGGTAGAACCTGTGTTGTGGTCTGATGAAAGGCGAAGAGTCATTCATTGATGTAAGTCTCTGCAGTTGGGCTTCAGATACAAACAAAATCTGATTTACCTCTGATATCTGGACACTCTGCTTTTAAAGCTTCCAACACAATCTATTTGTTGATAACAGTAAACAACCTGTATTCATAGCAGTCGCTAGTGACCGGCCAACTAGTAACAGTCCCAAGCTGCATGCCTATCACTTACGAAGTACCTGTTGGTTCAATCCCTTGCAACCTGAATAACCAATCCAAAGCTTGAATTGTTGCGTCTTTGATGCAATGACAGCAAATGCCATAGCAAATTTTAAGAAATAACGCAGGGCTTCACGTTTAAGTAAACTGTCCCAAAAAAAAAAAGTCTGCTTTCAATGCTGTCAACACTTTGTCCGGATTGAGATAAAAAGTCACACTACAGACATCATGTACGATGGTAGACCATTCACTATAACAAACAATCTAAGCCATGATTGGACTAGAAAGTACCCCCTCAAGTCATCGCTTTATCCGTAAGCAACCGCCCAATCCATCACCTTGATTTTTCCATAGTATTTTGGATCAAGGGGATAAGGGGCGATCACGCAAGTTTTTGAAGCAATAAAGCTCCCCAGCAATTAAGCAGCGTTCAGAATACCGTTGGATGTGCCTTGTGGCAGCCTTGGTCACCAGGAGACGCAGTTCACAGTCCAAAGGTACTCTTCCATGCTTAGGGTATAAAATTCAGTAAGGAAGAGAGCAACACCCTAAAGTGGACCAGGAGAATGAGTCTCCCCGTCCCCTGCGGACTAAAGTTATGGACCCCTTTACTTTCTTATTTACTATAATATTATTGCCATGACATAAGTTCTCAGTAATGTAACAAAACTTCATACAGCAGCAGAAACAATAATAAACAACAAAAGTATGTTAGTCCTTTTTTATCCACAAAAAAAAATTAAGAACCTGATATCTACACAACTCAAGCAGCTGACAAGTCATGTTGACATAACAATCACAAAACACTGCTACAACAAATATTAAGAACCCAGACTGACATGCACATGATGTCGAAGAGCATGGCGTAGGTGGTGACCCCGGTTTTCAGCCCCATCAGCACCTCCTCGGGACTGCCCTTCTCCACACGCTCAAAGTTCATCTCCTTCAAGTTCTTTGATGCCAGCCAGCAGAAAATCACTCTGGCAAAGAGAACAAGTTATACATGCACATGTGAATAACATGAACAATCACCTTTTAAATACCAGCGGCCATGATTTTTAAAAAAAAAATCAAGAAACTAGACAGGCAGAATAAAGGCATGTTCAAACATGCACGTGTATGCACAAAAACACACACTTCAATGTACCATTTGGAAATAAAAATTGACTTGACTTGACACTTCCAATGACATACATAACAAACATACATGCACATTTCCAATAACATGTATCACCCACACAAACTTCCAATGAAATACATAACAAACACACACACTTTCAATGGCATACATTACACACGTATGCCTGCACACACGCGCACACCACACATGCATGAGTGCATGAACACACGCGTGCACGTGCACACAACACACCTCCAATGGACATACATACCAAACACACTTTCAATGGCATACATTACACACACACACACACACACGGACAGACAACTGCAACAACTGTACCTGACTTTCTCAATCTCGTTGGTGATGTTTTTGGAGTAAATCAAATCCCACACTAGATCCCGGAAGCTGTTGTGATCTGATTTTGAAACCTGCACAAAATACAAAACACACATGCCATCAATATAAGCAAAACACAATCAAATAAAAAAAAAAGTTCACTAACATCCAGCTTAGAGTATGTCCTTGTCTATATACTTGTATATCACACGCACAGTCTATATATCTATATCTCTCTCTCTATATGTATATGTATACTTTTGAGGGGGTGGGACAGTTCAGTGGTCAGAGCACTTACTCTCTTTAAACTAAGGTTAAGCTGCATTGAGCATTGGGCTCCTTACAGATGGGTAGCTCTTCATGTGCCTTGGCTTCAGTACAGTTCCCCCTGTTCACCCAGCTGTAAATGGGTCCCTGCCCTCTGTAGGGACAGGGAAGGTAAAGCAGTGAGGGATAAAAGATGGGTGCTACCATCAAGATGCTGGGCCCTGGAAAAGCTGAGGTCTGTACCAAGATCATGTAATATAACATGTCCTCGCCTCAATACATGAACCCAACACAGCCATACCAAAGGCATAAAAAAAAAGTACATGACAATCAATTAGTTATCATTTTGAAAGGAGAGAGATATTCATACCAAGGGCATAAAAAAAAGTACAAATATGACAATCAATTAGTTATCATTTTGAAAGCACAGAGATATTTTATGAAGGAAAAAAAAGTTACATCATCTTAGGGTTTTACATCAGAGAAAGAGATGTTGCGACAGACAAAGACTGGTGTCAGAAAGCAGGCGGAACAAAAGAGAGAAAGGTAACGGTGCACAGACACAGCAGGAGGGGTGACCTGCGCGTTACCTGAAGAGCGTGATCGTCGACGCTCTGCAGAACCTTCTGGTCGACGGCTTGCAGCGTGGGTTTCTCCTGAGGCCCGGGGATGGGTTCAGGGGGCGGCGCGTCCCCTTTGTCCTGACTGACCGACACCAGCTGGAACTCCTGGGGAGCTGTGGGAGGCGCCTGCCCCATGCTTCGCTTCTGCACCTCCAGGGGCTTGGTGCTGGCCGGAATGACCACAGAGGTGACCATTCTCTGCCCAAACCAAATGCGAGTGTCAAAATTACCCCCTCCAGAATAATGACAGAGGTCCGCTCTTTAAAAAAACAAACCAACCCAAACTGGTTCAATGATTTTTAGTCAAGTCAAGTCAAGTCAAAAATACTTTAATCATTCCATGAAGGGCGATTACATTTTAATTGGTAAACAAATCATGTATCCAGAATAAAATAAATAATTCTGCTGTTTTCTTCGCTGAAATGTGTCAGAATTTTGTACCAATGAAATTCTGCTTTTAGTTTAATTTTATTTATTTTATTCTTTTATATCAAAGATAATGCAATGCTTAATGGTGCGTTAATAGCCACCTCAGCGGACACTTGACTTCATGCCCTCAAACACCATCGGATCACAAGTTAGGCTCACATCAAAAGACCAAGCGTATTTTGCAGAAGACTAGAATCAGCCATGGCTGGTGGTATGACAAACACTAACATGCCCTTTACGCACTCTGGAAATTGGAGGGGACTAGCCTCGGTTCCATGAGATTCAACTTGCCCAGACACTAACCTAACAAATTCAGTGCTGTTCCCAAGTAACTCTCCAAGAAGCTAGAGAAGTCCATTAATCAAACAATCAGTCAGTCTAGGTAGTCAGTCGGAACTGATTTGAAAATTAAAACGTGAACATTCAATAAAAAGTTAAATGACAGATCTTGGGAGTACTGAGTTTTCTGAAGTAATGAATGTGCGATCAGGAATTAAACAGTAAGTAGCAAAAGCAAAAAATTCTCAGACTGAAAAAAAAAAATCATCTTCTAACCTGTTGTGGAAGTCCTGCAATGTCCCTCTGGCCAGTTGCAGGAGCATATCCTGATCCAGGTGCATAGACGGTCCTCTGTCCTCCGCTCATGGTGTCCACATTCCGGTCCGTAGAGCTTGGAGTCCACACATTCTTCTGGCCAGGTGCCTGCATGCTGCTTTGATCAGCGCCAGGAGCGTATATGTCTTTCCTGTCTGTTCCTGGAGCGTAGATGTCTTTCCTGTCTGTTCCTGGAGCATACATGTCCTTTCTGTCTGTTCCTGGAGCATACATGTCCTTTCTGTCTGTTCCTGGAGCATACATATCTTTCCTGTCTGTTCCTGGGGCATACATGTCTTTCCTGTCTGTTCCTGGAGCATACATGTCCTTTCTGTCTGTTCCTGGAGCATACATGTCCTTTCTGTCTGTTCCTGGAGCATACATATCCTTTCTGTCTGTTCCTGGAGCATACATGTCCTTTCTGTCTGTTCCTGGAGCATACATGTCCTTTCTGTCTGTTCCTGGAGCATACATGTCCTTTCTGTCTGTTCCTGGAGCGTACATGTCCTTTCTGTCTGTTCCTGGAGCATACATATCCTTTCTGTCTGTTCCTGGAGCATACATGTCCTTTCTGTCTGTTCCTGGAGCATACATGTCCTTTCTGTCTGTTCCTGGAGCATACATGTCCTTTCTGTCTGTTCCTGGAGCATACATATCCTTCCTGTCTGTTCCTGGAGCGTAAGTGTCTTTCCGTTCAGCGTTGGGGGCCTCAGCATCTCTGGCAGCACTGCCCGGCGTCCACACATTTTTCTGTGCAGCACTGGACGGCGTCCAGACACTCTTCTGAGCAGCGGCGGCGGCTGGCGAGTCAGCGTCCCTCTGACCAGCGCCGGGGGTCCACACCGCCCTCTGCACAGAGACAGGGGCGTAGGCGTTCTTCTGGGCCGTTCCCGGAGCGTCCCCGTCTTTCTGAGCCGACCCTGGCTTCCACACGTTCTGACCGCCAGCATCGTTATCTCTTTGAACAGAGGAGCCTGGAGCCCACACTGGCTTCCTGGCCACAGGGGGAGCATAGGAGATTTTCTGCTCGCTGCCAGGAGCAGCTGTCTCCTGCTGGGCAGAGCCTGGCTTCCACACGCTTTTCTGGCCGGGCGCGTCTGCGTCTTTCTGGATCTTGTTTGGGGTCCAGGACGGTTTTTTGATGACATCCGGCGTGTACGTGACTTTTTGGTAGGCGCTAGGAGCGTCAGCGGGCTTGGGGCCGGAACCTGGCTTCCACACAGCCTGGGCAGGTGCCTCACTCTCTTTCTGGGCTGGGGATGGAGGCCAGGTGGGTTTCTTGAATGTAGGGGGAGGTTTGCTCTTCTGTTCAGTGGTGGAGGTGTCTGAGTCTCTGGGCGTGGATCCAGGCGCCCACACGTTCTTCTTGCCAGCGCCGGGAGCGTAGACCTCCTTCTGGCCTTCTGCTGTCCACGTGGCCTTCATGCCTGAACCAGGGGCAGACAACTCCTTCTGGTCGGTCTGAGCAGTTCCTGGATTGTACACCACTGGGGCAGCAGTGTAGACATCCTTCTGACCAGGGGCATAGGTCTCACCTCGACTGGCATCAGGTGCGTTGATGTTTCTTTGTCCAGGGCCAGTGGTGAACACGAGCTGAGCCGACCCTGGAGCCAGAACGTTCTGCTGGTCACCATCATCAGGGCGGTACACCTTTTTCTGGTTTGGGCTCTGCGCAGTGCCAGGGCCAGAGAAATTCATCTGAAGAGTGGCTGACTTTTCACTAGGGTACTTCTCCCCTCCAGCAGGCACAAACTTCACCTCTGAGACCACAGCCGTTTGGCTCTGATCAGGGACCAGGCCAGTCAGGAACTGGGGCTTCTGGGGGTCTTCCATGCTGCCAGCCACGTAGGGCTGCTGCTGCTGGTACGTTCCTGGCGCTGTGGCAGACACAAACTGCTGCTGTTGACGAGAGTCTGGGATGGAGGCAGACATGTACTGCTGCTGGTTAGGGTCGTGGATGTTGCCTGCCACAAACTGCTGCTGCTGTTGGTAGGTGTCAGGGCCACTGCCGGCCATGTAGCGCTGGTGCTGGTGGGTGTCGGGGATGGTGCTGGTCATGTACTGCTGCTGGTTCAACAGCTCAGGGGGAGGAGGGGGCAGGCTGT
>CM054139.1:55609553-55619553 GCA_028751875.1 Rapana venosa | reverse complement strand
TGAACGGAGAACAAACCAAGGGAGATAGTCAAGTTCACCATCAAGTCCGAAAGTTCTTTCCCTTGAAAAGATTGTTCACATCCAAGTGCACACTGTGGCTGCTGTTACATTTGAATGTATCGAAAATAAAATAAGACAAAGAATGTGCTCAGCTACTTCACAGAAATGTGCAGAAACAGTCTGTAGACACTACAGGCAAAGAATCATAAAAAGATTCAGTCAAATATAAAACATGGAGACAATAGGAAAATAGAAATAATTCTCAGTAACTTAGAACAGCTGTATCTTGTTACCAAAACTGCTGATTTCATTTACCTGTTGCAGCTGACTATGGCAGAGAGAGCATAACTTCACATGATCACATGACAAACTAAGCAAGAGTCCTTCAGTACAATAATCTAGAACACAGCATCCCCCCAACCCTCCCCACCCCCGTAAAAAAGTAAAAAAAACAAACACACATTACATGCAAAACCAGTTCCACACTATCACAGCTCTCACTGCTTCTGTAATTCTACTTGTAACCTTTACAGACAATTCTACTAGTAAACATCGGTACAATAACACCAAACATACATATACAATTAAAAAAAATGGCCAACTTAAGACAAACAACTCTCTACATCATACACGATTCATTCCACCGACACAGACCAAATTCTCCCCTGATGGACACAAAACTCTCACCATTGGTGAACCTCTAGAGCTCTAGCTGAGAAACTGGAGAGCAAAAAAACCCCGCCCCTCCCAACTTTCTCACCATTCTTGGTGCTGATGACGCCGTCCTGATGCGACACGAAGAACATGGCGCACTTGAAGAAGTAGGACTTGACCAGGGGCATGGCCTCGAACTCCTGCAGGGTCACCGCTCTGTCCAGCAACTGCCACTCGTTGGCCTGAGACCAGTGGCTGTAGATCAGCTGCTCTGGATTCGTCAGGAAGAAGAAATCATCGTACTCGTACACCTGCAGGAGAAGAAAAAGGTCTGTTTGAGCGTGTAGAAGTGCACTGATATGACTGTGCACATGCATGCATTCATAACCATTTACAGGGTCATGAGAACACCCACATACATGCCCTCATAATCACTTGCTTGGTCAAAATGCATTTAATAGCTACAGCCGTAACGTAGAAGTGACAAGCATAGCAGAATCAGAAAAAAAATCTCGCTTTGTATCTATATATATAGTAATAGATATGCACGCACATACTTTTGTACACCCACAAAACAAATCAAACAAGAAAACTCAGATTTTCACATGCATGGGATTTTCTACCTTCACAATGTGCATACAACAGCAAGAAAACTCACCAGATTTTCGGCGACGTTCCTCTCCGACACAAGGTAGCGCGTGGCCCAGTGGGAGTCGATGAGGTACCAGTTGCCATCGACCAGCACGGCATTCCAGCTGTGGTTGTAGTTACTGTCCTTGAACTGGTTGCCCGGGCGATAGTCCAAGCCCTTGGCATAGCCCGTCAGTATTGTGGAGGTCAGCCCTGCATACCTGCACGCACAGTGTTATTTCCCTTACAAACTGAGTCACCTCTGACACAGAGACGATGTACAGTGGTATGGGTGAAAAGGTGTAGGGGGCAGGGAGGAGCTCAAAAGACTGGGATGCAGGGAAAGTGAGAAGAAAGGAGAGATAAAAAATTAAAAAAAGAAGGGGGAATGGTAATAAGATGATACGCAAACCTGAATGATCTCAATACCTAGTAGCTACAAAAATGTGTTGTAACCACCCTCACATGCACACACACGCGTGCATGCATGCACACGCAACACACATACTATCATAATTTAGTATTTACTGTCAGATTTGTTTTAAGTTGCATTCTCTCTCTCTCATACACACACACATACACACACACCACACACACACAATAACAAACACACACACACACTGTGAATACACAGCAAACCCATACCTGCACAGAACCTCGAAGGTTCGGGCGTAAGTCCCCTGTCTGTTTTTGAAGGACAGCAACACTTCCTCAGGACTGCCTGGCTTGGCCCCATCTTTGAAGGTTATGGCGTGCATGTTTTTAGAAGTCATCCAGCGGAAAATGACACTAGGACATAACAACAAAAATAAAAGATAAAAGTAAAAAGAAAAAAGCATTGAATGACAATCAATGAATATCAAGGTTATATGAAAATACTAAGGGTACAGAAACAATAAGCGGTCAGAGAATCATGCTCTGATGGTGACAGAAGCCATGGGCTTGAGGCTCTGCTGAGGTTTTCATTTCAGAGGATTTAACCCCTGGAGTTAAACATTGGTACAATCTCCATATCCCTAAACGTCCTTGGAATGAGAATATAACCTAATGTCCTGTGTGTGAATGCACACACAACATCTAGTGCACATACAAAACTGTATCCACTCTTTGTAGGGCTGCCTAAGGCTGGAGGTATGGATGACACAAATATACCCTGCATGCACCCTGCCATTTGGAAAGTGATGGGCTCTGCCAGGTTTAGCTTGCTCAAGAGACACTGCCTGAAAATCTGAGTGCAATATCCCAACTAAACCTCAAGGAATTAAACACAAAGACTTGACAATAAAATCTATACATCAGTTGATCTTTTCAGTGCCCTGTGTCAGCTATTGCTGTCATGCTTCAGTGCATCTTCTGATGTTCTGCATAGTTTACTTTTTAACATCTTTCTTCATCAAAATATTCCATGTCATTCTGAAATTAATAAGAAAAGAATTGTGCAAGTTAAAAGGATAATTTCATATTCTGTTATTCGAAACACTCATGGGGAAAAGTCTTACCGGACTTTCTCCAGCTCTGATCTGAAGCCAGGGCTGTAGACCAGGTGCCAGACGAGGTCTGTGAAATTGTCATGTTCCACCTGTGACACCTGTCAACCAACACATAATTATCACATCAGCAGTTGACAAGCACCATTATGCTTTAGTTTTCTTTTGCTTTTGTCTTGTTTTGGGTGGGTTTTTTTCTGTTTAGCTGGTTAGTTGGTGGGTTTGTGGGTTTGTGTTTGTTTCGTTTATTTGTGTCTGTTGTTTTGCCTTTTTTTTGGTTATATTTGAAATCATCTGTTCAACCACACACTGGTCATCTAAATAAGAACACAACTATTCATTACCAGGCTCATTCTACCACATGACTCCCAGTCAACAAGCCAAAGGAATCTGTCAAAATGAGGCTGCCAGAAGGCCACTGACCAGGAAACCCAGCACTTCTTCCACTCGAGTGTTGCAGCAATGTGCCTTCAGATCTGATGAGCACAAAATGGCACCCACTGAGCCCCTAATAAATAATACAGGCTTAGACAAAGCACCAGATTAAAAGAAACACCTACTGTGAACTGGAGACTACTACTCTAACACAATCTCACCATATTGGTATGGATATAGAAGAGAATGAAAACTACATCACTATGAAACTGTGGTGTAAATGAAATACTACAGAAATGGGTTGACTTTTCTTTAATGTCTAATAACTATTCCTAAGGTTAAGTAGTAAACAACTGTCAGAAAAGCTGGACAACAGAGGCTTCTGGGAGAAGAAGGCACACATGACTGAATTATCTATTCTTCTATCTGACAGCCATTCATAACATCTAGAAAAAAACCATGAGAGAGAGCTGGACATCAAAACATCCCCCCTCCCCCCCAATAAGTCCCTTTTCTTCCTCTTCTTCTGTGTTCCCTGGCCATGTTAAATTTTTAATCTGGTCTGGATGGCAAAGTCTACAGTCTGTCATACTGACCCTGCCAGTTCCTAGCATCTAAAGCCCCTTGCAGCTAGTTTTAGTAATTAAGTGTTTCGGTTCTGAACTTCTTACACTGTAGAGGTACCAGGCTTCATCGAGACCCTGTCTTCACTATGTGATCAGGGTGCTGTGAAGGATCACAGAAGGAAATTACATTTTCCTCTAGTGTTTGACAAAGAATCAGGCTGACTGTAAAAATGATTACACTCTGAAGACTTGATTTTAACTTTGAGATTATGAGACAACGCTGAACTGTAACTTCATTCTACACTAAAATCCCAATGTCAACTGGGTTTTCCTGGTAATGCTGTCTGCAAATTTGTGTGTCACACAGGCTTTGAGCAACATTATGACATTTCTCTTTGTGAAGGGGAGGAAACTCAGCAGTGTGGCCCATTTCTTTAATCCCTACAGCACACTCACACCTGAGTGAGAATCAGCCAGACTCCTGTGTCACTGATTGATAACCCGAGATTTGGGACGCACATGAAACATAACAGTAAAGAAATCACAGTCACACTGGAACAGTCTCTGGAAAAATTCTACAGAAAACCTGACCACACTAATTCACAATAGTATGCTGACCCCACAACCAGTAAAGAAAATTATTGTAAAAAATGACATTATGGAGTGCAGCATTATTGCACAGAAACCCATTTTCTAAGCATTATGAACTGCTGTACTTAACAAAATAAGGTGGTGAAGGTAAAGGTGTTCCCATAACCTATACGGGGAGGTAGGGGAGTGAGTCCTCAGCTTCTCAAGAGACCAGCATATTGCCCATCTCCTCTCCCTCATTGCTTTACCTTCCCTGACTCTACACTACAGCTGGGTGAACAGGGGGACTGTACTGAAGCCAAGGTGCGCAAAAGCTCACCCATCCACTTGGAAACCATGCTCAATGCTGCTTAACCTTGTCTTGGGGAAAGCAAGCGCTCTGACCACTGAGCTATCCTGTCCCCATAACACAACAGAATGAACACAATTACAAATCACACACTGCAACATTTGAACACGTCAAGTAAACGCTGCAGCTAGCACGTGGCCTCTGTGTGTACCTGTATGGCATGGTCGTCGACGTTCTGAAACTCCAGCACGCTGCGGTACAGGTCTTCTTTACGGAATCGCGAACACCTTGGCGGTGCATTCACCTGCCTCTTTTCTGCATCGTCAGGCTGGAATCCCGGGGGTGCCCTCGTTGCCATGATGTGTCAGTCAGCTCCTCTTACCTCTGTGAAAAAAAACCAGACAGAGATTTACAGAACTATTCATCACAATTCAAAAGAAAAGGAAAGCTAAGAAAAAAAACCGAACACAGAAAAACAAACGTGTGAAGAAAAAAAGGAAAAACACATAGACACACAAACACACATATCTATATGCAAACACACACAACACATATCCACACACACATACACAAATGTACACACAAACGCACACTTTCTCTCTCTCTCTTTTTCTCATGCACATGTGCATGCATTCATGCACGCTCGTGTGTGTGCATGCACGCACGCACGCACGCACACACACTCTCACACACACTCTCACAACACACACACACACATTCACGCCCCTTACGTCCTGTTCCTTCACCCACACAAGGATTATTACCACTTGAACAGACATATTTCTATGCTTCCTACACTGCCCCCGCACAACACAACACAACACAACACACTATTCAAAGATACAGCTGACTGATCTCCATAAGGAGCTCCTTTGGAAGGTATAGAATAAAATTTGTAGCCATTTCAGCACATTTCATACGGCCATGAGTCGCTTAAAATCATGACCTTGTGCGAGAAATGTGCCATCAAATAAATGTGTATGTGATGTGTGTGTTTGTGCCTATGCTCATGCATGCATGTGTGTGTACATAAATAAATGTATGCATGCGTCGAGGGCGTATGCTCATATATGAACACATACATAAAAGCAAGACTGTTGGTAAATGTGTGTGGGTGTTATGTACTTTTAATAAAATACCAAAAACAAAAACCATAGAGGTTTCATCATCAGGATATTCTCAAAGTTTGTCAAACTATAAAACAAAATAACATTTTCACTCTTTTAAAACCTCCACACTGGAGCAGCACTCTTGCATAAAAAAAGCAACCGATATATTTTCAGTGGACCCTTCTGCATACATTCAACACCTATCCACTTTTCACAGAAAAGTAGGCCAGCTATGGGCAATGGTACAGATAATGCATGCAGCTGTGTCCAGCATAATGTAAACATTCCTAGCATGCACCCTGCAGAGAGATAAGCTCCACTAGTATGGTATTTAACTGTAAAGCAGCTATGCTAGGAGAACTTTATGTGCGTACGCACGCACGCACACCCACCCACGCATGTATGCACACACACACGTGCGCGCACACACACACATGTACACACATACACATGCACATGTACACACATACACATGCACGCACACACACAAAGATGAACCATTACACTAAGACACAGACACACATGCTGTATCTCTAGAGCTCTCTATCGCTCTCCCTCACACACACTCACACACACACACTCACACACACACTCGCACCCACCCACACACACACACACCCACACCCACACACACCCTCACCACACACAACCAGTCTGTCTATATCAATATATATATATATATCTCTATATGTCTGTCTCTCTTACAACACACACACACCTATCCACACCCACACCTTCCCCCCCACCCCCACCCCACACACTTCCCCCCTAAACCAGCCACCACTCACTCACTCTCTCTCTAAGCGTCACCATTTCAGTGTACAGCTCCAGGTATATATACTGTGTGAATGCAGGCAGCTGAATATATATTATACCATTCATACCTGACTGTCTGGGCACCCCCACACACACACAAGGAAAAGGTAAAACTGATCACCTCCTGCTGCCTGCCACAGTCAACCTTACACTGTGAATAATGTGGGGGTAGTAGTACCCTGGCTTCACAGTCACAAAGGGAGGGGGTGGGAAGGGGATGACAGTGGGATGGGTGAGGTGTCACAATGATGGGGGTGTAGGACAGGGGGAGGTGGTGGTGGTGGTGGGGATGGGAAGACAAGGAAAGGAGTTGATATATTTTTCAGGAGGGATGGGGGTGGCAGGTGAGGGGAGGGGTGTGGGGGTGGGGGGGTGAAGTGTGTGAGATGTTTAGGTGTTCTGTGAAGAGAAAGAATTTTTGCAGTGACTGACAAATTTTAATTTTCTCCCCCTTTAAAGACTATGAGAAAAGAACACATATTATATTAGAGGAGGGCACTCCCATTACAGGACAACCCCACACAAGGAACAATAACAAAGGTGTGAGTAACAATGTCTGAATCAAAGGGTAGGTGTTGTAAAAACAATCCCCTGTCAACAGTCTCTATTTCAGTCCCTCATGCTTATTCTCTCAGGCTGGGAGTAGTCCACATACTTAACATAGGGCTACTACTACATTTGCTAAATTAATGATAAAAGATAAACAAAAAAGCAAAATAAAATTTAAATCTTAAAAAAATGATAAAAAGAAGAAAAAAGAGAGGATGAGAAAAAAATCACTTGTTCATTATATACAGTTTGCTTTTAGATAGGTAAAGAAAATGCCTATTTTACCCCCCCCTCTTCCCCAAAATCTTGTAAACATCAAAAATGCACATATCTACACACACACATACACACAGAGTACTTACAAAACTAATGCAAACAAAACTTCACACTAAAGATATTTAAATCAAACAACTGACACACAACCTAGCAAATCAAACACTCACTCACTGTAAACAAATATGTGATTTTTCACAACATAAAACGAAAATTATCCACCGAAACCAACACACAACTCTCCTTTGAACAAACCACAACTAAACTAAAAGAACCCACAGAACACCACTGACACTATATTTACAATAGATCCATGTCAGCCTACACAAACAATTTAAGGGCTTGTTTTCTGAACAGCAGCACGCACATTCTCTATCTAGCCCTTGTTGTTAGTAGGGATTGAGCCTGGGCTTGTGATAAAGCGGAAATTCTCTGAGGGACAAGGTGTTCCTTGTCTGTGTCATGTTAGAGGCTAGCTTAGCAGGCCGGCTGGCTGGCCGGTTGGTAAATAACTGTGCCCAGTCATCTTAAAGGATTTTCCCACACCCTCTTGCCAGGACACAATCAGTGGCCTGCACAGGCTGGTACAGGGGTCTGCTTGCCTGCCTGCCTGCCCATCCTGGTGTGTGTTTACTCCTGTGTAGCCAGAATGAAAGCCCTGTGTCAGCATGCGCAGGGGGGGCTGTGACAGATTGTTTACAAGTGGTCTTGTAGTTTGTATGTTGCAGGGGCATGTATGTATATATATATATATATATATATATATATATATATATATATATATATATATATATATGTTTATTTGTGTTTTTGTGCTTGCGTGTGTTTTATGCAAGCAAAGCAAAATGTGTGTGTGTATGTGTGTGTATGTTGTATGTATGTATATACATACATATATATATAATATATATATATATATATATATATATATATATGTATATATGTGTGTGTGTGTGTGTGTGTGTGTGCGTGTGTGTGTGTGTGTGTGTGTGTGTACACATGATACATGTCTTTCTATCTGTGTTTGTCTGTCTCTGTCTCCTCAATTATCCTTACTATGGCTTTTTTTTTCACCCAGGCAAACAAAAGATCAGAGAGATAAAACAAAACCCCAAACAATAACTTCACCCAAGAAACTGCAACACAACAACCATGATATTGCATTGAATTACATCATTACATATGGAGTCTTGACAAAAGCCAGAAATTAAGTGTTCACACTGAGTAATACTCTGATAAGAAAAACGCTTAATTACTGCCGGATGTGTTACAACTGAATTCACTTGTGCTTCTTCTCTGAACTACAAATTTCTTTGATAATCTAAAAGTGCACAAGCACTGAATGATATTGTTAAAGATTCTGCTCTTTCCTTATTTCTCTATTGTGTTCCACACACACACACACACACACACACACACACACACACACACACACACACACACACACACTCTCTCTCTCTCTCTCTCTCTCTCTCTCTCTCTCTCTCTCACACACACACACACACTCTCTCTCACACACAAACACACATACAAATACACACCCATCCATCCATACACACACACACACACATACACACACACACACACACACAGAGCTTTAGAGATCAACACAATATAAACTGTACGATCAACATGTAGAGCTCTCTTTCACCCATAAGCAAATTCACAAAGTAAATCACACACAGCAAGAAAATGATTCATGGTTTTTTTAAAATTCTAAATCTCTAGTCAATGGACCAACAACCACAGAATATAAACATTCTCTCTCTTCTCTTAATCGCAAATAAAACCAACCAAACAATAAAAAAAATCTCACCCTTATCTGGCAGCTTTGAACAAAATAACTTCCCTCTAAAATGAGGAAAAGAGAAAGGAGAAATAGGCCCGCTACTGATCAACATGTTTTGGTAACACTATTATGCAGTCCCATTGTGAAATGCTTTTGATATGCACACACACACACACACACTAACCCCTATCTGTAAAGCTTCCTCTTTAGCTGATTTTTGAGGAAATTTGTGTATGATATATTATTTTCCCTTTTACATTGATTTCAATACTGTTTCTCACTGCAGCCTGAGTGAAAATGAAGGGTGGGACGAGGTGGAAAGGGTGGGGGGTGGGGGGTGTCCTTTACTACTTTTTATGAAAATGTAGTTCCCTCCTCCAAAAAACTTAAGTAGTTTATCTATTCATTTATTTATCTATGTATGCATGCTATTTCATCTTCTATTCCATACTTGTTCTAATCCAACATCAACCCCAAAAATATCACCTACTGACCTAGTCTTTTCTTTCCCCTCTTTCATCTATTGCTTGCTAATTTTCTGTCTTTTCTTTCCCTAAGTTCATTCTAGCCCCCTTCTGTTCCATTCAAGCAAACCCTGACACTTTTTTTTCTCACTTTTGTATACATACGTTCAATATGCAATGTTTAGCATTATCAAGTAAATAGGTGACTTCATAATTTACAGTTTGTAGATCTGTGTATGACTTAATAAATCAGCTATTGTAAGAAAAAAGGGTGAACTTTATACATTCACACACACACACACACACACACACACACACACACACACACACACACACACACATCCCCCTCCCCTCCTCAGGCTCCTGTTACTTCACTCAATTCTTCTCCACCATGTTTTGCTCCAGTCA
>CM054139.1:55589553-55599553 GCA_028751875.1 Rapana venosa | reverse complement strand
ACGCACAAAATACACAGTCTGAATAGCTACGAAACGAGGAAAGAATCCCCCAACAATGAACTCATCAGGAGAACTGACAACAGAGAGGAATGGAAGGCCATGATCGCTGATGTCTGCAACAGACCTGACACATGAAGAAGAAGAAGTTGTTTGCTATTTTTTCTGTCAGATTTTTTTGCTATTGTGTTGTGTTGTTTTGTATTGTCTTTCTCCTGTCAGAATGATTATCTCCTTCACTCCCACCCCACCCCCACCCCTGTCGTGCATTGTCAATCAACACACTACATTACATTGGTCCGCTAGTGAACAGAGTGGCTATGGATGGCACTTGACGGACGAAACCATGGGCTCTCTGTGCTTATGGCGGTCGTGTGCCAATGCCCAGGGTCTCGCTGATGCTCTTTTTGGGGGTGTGGGGGGGGGGGTGGCGGGAGGGGGGGGGGTGCTTTTGGGGGGGTGAGGGGGGGGGGGGGGGGGGGGGGGGGGGGGGGGGGGGGGGGGGGGGGGGTTGATGCGTCCATTCTTGTTGTCTACTTCCCTGGAGAGTGCCATGGAAGAGTCTTTGAATGGGTGTATCATCTGGTAACATAACCATAATACGCCTTCCGTTTAAAACAAAATAGATATAAATTATGGCTTTTCTTTATTAGTTTCTTTTTTTTTTAATTTTATGTTAGAAGATCATTCTGATCAATGTATGTGCCTGTCAGTGTTGCAATTGCCCTTCATGGGATGGTTAAAGTACTTTGACTTGACTTGGTTTGACTTGACAATTGTTTTTTATCGTTGTAGATAGGTCTTCACTGCGACCTGGTCTTTACCTGGGATGTGGTCTCTTAGTTGATGTTGCGCGCTTACTCATGCTACAGGCTACACACCAGTATCAATTTGGGGGTCATGTAGTAGTGCGAGTGGAAAAAAAAAGTTGGTGATCTTCACATATTTTTTTAAGCATGAAAAAATGTACTGTGCACTTGTTTTTGGGATTGAGGACATAGAGCTGTACCAGGTAGTCACGAAAAAGTTGGAAATAACCATCAAATGAGGATTGCCTATATTCCTACAGCGCTGACCCCGCGCATGCATATTGCGGTAAGGAAGGTAGCAGACAACAAAGGACTGAGGGGGTACAGTGTTTGCTGAAAAATTAAAAAAATTCAAACCTACCAAATTTGTTCAAAATCACATGAGTTTTGAGTCAGAGGCTAGTCTTTCACAAAAAAGTGGTTTTTATTTCTGTGGATGCCTTAGTACGTGCGGTATGAATATGAGTCTCGTAGAAAAACAGAAGGAAAAGAGTGATTTTTAAATACCGGTGTGCAGCCTGTATAATGCACCCCACGAAGGTAGATTGCTTCCGTAGCATCGAACTTCAACTGCTTTTGAATACTTCCCCAGCCTGTTTGTAGCGTAGGTCCGCTGTATCTTCATAATATGAAGATACAGCGGACCTATATTATGACCAATGAACTGTCTAAAGGCTTGGTACCTTTGTTCACCGGTGATTGTGCTCGGTGCGTTAGATGCTGAGTAAGTTTGTGTGATGTCAGCAACTTGTCTTGGCATGGATTCTTCTTTCACAGGCATCTGCCGACAGACAGAGAGGCATGCCCAGCTTTCTCAGTGAGACAGCGGGGGAAGAAATGCAACTGTGTACGTACATTTCCCCCCATCAAACTTCTCGATCAGGATCTTTGCCTCCCCACCCCCTCCCCGCCATCGCACGCCTCTATTCATATCATATTTTTCTCCTATACATTCTACACGCGTTGGTCCAGCAGTATCGATATCATTGTAGCAGTTGTCATTCGTTCACTTGAAATTGTGTTTACTGTCATTAAACTATGAACAGTTTTTACTGAGCGTTCATTGTTAAATACACGATTTCTTCTTCTTCTTCTTCTTCGTCGTCGTCGTCGTCGTCGTACGCTTAGACAGCAAACATTGTTTTGTCCGTTGACCTAGAAGCGAAAGCCACGGCAACATACGCGCGGTCGTTTAACCGATACGCATTATGAACTGAAACAATACGGGGGCTGTTGTATGTTCACATGACTTGAATACAGTCAGCGTTGTGTCTAGCAACTTGTCAATTCCGCTCCTATTACGGCATAGGAAACGCTATGACGGGACGTGCCAGATAACAGTACAAGTATGCCGACTGAGTCACTCTTGTTTACAATGAAGAAAAGTCAGTGCTTGTGCGGCTATGAAACCTTGTTTCGGGTTGGAGCTTCCTTAAATATTATATTTTACAGATTTTGGAATCTTTCACAATTGCGCATGTCTCTGAAGCGAAGAGAAAGAAAACAGACACACATAGACAGACAGACAGACAGACAGACAGACACACACACACACACGACTAGCCGTATACACACACACACATACACACACACACACACACAGATTAAAAATTTTTTAATTTCATTTCGAGGATAATGGAATAAGCACTCGAGCTTTTTTCATCCATTCCCCGTGTGTATGCACTTTTGTAAATTTTGCCATCTGTTCCCACAGGCACACAATGGCATACTCTTCCGAAAAGAGGAACGGGTTTAACGTGTGTGCAAGAGGTTCTGCGTGCGTGCGTTCGCAAACGGGACCTCGGTTTATAATTATAGTCTCATCCGAAGGACTTTTGAGGAGGGTGGAGTCGGCACTGATGTTAACTCCAGAGAAAAAATCCTCTTCAACCAGAATCGAACCCGGATCAGCAATCACGAATACATCAGTGTAACCACCAGGGTATCGAGGGAAGAGGAGAGAGAGAGGAGAGAGAAGAGAGAGAGAGAGAGAGAGAGAGAGAGAGAGAGAGAGAGAGAGAGAGGAAGAGGGGGGGGGGGGGGGCAGACATTCATTTTGGTGATGGAATTTTCTATGGCAAATCTTTGTAACATTTCATATAGAAAAGTGGCATCCTATTTTTACTAAAAAAATGTTTTCACAAACATTTTGCATACAGTCTCTCTCCGCACATCCTCGCTCCACTAATCAGACAAGTCGGTGTGACGATTTTGTTATTATGTGTAGCTCCTTTTATTCATCTGTCTTGTGTACAATGCATCTGTCGTTTTATTTCTATAAGCACATCGATCTGTCTGTCTGTCTGACTGTGTCTGTCTGTCTGTCCGTCCGTCTCCCCCCCTCCCCGTTCAGTAACTTCATGCCTGCACTCAATGACACATGTACATGTCTGTTTGGGCTTGCACACTGCATGGTTAAAAACAAATAGTAAAACAAAAACAAAAACACTTCAGAAAGGTGATCACCAATTTTCCATTTGAGTAATTATTACCACGCAAAACCACACATACACACAGGCAATAAAACTACGAATGGCTGTGACATAACATATCCGGAGGTAAATAATAATAAAAGTTGATTAAAAAAAAATTCTACCCCGAACTCAATTTCTGAATATATCATATTTTCAAAATAAAAGACACGAAGTAGACATCTTTTACCAGCCATCTAACATTTTATTTATTTATTTACTTATTATTAAAGAAATGGAAAATTATGCAACGTTAGGCAAATCCATCTTATTTATTTATTTATTTATTTATTTACTTATTATTAAAGAAATGGAAAATTATGCAACGTTAGGCAAATCCATCACAACTCACTCTAGTTGATATTCCTTTATAATCACGTGTGCACATACAAAGTATGTCATTGCACGCACTCCCCCGCGCGCGCGGACACACACCACCCACACACACACACACACCCCACACACACACACACACCCACCACCCACACCCACACACACCACACTCTCTCTCTCTCTCTCTCTCTCTCTCTCTCCTCTCTCTCTCTCTCTCTCTCTCTCTCTCTCTCTGTGCGGATGAGACTATAAACCGAGGCCCCGTGTGCGAACGCACACAGAACATTTTGCGCACACGTTAAAATCCTGTTCCGCTTTTGGTAAGAGTAGAACATTGTGTGCCGGTGGGAACAGATAGAATTTACAAAACCGCATATACACGGGGATTGGATGTAAAAAAAACCACATAAGCGCTTATTTCATTATCCTCGATATCAAAAAAGAATAAAATAAAAAATATATATTGCTCTAACATTGTGCTAGTGGCTCTTGCCATCCGAATAATTATAAACAGTATATTGTAAAAACCAAACGATCATCTAAAAGTCAAAAAAAGGGTTCTCCTTTAACTGGCACTAGTCGGAGTAACATCACATCAAAGGTTAACGGGACATTTAAAGCCTAAAAACTGATAAGGAATGTATATAAAACAAGCTTTAAAATAATTATGCATGCAAACACACAGGTAGCTGTTGTGCTTCTCGTAGCAGTATGTCAATATGAATCTTCCAGGTATTTGTGCAAAACGTTGGTGACTAGTATTACATACGGTTTTGAACAGTACAGATGGCAAATAAAAATGCTGATAAGAAAAGCGTACAAGCGTGCAGATCTTTTCTGCTTCTTTGAAGAAGACTTTTTCGTGTTATCTTTTTCGTGTTTTCTCGGGATAATAATTATTGTGTGCACACATATATTTTTGTCCATCGATTTCAACATTTTACCTTTGTTACTGCACTGATGTGGTTGAACACACTTTTCTGCCAAACCTTCTATTAACACCTTAGACCATCTACTATGCGTTCATCTGTGCATGTTCTATTTCTGTCATCATCTATAGAAGTCTATCTGACACCAAAAATGTACATCGATTTTATATTATTGTTTTTAACAGGCTCAGACGTCTTCCATCTTCTTTCACTTAGCGCGCACGCGCTACACTACCCCCACCCCCCTTACACTCACGCACGCACGCACGCGCACGCACACGCACGCACGCACGCACACACACACACACACACACACACACTCTCTCCTCTCTCTCTCTCCCTCTCTCTCTCTCTCTTTCTTCCTACTTATCTCTATACATTGTGACTGTTCTATTGTTCATACTTTCTTTCTTCCACATCATAGTTTCCCCCACACAACTCTCAACCCTCCCTCAACTCCCAACTATTCATCATCGGAGAACTGCGGCTCTGTGTTGTACGGCAGGATGTTAAAGTCAGGGGCGTACACCGCAGGATTGCCATTGACGTCCTGCACACAATCGGAGTGGCCTCCGCAGGCAAACCTGTGTAAGCGCTCCTCTCTGCTCAAGGGGTGGGCCTCTCTCGCCGCCTTCACCGCTTGCGCCCACTCTGCCTCGCTCAGGGGAACAACGTCACCGTATTCGTCAAGATGGTGTCCCAAGTGCTCGTTCCTTCTCCTCAGATCCTCGTCCATCGGGCCTCCGTTAAGCTCGTCCAGCGCTCCGTTGTTCTCCCTGCGAGTGAGGAAGCCTTGCATCCCCGCTTCTGCGTAGTTCTTGAGGCAGGTAGACGCTACCCAGCATCTGTGGCTGCTCCCGTCTAAGAACTGCACGTGGTATTCTGTGACCACAGCGTCTTGTTCAACCTTCACCTGGATGTAATACCCGTCATGGGACTGGCAGACAATGCAGGGCAGCCACAGGGGGCCCGTCAGACGCGCCCACAGCAGATCCCCCGTCCTCCAGGGGAACAAGGAGGGCGGGTCTGGCGAGGAGCAGACCCAGGTACAGTGACGCTGCCTGTCGCTGGAGGACGACGTGGAGGGCATGTTGAACGCGTCTTCAGGGCTGAGGTGGCCTCCCCTGCCTGGATGGTTGCCGCTGCTGTAGCGGGATATCTGCATGGCCAGCTGAAGGTCGGGGTCGTCAGAGTGGGAGTCCCCACTTCTGGAGTTATCGCTGTCGCTGGACAGGGATTCACGATGGCTCATCCCCTGTCTTGCGTGCAGGCGGTTAAACGAGGAGCGGCGAGCAGTTCTGCCGGTGTGAGCGAAGCTTCTGGGGCGAGTGCCTTTACCCTTGCTCATACTTTTTCTTGAAGGTGTAGACGGGAATCCTAGATTGTCTTGTTCCTCTACGAAATCGTCTGCTATCTTGTCTTGCGTCCGTTTTCTTTTGGGATCTTGTGGTTTGGGCTCGTTCCAAGCGTAGTTTTTATTTCGCTTCTTGGTTTCAGGTGAACTGTCGGTATCAGAATCACCGCCACGCTGTATTGGATATTCACAGTCGCTGGAGTTGTCAGTCCCCAGCGCTAAGTTGTCATAAAATGCCGCCAGTCGGCTATTGTGACCCGCCTCGTCTTTCTCTGGCGTGGCGAGATCATTTGCGCAATAATCATCATTTCTCACACAATAGTCATCGTTCCCCACATAATATTGATAATTTTGTACAGAGCATTCATCGTTTCTCCCGTGATATCCATCGTTTCTTACGCAAGACTCTTCATTTCTCACATAAAATTCATCATTTCTTACGCAGTCTTCTTCATTTCTCACGTAATAATCGTCATTTCTAACACAACCTTCATTATTTCTTACGCAAGCATAATCATTTCTCACGTAATAGTCATCATTTCTAACGCAACATTCATCAGCTCTCACGCAAGAATCTTCATTTCCAACACAATATTCATCAAATCTCACGTAACAGTCATCATTTCTTACGTAGCCTTCATCACTTCTCACATAATCTTCATCACTTCTCACGTAATCTTCATTTCCTATGCAGTCTTCATCACTTCTCTCGTAATCTTCATCACTTCTGACGTAATCATCATTTCTTACGCAGTCTTCATCACTTTTCACGTAATCTTCATCACTTCTCACGTAATCATCATTTCTTACGCAGTCTTCATCACTTTTCACGTAATCTTCATCATTTCTTACGCAATCTTCTTCATTTCTCACGTAATCTTCATCATGTCCTACGCAGTCTTCATCACTTCTCACGTTATCTTCGTCATTTTGTACGCAATGGTCGTCATTTCTCGCGCACCATTCACCGCTTCTCACACAATCTTCATCACTACACATTGCGGGAGGTTCACTGCCCTCAGACAAGCTCAGCTCCTCTCGTCTCGCTGCAGTATCTTCACCCCCAGCACGCTGTTCTCGCGCTTCCACATACTGGTTCTCCTGTGAATCTTCTTCTGTCACCAGGTTGTCTTTCGCTGCCGAAGCGAAGGCACTGGTCACCGTGCTGTCCAAGACCAAGTCTTCGTCCTGGTCACAAGCATTGTAGGAGCTGCAGACACTGTGTTGGAGTAGGTCAATGCCGTCCTTTGGATTTTCGGTCCGCTCCCGAGCTGGTCTAGCGGGTAGAGGGCTGTATCTTTTACTCTGCACCAGTCTCCTCTTTTCGGGCCGAATGCCACCTTCCATTTTGTCCTGTTTTGTTGTTGTTGTTGCTGTAGAGAAGTAGTAGTAGGAGGAGGAGTAGTAGGAGGAGTAGTAGTAGTAGTAGTAGTAGTAGTAGTGGTAGTGGTAGTGGAGGAGTGCCGGTTGATATCGTGGTGGAGGGTTGTCCCTTTTGCTCCAAGACTTCTCGTCCACTGTCCGTGGGTTTAGCGTTCAGGAATCTGTACGACACGAATGTTTTTCATCAACACTTTCAAGTTTTCGATCAATGAGTCAATGGATGGACAAATGAATGAATGAATGAATGAATGAATGAATGAATGAATGAATGAATGATTCAACTTTCCCACTATGCCACAACATATCTTTGCGTGAAAAAATTTGACATATGATCTGCAAAATGGAGGATTGACTTAACTGTTTCTGAAATTACAGTTACGGTACTGTCTCACAGTGTTCAAAGGGAGTTTTCCCCCCTGGAGTTAATGTCAGTGTCGACTTCCCGAAAGTCCTTCGGATGCGACTATAAACAGATCCCGTGTTTGAACGCACGCAGAGCATCAGCGTACTTAATTTTATTATCCTCGGAAAAAAAGGAAAGAATTCGCATAGACAGAGGAAAGGTTTCTAGTGGGGCTTTCTCCTTCCTCATCCTCCTTGAGGGGATAGCTCAGTGGTCGGAGCACTCGCTTTCCCCCAGCTAAGGTTAAGCAGCATCGAGCGTGGTTACCACTTGGATGGGTGACCGTTTGCGCGCCTTGGCTTCAGTACAGTCCCCCCCAGTTCACCCAGCTGTAAATGTGTACCTGTCTCTTTAGGGTTAGGGAAGGTAAAGTAGCGAGGGAGAGGAGATGGGCGCCGCGCTCAAAATGCTGGACCCTTGATAAGTTGAGGTCTCTGATGCCTCACTCCTCTACGACCACATAGGTTATGGGACACTTTTACATTTTTACCATCCTCCTCAAGTGTTTTTCGGAAAGATTTCCTTTCACTGCCTCTGGCAGATATTTCCCCTTCAATGCAACCGTCGTTCTATAAGGAAAACCTTTACCTGTCAATTGCCCAGTGGTTTTCTACATTCTCTCCTACAAAGGCCAGAAGTACACATTTCAGGAAGTGGTGCAGTTCGACAATTATTACAAAATACATAATGCCGGAAGCATAATTATTAACATTTTTTCCCCACCAAGGTCAACTGAAGAAACAGAGCACTTTTGACAACTCTCTACATCACCATAAATAAAAAAAGATTTGTCCATTCATTCACGTTTCTGTGATAACCATCACAGCATATTTATTAATGAAGCCAACAACTTCATCACTTCACTTGAATGCCATACCGCTAAATGTGATTTCAGTCATTAGAAAAAGCCAGTAACTTTTGCAAAAAAAAAGCACATCTGCCGTCAGCCAAATCCTACCGTTGTAAATTTACATGAGAGAGAGAGAGAGAGAGAGAGAGAGAGAGAGAGAGAGAGAGAGAGAGAGAGAGAGAGAGAGAGAGAGAGAGAGAGAGAGAGAAACAACATGTTGAAGGTAGTGAAAAAGTAGCTCGCAAAATTTTTGGTATCGATGTATGTGATATAAGCCATTAACCCCCCCCCCCCCCCCCCCCAAGTAGCTTTACAAACAAGAATCTACCCCCTCCCCACCCCCGAAAAAAATCCCATCAACAAAAAAAAAACCCCCAAGCAAAAAAAAAAAAAAATAAAGCGCAGTATCTGTTTACCACAATCTCCAGCAGTAAATTTACTACATCAAAACAAAAACATGTTGAAACCAGTAAAAAGAGTTAAATCCAACATGTAAACCTTAACAACTAAACTATAACTATAACAGTGTTAAACACACTTACCTGGCTCTGCTGTAAGAGTTCCGAACGGAGCAGCGAGCTAACTGCAGACACGGACATGACATGTAACGAAGCGCTTCATCCGTGGACACTGACTGCTTGACTGAGGACCCTGGCTGACCAGCTTGGTCAAGGGCAGGTGAATCCTGGTGTCAGTGTTATCATCTGCTTTCGTTCACTTGAAACACGAAGTTGCACGAACTGCTCGCTTGTTCTTGCCAGCCAGAAGCACGTGTGTGTGTGTGTGTGTGTGTGTGTGTGTGTGTGTGTGTGTGTACGCGCGCGCGCGCGTGCGTTTGTGTGTGTGTTGGGAGGAGGGGGGGGGGGGTACTGGTAAGCGCACATACATGTACACGTAAGCATGCACGCACGTACATAATGCATGCACACACGCACACACACACACCAAATAAATAGTCTACCTATTTATTTAAAATCAGCTCCATCGAAACAAACGTTCAAGTAACTCTTGAAGAAACATCTGATGGACAAATTGTAAGTCCACTTTTATACTCGAGGTTACCTTTGTTTTGGCTGCTTTGTTGTTATTCCTACCTTTTTTTGTTTTTTTATTTTTTTATTTTCTTCATTTGTCGGTATGACTTGAGCTAATGTTATACCATCTTGGTTTCGTTTTATCACGTTTGTTAATCTGGATTTATATATACAAAATCCTCATATATTTTTGTTTTCAACATGTATCATCATTGTATTTTGAATGCTTTTATATGTCAATTTTCTTGATTGTTTTCTTTTTGGTGAGGGCAGGATGAGAAAAAAAGTTGTGTAAACTTAATCTTTTACCCTCAATAAAGATAATTTTGACTTGACTTGACTTAAAACACACACATCTGTCTAAATCACATTTTTAGTGGATAGACGTTAAAAAATAATCACTTTCTCTCTCTCCACTGAAAAACAACAACTCAAAA
>CM054139.1:55582053-55584553 GCA_028751875.1 Rapana venosa | reverse complement strand
GTGGACATGAATAATCGTGCTGATGTTTAGAAGGTCGGCAAGAGAAATTCAAACCATGTTTAATATCTCAGCATTTATCCCACATCATTGAAAGATATTTCAGGAAGTTTTTTTTCGCAGAAAGAAGACCCAAACTTAAAAATATTGGGCATATAAAACTGATAAGCTTGTGGGTAAATATACCATCATTGTTTTATCTCCGCCTCTAACAGTAATTCCAGAAGGTGTCTTTTCTCCAATAACACAAAACTGGATATATAGACATTTTTTCTTCTTCTTCAGGAAACATTTCAGGGACATGTTTCATGCTGCTGTGGTTTGGTAGATGTAGAACACAGTGTGTTGTTGCAAAAGAGATTCACGGCTGAATTAACGCTGTACTGAAAGGTAAGGTAGGTAAAGGTGTCTCATCACTTATGCAGTCGTTGGAGACCGAAATGTCGGAGACCTCGGCTTCTCCAAGGGCCAGCATATTGAGGGCCGGCGCCCATCTCCTCTCCCTCGCTGCTTTACCTTCCCTGTCCCTGAAAAGGGCAGATACCTATTTACAGCTGGATGAACTGGGGGACCGTGATGAGGCCAAGGTGCACGGGCGGTCACCATCCACTTGGTAGCCACGGTCAGTGCTGCTTAGCCTTAACGTGGGGACAGCGAGTTCATGCTCTGACCACTGAGCTATCCTGTCCTCGTTCTTTCAAGACTAGCACCCAAACCATCGCTCTTGGCCACACACTGGTGTTATTAAATTCATGGACTTGAATGGAATTAAAACTGCTGCCACTCTTCCCCCTTCCGAGAGAAAAGAGACGGGGGTAAGGGAGGAGGGGTGGGGGGGGGGGATGGCAGGCGGAGGGGGAGGGGGGGGGGGGGAGGAAGAAAGAATGTAAGGATGCAAGATGGCGGGAGTGTGGGATGTGGCAGAGAAGCAGGGAGGGAGGGAGGGGGGGAGGGAGGGAGGGAGGGAGGGAGGGAGGGAGGGAGGGAGGGAGGAGGGAGGGAGGGAGGAGGAGGGAGGGAGGGGAGGGAGGGAGGAGGAGGGATGGGAGGGAGGGATGGAGAGTGGAGGGAGGGAGGGAGGAGGGAGGGAGGGAGGGAGGGAGGGAGGGAGGGAGGAGGGATGGGAGGGAGGGAGGGAGGGAGGGAGAGGGAGGAGGGAGGATGGAGAGGAGGGAGGGAGGGAGGGAGGAGGATGGGGTGAGGGAGGGAGGGAGGGAGGGAGGGAGGGAGGGAGGGAGGGATGGAGGGAGGGAGGAGGGAGAGGAGGAGGGAGGGAGGAGGAGGTGAGGGAGGGATGGGAGGAGGGAGGGAGGGGGAGGGAGGTGGGAGGGGGAGGGAGGGAGATGGAGGGAGGAGATGGTAGGTGAGGGAGAGGAAGGGGGAGGGTGAGGGAGGGTAGGGAGGAGGGAGGAGGAGGGAGGAGGGGTGAGGGAGGAGGGGATGATCTCTTAATCAACATTTCAAATCAATGCTCAAAATGGATGAAAAGACCCGGAAGTTGTTTGAGGTAGTCTTCCCTTCAGCTGAAGAGTCTTTAGAATTTCGTGGCTGAGAAAATAATGATGATGGTATTGTTGTAGTTGTAGTTGTGGTTGTTTTTGTTTGTTTTGTTTTTGTTGGTGGAAGAAACCATTGTGAATGGAAGAAGGCAAATGTTTTAATTGCATTGACGCCAATGTTTTTTTCTGTTGCTTTATTTATTATGATTTTATTTTAATTTCTAATTCTTATTTTTTCTCCATGTCTCTGTCTCTCTCTCACACACACTACACACACAACACACACACACACAACACACACACACACACACACACACACCAAAACAACAAGGACAAACAAACACACACCACACACACACCCAACACCACACCACACAACAAAAAAACACCACACACACAACACGCCAAACACACACACACACACACACACACACACGCACGCACGCACAGCACGCACGCACGCACCACACACACACCAAACAACAACACAATACGCACGCACGCACGCACACACACACACACCACACACACACACACACACGCACCACACGCACACACACCACACAAACACACACATTTAATCCTCGAAAGGCATGGCATCAAAATAAGAACGTTAAAAGATCATCAAAAACTGGACAGGAAAGAACCACACTAATCATCCACCCTTTATACCATCTCTTCAACACAAGCAAGAACCAACACTTCACCAAACAACAGCCACACCCACAGCAGCAAAGCCCAGCCCATCACAACCCACTTACACGACACACCCACACAGCCCACAAAATCCCACACAGCCCATCACAGCCCATCACAGCCATCACAGCCATCGCAGCCCACACAGTCCATCACATTCCATCACCAGCACCAGCCCATCAAAAGCCCATCACAGCCATCACAGCACAGCCATCAAAGCCCATCACAGCCCATCACAGCACACCCATCAAAGCCAATCACAGCCCATCACAGAACAGCCCATCCAAAGCCCCATCACACACCCATCA
>CM054139.1:55564553-55574553 GCA_028751875.1 Rapana venosa | reverse complement strand
GTGTGTGTGTGTGTGTGTGAGAGAGAGAGAGAGAGAGAGGAAGAGAGAGAGAGAGAGAGAGAGGAGAGAGAGAGGAGAGAGAGAGAGAGAGAGAGAGAGAGAGAGAGAGAGAGAGAGAGAGAGAGTCTGTCAGTCTTTGTGATTTGCTTCGTAATGCAGTATTTGATGTGGTGAAAACTCTTGAGCACAGATTGCAAATGCATGAGGAAAAGCTTATTTACTCTCCTAAAAGATAATGCCCCCCCCCCCCCTCTCTCTCTCACTCTTCCCTTTTCTGTCAGCCAGTCTTGGTTTAATGAGTCCCCGAAATAGACACACACAGAGACATAGATACAAACAGATTAAAAGAAAAGCAAAACAAGCCAGGGCCATGCAGACAGATAAAGCATTTGTATTTTGGTCCTAACCTTTTAGTGATCAGAAGCATAGCCCTGTAGGAGGAGAACAGCCAGATCCTGGAAGAAAAGGTCGTAGCCGGTGTCATTAACCGTTCTCCTCGTCCCTAACTGGATCAAGACATCGTCCCTAACTGGATCAAGACATCGTCCCTAACTGGATCAGGACATTCAACTGCACGAATCCGGTCCTAACATAACTGCACAAAATATTTTTAAACTGCTTAGCATTTCTCTTCATTTTCAACACTCACGAAAATTTCTTTTCTTCGTTGTCAAACGCTCAGAGAGCAACTCCCGAGGCCCTGACAAATGCTGCCGTGCGCTGAAGGCCCTCCAGGGGTCCGAAGAGTTTGTCCCTCATCGACAGGTCAGTAGGCCAGATATCGGCCCTCTGGTTTTGGTGTGTTGGATGGACAGGTCTGGAGGAAGTGTTCCACTGTCATGGGAGAAGTGCCACAGGGGCACACCTCAGAATCACCCATATGATGAATCGCACTCATGGAAACATGACCAAAACAAACGGCAGTAGTAAAATATTAAACAAGTAAAAGCTATATTAAACAAGTAAAAACTAAGTGGAGACTACGAGTATAAATCGAGTAATTCCTAACTTTCGTAGGAAAATCTGTTAACCTACTGACTTGATACGCTCACAGAGACATAAGGAATTGTCAGATTTGAAATCTTCTGCTTTCCGATTAAAAAAAAATCATTAAAAAAATCTTCTGTTATTTCGAGGATGATGGAAGTTTGTTTCCCCGGCAGCCGTCCTGGTAAAGGTAAGGACGAATGCCAGTTTTGACAGAAAGATTCCAGCCCGGTCGGGGAGAGGAATTCGTACCTGCGTTGAACCTGTCCACTTTACAACGACTATCACTTAAGGACACAGTGAGAATATCAATTCTTCCACAGTTGGCCGAGTGTAGGGGCATAGTTGACCTTGAGGCAAGTGTACCAAGGAGAGCGGGTACTCCACTCGGTGTACATAATAACGGTGTTTGTTGGTACAAGTGACCGTGGCTCAACTTAGAACAGGTTTTTCAGCGACGGATATAGTATTTGTTGATTTCTCATTAAGGATCTATGGGCTCTCTATTTGTCTGTCTTTATTTTTAGCTTGAGTTGAAGTTAAAATACTCAGGTTAGTTTTTGGGTGTGGTGTGATACTGTTGTGATCGAGGCGGTAGGGGGGGAGGGATAACGTTTTTAATCGTCTTTTTATGTAAATTTCTCTGACAGTTCTGAAGGTTTTTCCAACGTATGCACACACAACACACAACACAACACAATCACCTATCAATACACACTCCTGCACACAATCACACACACACCAACATCACGCAACAACAACTACGAACGACACACACACACTCCACTAAACCAAAGCCCCACACACTTATACACCACAACTCCCCCCTCACTACACTACACTCTAAACAAACGTCATTTTACTCCTGACATGCAAAGATCACACAACACCTAACATCAGTTTCCTAACTCAACAACACAAGCCAAAACACAAGCTTTGTCGCTGAGATTTCAATCTACGAACAACCAACGTGTTACCAAAAACTTTATTATCTACTACAGTATGTGTTTGCTCCACTTATAGTCAAAGTCACAACGGGACATCTGTGTATTCGACCATTTTTGACTCAAAACGAAGGCAAGCGGCGCTGCATTCCGACTCTGAAGATTACCTACATAGAACGGTCTTTCAGTGACCAAGGAGAGTGTAGTGAAGCCACACACCTACTGTATTATACCATAATTTCTTTGTCAAACAGCATCGCCCAAACCAAGCTGGCAGCTAGAGAGAGATCAATCTCTGTACCCAACAGAAGCTGACCACTAAAAGTCTTTTATACTGTCAGTGTGGTGTGGTGTCTCCACAATGATCCATAGGGGCTGGAGGTTGTCCTCCGAATGTATACAGGCCTTTGCCATTGTTTGTTGGGCAGTGTTAGAACCCATGAATCATTTTGGGAAGACATGCCCAGAAGAAGCAACAAGAAAAGAAAAGAAATGGAATTCGCTTTGTCACGGTTTTAGTAGATACTGACTGGGTTTGTTAGGAGGGGCTTGGTTTGGCGTTGTGAAGTGTTGATGGCGGGGGGACGGGGGAGGGGTGGGGGGGAGGGGGAGGGGGTATAAGCAAAAAAAAAAAGGACGTACTGCCTCATCATTTCTGATGCCTCTGTGTGTATTCCTGTATCATTATACGTATTTTGGTACCCCCTCCCTTCCCCTCCAACAAAATCACCATCAAAATCCCGACCCAAAAACTTAACAACAAACCAACAACAAAAAAAAACACCAAAAAAAACAACAAAAGCAAAACAGCACCCCCCTCCCCCCCCCCCCCCGCACACACACACCACCACACGCACGCACACGCACGCACGCAGCACACGCACCACCACCACGCACGCACGCACGCCGCGCGCACGCACGCAGCACCACCACCACACACACACACACACACGCACACACACACACACAAAGAACGAAATCACTAGCTGTATCGTCACTAATCAGCGACGAAAAGAAGTGTTATCTGCCCGGCAGAACAAAAGAAGGCTAATAATGGAAGGAAGAGGTCATAGCTGTGGAGATTTTTCTACAGCTGACCAAGAGCTGGACATGACTGGACATCAGATTTAGTAGCTACAAAAAGAGAGTGGTCACTCTGGTCAGTCTAAACACGGTGTTTGTCCATAACAAAACTACCCAGGCTTAATTTAGAACCGGATAAGTTTGTAATTAAAAAAATTTTTTTTTTCTTTTTCGGCAACGTGTGTGATGGTTGTTGATGTATTGTTAGAGGTATTGGCTGAACTCGTCTTGGTGTTTGAAATTCAATTGATGTTTAGTTGAAGTTGCAGAGGTGAAAGGTTTATGTTTTCTTTGATTGTATGTTTTTGTGTGTGTATGTTTATTTATTTTATTTATCTATTTATTTATTGTTTGATATCGAGGATAATAATAATAATAATAATAATAATAATACTATATGGAATTTATATAGCGCTGAATCTTGTAAAAAACAAACAAATAGGATAATGGAATAAGCACTCAGTAGCTTTTTTACATCCGGTTCCCGTGTGTATGCGGTTTTGTAAATTTTATCATCTGTTTCCACATGCACACAATGGCCTACTCTTTCAAAAAGCGAAACAGGATTTAACGTGTGCGCAAGATGTTCTGCGTGCGTTCGAACACGGGGCCTCGGTTTATAGTCTCATCCGAAGGACTTTGACATTCAGTTCACATTTTTTTGGTCAAACTGGGAAGAAAGGGCGAAGCTGGGAATCGAACCCACAACCTCACGTGCGCGCGCGTGCGTGCGTGTGTGTGTGAAAGTGTTTGCATGTGTATGTGTGTGTGTGTGTGTGTGTGTGTGTGTGTGTGTTTGCACATGTGTGTGTGTGTGTGTGCGCGCGCGCACGTGTGCAAGCACGGGCACAAATGCATGTTTGTATATGTATGGTTAAACTAACATCCCCCTTTTGTGGACGGATATTGCAACTGAAACACACACACACACGCACACAAGAGAGAGGTATACTGTTCAATGCATGTTGAGAATAAGCCTGGTTGTTTTCTATAATTTGTTTGTTGTATTTTTGGGTGGCCTCAGTTGCATGCAGGTCACGGAGCACCATCTTTTGGGGGTTTCTTTTCTCTTTTCTTTCTTTTTTTCTTTTTTTTTTTAAAGTGAGTTCTTCACGTGCCTCTCTTCATTGGCCCCAAATCCCCAAACAAACAAACACCACCCCCCCCCCTCCTAAAAAGACCCACACTTTTTTGTTGTTGCCTTTTTCTTTCATAGAAAGATATCTTTTCTATCCTTTCTTTTCTTTACATGAACCTGCCTTTCTCTCTTATCTTATCTACTGTCTGGAGCAATAGCTGCCCCAGTGTGAACTGCTTGCTGCCTGTGTTCTATTGGTATTCAGCTGCAGCGAACATTCGCCCGGGTTTATAGTTGCTCTAGTGTGTGCTGTTGCCTGCGTTTCTAAAACGTGTGGAGGAGTGATTTCCATCTGTCCGAGTTTAGTTTTTGCTGCAGTGTATGTGTGGGAATGTTGGCTTTCCACTCTTTCATCCAGTTTCACACTCATCATGATAATTTGTCATGCCCCTTCCCTAGTTCCCTAGGGCACATAGTTTAAAAAAAAATATTTTCCTTTTCTTTCTGACTCTAGACTCTCCCATTTTTTGTGTTGTTATCCACGTGTTCGTCTGTTTGTCTGTCTCTATATCTATCATCATCATCATCAGACCCGTGACCTTGGCGGTCGTGGGGGAGACACGAAAGACGATGCCGTGGTAAGCCTCCTCCATCCATCTCGGTCCTCGGCTCTGCGCAGTAGTGCCGAGTCATTCATCCTAGTCCATTCTCTGATGTTGTCCATCCATGACTTGTTCTGTCTATATCTATACAGGTTGAAAATAAGCCCAGTCGTTTTCTATAATGTGATTGTCCATCAGTTCGTCTGTCGGTCTATTTCTATGTCTAAACTATATGTTTGAGAATAAGCCTAGTTGTTTTCTGTAATTTGTTTGTCCATCTGTTCGTCTGTCTCTCTGTCTATACGTCTATGCATGTTGAGAATAAGCCTAGTCGTTTTCTATAATTTGTTTGTCCATCTGTGTGTCTGTCTGTATGTCTCTATGTCTGTCTGTCTGTCTCTCGTTTTCTTTGTCTTCGTCAGTCTCTCTCTCTGTCTCTCTCTCTTTCTCTCTCTCTCTGGAACTAAAAGGGCGTGCTGTTAGTAAGCTGCTGCAAATTTTTGCATTTAAGCTTCAAAATGTCAGCTACTGGCCTTCCAGCAACTGTAGTAACAACTTTAAATGCCCTGCTGATCGACAACGTCCTATCGAGCTGGAAAGTCGCGGGGGAGAGCGGCAGCGTTGTCTTCGTCTTGCGACTGAAGCCAGTTGACAAGTCAGTATCAACAGAAATGGCGGACCCGAATCGTAATTCGCGAGTTCAGTATTTTCGCAAGAAGTGCCCTTCCCAAATCCGTCGTGACGTCCAAAGAAGTAAACAACATCAAGAAAGACAGGCAAGTCGTCAGTGTGACAAGGACAGTGTTTTGGAAGAGCCGGTGTGACTCCCTGTGACTCCCTGCATCGTGAGAGAGTGGATGCTGAATCAAAACAAGCCAGTGTGTACACAGAGCTGTGTGTTGACAGTGCAGTGAATGTCCCAGCCACACTAGATTCTCTTGATTTGCTGTGTGAACCAGCAACAGACAGTAAGATCGGTGTGTCTCCTGAGTTGTCTGATGTGGACGAAGAACAAACAGTTGACTGCACAGTGGATGACTCTCATACTGGTATTGTGAAACAGTATGTGTCTACTCTAACTGACAAACGTGTGCAGCGTAGATTAAGGGACAGCAAGAGAAACACACGGTTTCGAAAGGTGGTCGTACATAGTTCGGTTGATCAAAACATTGTGATGTGTGAATCAGATGACATCACCCTGGAATACTCTTGGAATGGAGATCCTGGCGAGGAATCTAAGTGTGTGTTCTGGTACATCAAGCAAGAGGAGAAAAACATGTTGCCAGAAGAACGTGTCAGGCTTGCCAGACTTCGTAAAGGGAAACAGTGTACTAACACACAACACACAGCGACAGTGGTGGCGAGTGCTGAGCAGGAGTTACATCATCTTCGGGACCTGATCCAGTCTTACATGGGCTGACTTCGCTGGCTGTAGATTGGAGAAGGAAAGGGTGGTTTGAAAATTGGGACACTTGAGACACAGACAATAATGTATCGAATCTTGATGTACATACCACTACTGCCATGGTTTCCATGTCATTGTAATCGCGTCGCGTTCGATATCGTCGTTACCGCGCCGCAGCGCTATATGGCTTGATCGCTAAATAGCAATAAAATTGTGTCAATTGTCAATTGTGTGTCTCTCTCTCTCTGTCTCTGACTCTCTCTCTCTCTCTCTGTCTCTTTGTCTCTCTGTCTTTCTCGGTCTCTGTAACCAACTCTGTCTCTCTGTCTCTGCCTATCTGCCTGTCTGTCTGCCTGTCTGTCTGTCTCTCTTTGTCTTTGTCTTTGTCAGTCTCTCTCTCTGTCTCTCTCTCTCTCTCTCTCTTTCTCTCTCTCTCTGTCTCTGACTCTCTCTCTCTCTCTGTCTCTTTGTCTCTCCGTCTTTCTCTGTCTCTGTAACTTCTGTCTCTCTGTCTCTGCCTGTCTGTGTTCTATTGGTATTCAGCTGCAGCGAACATTCGCTCGGGTTTATAGTTGCTCTAGTGTGTGCTGTTGCCTGCGTTTCTAAAACGTGTGGAGGAGTGATTTCCATCTGTCTGGGTTTAGTTTTTGCTGCAGTGTATGTGTGGGAATGTTGGCTTTCCATTCTTTCATCCAGTTTCACACTCATCATAATAATTTGTCATGCCCCTTCCCTAGTTCCCTGGGGCATATAGGTTTTTTTAAATTTTCCTTTTCCTTTTCTTTCTGACTCTAGACTCTCCCATTTTTTTGTCCATCTGCCGTGTGTCATCGGGTTTTCTATGTTCTAAACTACATGTAGTGTTAAGGAAGCAAGAGCACAGTTCGAATTTCTACATATTCGGTTTGTCCATTTGATGTGTGTCTGTCTGTATCTGGTATGGATCTTCAAATGTGTTTTGCTCGCCTGTCCAACTGTCCTTTTCTCATGTACTAATGTGGCAGTCTCTCTCATCTTCGGCTTCTCTCAGGGCTCTTTGGCGATGGGGGAGGGTGGAAAAGGAATAGCCCTATGGATCGAAATTTGCATCCTACCCCAAATCTGTATAACCCGGTTCGATTCCCGTTTACGGGCAGCTATTTTTCGCTGAGAGTTAACAATCAGTGAGTCTCTCTCTCTTCCCCAAAATCCTTCGGTCTTTGCTATCCAGGCTTTCTCGTTCTGTAACCACTCTGAACTCTTGTCTCTGCCTATCTGCCTTCTAGTCTGTGTCTGTCTGTTCTCTTGTTAGTTGTAGTCTCTTTGTTCTCCTTCTGGTCTGTGACACCTTACACACCTGTCTCTCCGTTTTGTCTTGGATTGTTTTGTCTAGCGTCTTTAAGTGTCTTTGTCCTCTTTTCCTCAATTAAGATATTAAATCATACTTACTGATCATGTTTTCTGTCTCTGTCTCTTTTTCTCTCTCTGCTCTTGTCTCTATCTCTGTCTCTTGGTCTCTCTGTCTCTCTCTGTCTCTATCTCTGTCTCTCTGTCTTTTCCTGTCTCTCTCTCTTTCTTCTCCAGTCAGGTTTTTAAAGTTGTATGCTTACATTATGCACTTTACATTTTGGATGACTTGATTGTTTTTTCCTTTTTTGTTTGAACAAAAGTTTGTAATTTGTCTGTTGTTTGGTTGAGATAGTTGTTGTTGTTGCTTTTTGTGTTCTTTTGCACAGAGGGCTGGTTGTAAAAAGCATGTTTGCTTATGCTATAACCCTCTTTAAATAAAATTCATTGAATTGAATTAAGTTCAATGCTCTCTCTCTCTCTGTGTCTATCTCTGTCTGTCTGTCTCTCTTTCGCTCTCCCCCTCTCTCTCATCAAATCGAAACATAAGATTGTATGATAGATTGCAGACGTCTCTTTGAAAAGCCCACACAAAAGAGCCAAAACCCCCAACCCCTTAAGTGTTCAAGTAACAATCCCTTTAAACCAATTATCAGAAATTCACAGACAAACTGCAGGCGCCACGTAAAACCACTCTGTAAAGAATTTAATCGTAAAGTTCTCACTTTGTTAAAGTCATAATCCAACACTTGGGGAGGTGGGGGGGTGGGGTAGGGGGGGGAGGGGAGAGGGGGCTGGATAGCTCTCCCCAAGCTAAGGTTTGACAGCAAGCATTGAGCATGGCTGCCTCGCGGATGGGTGACCGTTCGTGTGCCTTGGCTTCAGTACAGTCAGTCCTCCAGCTGTAAATGGGCACCTGCTATCTTTAGGGTCACAGAGGGTAAAGCAGCGAGGGAGAGAGAAGACGGGTGCCATTCTCAATATGCTGGCTCCTAGACAAGCTGAGGTCTCTGACATCTTCGCTCCACAGCGACCGCGTAGGTTTGTGGGAAAACCTTTATCTTCATTAATCAAAAGACCTTGGAAACATCAACAGCTATTAACCACACAGACACACGCAGACACACAGACAGACACGACGAACAACACACGCAACACAAAACACACACAACAACACAAAACAACACACACACAACACAAACACAACACACACAACACACACACACACGCACACACCACACCACCACACACCACAACACACACACACACACACACACACAACACACACACACACTTTACACAACACAACACACCACTCTCACAAAACACAAATTACACGACTTAAAACAATCACCACACAAACAAACAACCCACCCCCACACCTGTTAATGTAAATTATTAATGTAATGATGCACTCATCTGTCGACTTATATAACATTACAAACACAAAGATAGGTGATGAAAAAAAAACAAATGCATTGGCTATTCTGTACCATCTGGAAAAAACCTGGACTGACTAATTGACTTGGACTTGATTGACAGACATGCACGCACCAAGGTGTGGGGGACCATGCAATCTCAGGCGAGGACGACACGTCCAACCACGACACACACACACATTGGGCACACGTCCAGCCATCCAGTGTTTTCACAGACGAAGGTGCATAGGGAACGAGCCAAGTTTCGTAGTGTCTTTTTTTAAAAAGAACATGATCCAATAACGTTAATTTTCTTCTCCTCTCCCCTCCTTCCTCCCTCTCCTCCTCCTCCCCTTACTCCACTATCACTCTAACTCTATCATAGTCTGGTCTATACCTGAGCTCCCTGACACTGTACATTTTTGATTTGGGATCTTTGGTGAATTGGCAGCTTAGTTTGTGTGGGTCGTGTGGGGCTTGTGATGGTTTAGCGAGTTGATTTGAACGTCTTGCTACAGGCGTTGTTGTTGTGTTGTTGTGATGCTCTGCGGTTAGTTCTCAGTGTTGATTGAATCGAGTCGGAATGGTGAAGGGGGGTCCAACGCTTTCGTATTAGTCTTTGTTGCTCTTGAAGAAAAAAGCGTGTTTTATTTTTCTTTCTTTCTTTCTTTCTTTCTCTCTCTCTCTCTCTCTCTCTCTCTCTCTCTCTCTCTCTCTCTCTCTCTCTCTCTCTCTCTCTCTCTCTCTCTCTCTCTCTCTCTCTCTCTCTCTGTGTGTGTGTGTGTATGTCTTCTCTGTTTCTGTCTCTGTTTTTCTTTTTGTCTGTCTCTGTCTGTGACTGTCTCTCTATGCGGCGTGTTTATTTTATTTTTTAGTTTATCAATTTTTTTCTAAACTTATATTTTGAGGATAATGGAATGAACACTCATGTGCTTAAAAAAACAACAACATCTAGTCCCCATGTGTATGCAGTTTTGTCAATTTTGTCATCCGTTCCCACCGGCTTACAATGGCCTACTCTTCCGAAAAGCGGAACAGGATCTAACGTGTGCGCAAGATGTTCTGCATGCGTTCGCACACGGGGCCTCGGTTTATAGTCTCATCCGAAGGACTTTTGGGGAGAGTGGAGTCTGTACTGAAGTGTGTGTTTGCATGCA
>CM054139.1:55552053-55554553 GCA_028751875.1 Rapana venosa | reverse complement strand
CCCCCCCCCTCTCTCCCCTCCCACTGTCCTCTTGTGAATGGGCATCTTTCTTATCACAATAAACCTTTGTCCTTGTCCTTATCACTGTCATTGTCTCTCTCTCTCTCTCTCTCTCTCTCTCTCTCTCTCTCTCTCCCTCCCCCCTCCTCTCTCCCTCGCTCTCTCTCCCTCTCTCCCTCTCCCCCCTCTCTCTCCCTCCCCCCTCTCTCTCTCCCTCCCCCCCTCTCTCTCTCCTCCCTCTCTCTCTCGCTGACTGCTAAGCTGACAACAGGGAGACATGCTGAGGACTGGTGTTGATGGGGATGGGGATGGTGATGGTTCTAATCTCAGGTGAGTTGCTTCCTCCAGGCTGGCTCAGAGACTGAGCTGTAAATGTCGACAGCAGAGGGCTTAGTGGGTGATGATGGTCTGTGTATGTTGGCCTGGAACAGGCACCACTGAAGAAATCCGGCAGCAGCGCAGGGCCTCTCTGGTTGGTGGCCTCATGGTGGTAGCGAAACGTTGATAAGCTCAAAATGGAGTTCTGGCCACAGGGATGCAGGACAATCTTGGGAGTAGCTGGGGTGGGGGAGGCTGAAGTCAAACTGTGGGAGAGCAGCTGAAGAGGAAAGTCAGAAGATGCGGCAGCAAAAATGCACACACACACACATACACGCACACTCACTTACAAACACACACACACACACACACACACACACACACACACACACACACACACACACACACACACACACACACACACACACACACACACACACACACACACACACACACACACACACACACACAAAACACACACACTTTCTCTCTCTCTATATCTCTCTCTCTTTCTCTCTATCTTTATCTCTGTCTCTCTGTCTGTCCCTCTCACCCCTTTCTCTCTCTCTCTCTCTCTCTCTCGCTCCCTCTCTCTCCCCCTCTCTCTCTCCCTCCCCCCCTCTCTCTCTCCCCTCTCTCTCTCTCGCTGACTGCTAAGCTGACAACAGGGAGAAATGCTGAGGACTGGTGTTGATGGTCCTAATCTCAGGTGAGTTGCTTCACCAAGGCTGGCTCAGAGACTGAGCTGTAAATGTGGTCAGCAGAGGGCTTAGTGGGTGATGATGTTCTGTGTATGTTGGCCTGGAACAGGCACCACTGAACATAACTGAAGAAATCCGGCAGCAGCGCAGGGCCTCTCTGGTTGGTGGCCTCGTGGTGGTAGCGAAACGTTGATAAGCTCAATATGGAGTTCTGGCCACAGGGATGCAGGACAATCTTGGGAGTAGCTGGGGTGGGGGAGGCTGAAGTCAAAATGTGGGAGAGCAGCTGAAGAGGAAAGTCAGAAGATGCGGCAGCAAAAATGCACACACACACACACACATGCACGCACACTCGCTTACAAAACACACACACACACACACACACATACACACATACACACACACACTTTCTCTCTCTCTCTATATCTCTCTCTCTTTTCCTCTATCTTTATCTCTGTCTCTCTGTCTGTCCCTCTCACCCTTTCTCTCTCTCTCTCTCTCTCTTTCTCCCCTCTTCCTACCACCCCTTCCCCACCTACACACACACACACACACACATACACGCCACACACACACACACACACACACACACACACACACACACACACACACACCACACACACACACACACACACACACACACACACACACACACACACACACACACACACACACACCACCACCACCACCACCACCACCACACCAACAACAACACAGAAGCACACAAACAGACGGAGACAAACAAGCAGACACTTAGGTAAAAAGAGAAGAGAGAAGAGCGTTGGCTGGCTTTGGCCTTTACCGCCGTTGAACCTCTCTCAGCGCTTTTTCGGGTAGGTAAAAGAAGCACTGCGTCCAGGCATTTTCCCCGAGTCTTGGCCAAAACAGGGCCAACATCTACGAGGGTTAATATCATTTGCGGTTTCTTTGTTTTAGAATGGTTGACGGACATTTCAACGCCTTAATGTTGTCAAGTGTTTACGGGTTTATTTTGTTTGGTTACTTTTGAAATCTGCGGGGCGGAGTTAGGAAAAGTCACGTTCTGCAAGCGTGCATGTGAACGCATATGCGCACGTGCACGCGCGCGCACACGCACACATACAGAATGTACAAAAACGCATACTCACGGGGACTTGATGTAAAAAAAAGCACATAAGTGCTTATTCCATTATCCTCGATATAAAAGAATAAAATAAAATACACAAACACACATGCACACACACATGCACAAACACACAGCCGCGCACACAAACACATACACACACGCAAGGACACGCGCGCGCGCGCGTACAAACACACACATACGCACGCACACAAAAACACATATACACACGCAAGCACATGCGCACGCACACACACAAACACACACGCACGCACGCACACACACACACGCGCACGACACGCACGCACACCTACAGACATACACACTGTCTGTCTGTCTGTCTCTCTCTATCTCTCTCTCATAAAAAAGGAAAATTCAG
>CM054139.1:55539553-55544553 GCA_028751875.1 Rapana venosa | reverse complement strand
CCCATATATATATAACTTAAAATATATATATCTTATATATATCTGATGGTGAAAGCAGGATGAGTGCTATGTGGGTGATACTTGGTATTTGTGTGTTTTTGGGGTGTGATTTAATGTCTCAGATTGTCTGTTGACGTCCTTGAAAAGTATGTTCTATTTTGCGTGGTAGTGTTTTAAATGTATAGACCAAAATGCAGTTGAAATTATCACACTGTTTTCCCCCAACTTAAAGCCTTATTCTCTGTGATTAATTAGTTCAGTTTAAATATATTAACAGCCTGAAGGGATATGGTTGTTACAAAACACAACACGTTTCGATTTTTATATGGTAAGAATGGTATCAGGAGAAATTTAGCACATGTCCTCATTAAATCCCAACATATAAGCTACACACTCAAACATTTACTGGATTGCTGTTGTTGTTGTATCGGAAATGTATACATACATATTTCCATTTTTGAAAATAAAAATGTTTTAACCAACTCTTAGCTGTACATTCCCTACCCCTTTCATTGGATGTGTGAATATAAAACAGAAATGAATAAACACAAAAATCTAACCCCCCCCCCACACCAAACTCTTAACATACATTACAACTCATTTCTTTCTCTCTTCTTTCGTTCGATATGGAGACACATCTAGATCTCCAGAAAGGTGAAATGTCTGACAAACTCCATATCGTAGTTCGGGTTAGTGTGCAAGCATTGTAACAGTTTCAGCCTGTACAGACCTGGTAGGTAAAACCACAACGACAACATCAATAATAATAACAGCAACACTTTCACATTGCCATCACCAAAATAAAGTAACTCATCAAATCATACAAAAGGATCCCCCCCCTCCTCCGCCCCGCTCAACATAACCATCATAATCATCAACGCCATTAAAATGTTTAGACACATTCCATCATCACTGTGTTTACTCCATTAAATTCAGATCAATGTTCCTAAACTAAGGGAGGTCACCAGTGCAGAAGGTTCCCTAAACACACAGCAGCCGCGCCGCGGATGGATACATCCAGAGTGAATGTCTTGGAGGTGCACTGTAGCGTACCTATGAAATATAGTGCACATCATTGATGCCGAATATTTTATACACGCTGCTCCGAAACTGCATGAAATGCCCCGAGAGCTGGGTTTGCCAGCTGAACTACTCTCCCATTTCTTCGTTTGTTTGGAAAGGAGGAGCAAGGATTGGAAGAGATGGGAGTGTGTGGGATAGAGGAGTATGTCGTATTTCTGTATAGACAATAAAAACGAACCTTTGAAGCAGCCAGCTACACACACACACACACACACACACAAATGTTGGGAAAGAAGTGAAAAGAATGCGCTTTGATTTGTTTGCTTTACAAGATTCAGCGCTATAAAAAAATCTATATATCATCATCATTATTATTATCATCACGAAAGGAAAATGTATACACATGAAGCTCAGAAGAAGAAAAACATGAAGAAAGAAGAAAATATATATATGGTTAAACAAATGAAATAAAAAGCATTTTGAATCCATTATAATGACGCCTTGAGGGTCAATGTGTTTCTCACAGCTCACTAGTCTAACAATAAAGTAAATAGCGAGAGCTTTCTCCTGTATATTTCAACTGCATGCTTGAAGGCATAGAGGGGTGTGGTAGGGTAGAGGGACCAGCATCTGACATGAGAGAAGAGAGAGAGAGAGAGAGAGAGAGAGAAGAGAGAGAGAGAGAGAGAGAGGAGAGGAGAGAGAGAGAGTGAGTGTACACATCGCCACCTGTGGCTTTCTTTAGTGGAGGCTGGTGGTGGTATCACAGTAGCATCAATCATTTGACGATGCCTCATATTTTACATTATAATAAGACAACGGAATAGGAAAAACAAAGGGGGAGAGAGAGAGAGAGAGAGAGAGAGAGAGAGAGAGAGAGAGAGAGAGAGAGAGAGAGAGAGAGAGAGAGAGAGAGAGAGAGAGAGAGAGAGAGAGAGACAATGACAAATGACAATGACAAATTCTTTTATTTCGAGGATAATGAATAAGCACACATGTGCTTTTTTACATCCAGTCCCCGCCCGTTAGGGATACATCTTAATAATAATAACCCAATACTTATACAGTCTCACAATAAAAACAAGGGGAAATAACCCTTTTCAAAACAGCTCCCCCCCAACAACCCCCCCCCCCCAAAGCAAGAAAATAAAAGAAAACCATAAAAATACCCCACCCCCACCCCCCAAAAACCCTTAACCAAAACAAACAAACAAACAAAAGAGAAGGAAAAACCAAACCAACAAAGAAGATAAAAAAACAGAAAAACAGACAGACAACAACAACAAGAACAAGAACAACAACAGAGCCAAGAAAAATAACACAACCAAACTTAATAAGTCATAAAGATAAACATCTACACATTGTCAAATGGTACACATACTTGTTACACATAATTATAAATCAATTAATGAACAAACAAGATCATTTCAAATAACAATGAAATATTTCACTCAAACTCCCATTCAATTAGTGAAAAATCAAGAAATCGAAAAATCAAATGAATAAACAAAACCAATTAAACAAGAAAAAAAGACCCACAAAACACTCCCCTTCCCAACACCCCCTCCCCTAAACAAACAACAACCCCCCAAAAGTCCAGACTAAATACAAGCGTGCGCGCGCGCGCGCGCATACACACACACACACACATACACACACATACACACACATACACACACACTTACGCACGTATAGCCACGCATGCACACCACACACACACACACACACACACACACACACACACACACACACACACACACACACACACACACACACACACCACACACACACACACACACACACACACTCTCTCTCACACATACACACTCACACACACATAATACACACACACACACACACACACACACACACACACACACACACACACACACACACACACACACACACACACACTCTCTCACACATACACACTCACACACACATAATACACACACACACACACACACACACACACACACACACACACACACACACACACACACACACACACACACACACACACACACACACACACACACACACACATCCTGGATACATATCCATTCGCAAGACATTTCCTCACCTACAAGATAATAGACACATGTCATAATTATCAAAATATCATAACCGTACATTTGTACAGACAAAACCAGGAAATAAACATTATTTGATGTACGAAGACAGCAAGCCACAAAGCATCAAGAAAAATGACCAGTCTAACATCAGCTATTTCAACAATAAACACACAGAACTGCTTTCTTTCCGCTCTCATCTGCACACACTGTGAATGGGCGCTCATTACTACTCACTGACACACACATACACACATACACACACATATGAGAGAGAGAGAGAGAGGGCGAGAGAGAGAGAGAGACAGAGAGCGAGAGAGAGACAGAGACAGAGAGCGAGAGAGAGAGAGAGGGAGAGAGACAATGACAATGACAAATTCTTTTATTTCGAGGATAATGAATAAGCACACATGTGCTTTTTTACATCCAGTCCCCGCCCGTTAGAGAGAGAGAGAGAGAGAGGAGAGAGAGGAGGAAGAGAGAGAGAGAGAGAGGGAGAGAGAGAGGAGAGAGAGAGAGGGAGAGAGAGAGAGAGAGAGAGAGAGAGAGAGAGAGAGAGATTTTAGCGGTGCTTAATTGTCGATTTTGACGTTTGCTCTATCTCTCTTTATCCTTCCCTCTCTTCCTCTCCCTCCCTATAATTTTCTCTTTTGTGCGTATGCCCGCCTGCTTTTATCCTTCCGCTCTCCCTCTCTGTCTGTCTGTCTGTCTTTCTGTCTCTATCTCTGTCTCTGTCTCTATCTTTGTCTCTCTGCCTGTCTCTCTGTCTCTGTCTATATCTGTCTTTGTCTATCTTCCCCACCCTATCTCGTTCTTCATATCTTTTGTATATGAAGGATTCCCCATCTCTGTTTCCTTCTGTATATATCTATCTATATCTATCTATATGTATGTATGTATGTATGTATGTATGTATGTATGTATCTATCTATCTATCTATCTATCTATCTATCTATCTCTGTTTGCATATCTATCTATCTATCTATCTATCTATCTATCTATCTATCTATCTATCTATCTATCTATCTATCTATCTATCTATCTATCTATCTGTCTGTCTGTCTGTCTATCTATCTATCTATCTTTCTGTCTATGTATCTGTCTATCTCTCTGCCTGTATGCCTTTATTACTTCTCAGCCGCTGCCCTCTTACTCTTTCTCTTTCTATCATAAATGTCCGCTGAAAAAGGTGTCTTTCTTGTAACGTTGAGTTTGATCTTTGTTTTTATTTTGGGGTTGTCTTTCAGTTGTCTTTGTTGTTATTATTGTTGTTGTTGTTGTTCAATTTAAAGTGTATTCACACTTGGTAATGTTAGACTAAGTTGTCTTTCAGTTACGCTATTTCGTTTGCATTTTTTAGACTAAGTTGTCTTTCAGTTACGTTATTTCGTTTGCATTTTTTCTCTGTGACTGATATCTTTACTCGCTCTTGTCAGTATAACTTTAGGTTCATTTGACAATAAACAGTTGCTGATAATAGTGTTTCATCGTCTATTTTCGCTAGTTTTCGCTTGCGCTTGAGTGTGTCAGTAGTGTGTGTGTGTGTGTGTGTGTGTGTGTGTGTGTTGTTGTGTGTGTTTGTGCGTGTGTTCTGTGGTGTGTGTGTGCGTGCGCGCGCGTCCTTAGGTGTATCTGTGTGTGTAGTGTAGTGTAGTGTAATGTGTGTACTGTGTGTTTGTAGTGTGTGTGTGTGAGTGTGTGTATCTGTGTGTATGTGCGTGTATACGTGCTTGCGTGCGTGGTGCGTGCGTGCGTGAGTGTGTGTATGTGTGTGTGTGAGACAGATGTTGGATTTGTCACGCAAAATGGGCGTTAAGAGGAAGGGGGGAAAGCTGTTAGGGGGGAGAAAGATGGTGATTTTCCTTCTGCAAATCTGGCGTTAGCTGAAGCTGTAAAAATGGGCAC
>CM054139.1:55522053-55534553 GCA_028751875.1 Rapana venosa | reverse complement strand
TTCTACTTACGTCTTTCTTGGGAAAACTAGTTTTTTTATATTCTATGTCTGCATATATAATTATTATCTTTGTTTCTCTCTTTTTTTTCTTTAGATAGATGGCTTGATGAAAAAAAGCAAATGCACTGCTTATGCAATGTACCATCTGAAAATAAAAGTTTGACTTGACTTTGACTTGACGAAGCAACATCGTAGCGGTGGAGCCAGAATGAGTGAGACTCCCACCCAAGGTAGCGACCACCACACCATCCCTCCACCAACCCCATCTCTCCCGCGAACCTCCAACGCTGCAGGCTTCGACACAAACTCATAATAGGGGGAAGAAACCCCCTAGAGTGGGCTCCTTGGGGGAGATTCGAACCTGTAATCCTCAGGTGTCCTCAGATAAGCAGCATGACGCTCTAACCACTACGCCATTCTTCCACCCTCCCCAACATTTTTGCACCGAGTTGGTTTAAGCTTCTGGTCGTGTCATTCAACAGAAGCATTTAAATATTCAAGGTGTCATAATCCAATCAGTTACAGAGCTTTCATGCTCTCGTTCTGCGGACAGAAGCGCGACATTTTGGACAGAAACAGCTAGCAGAATAAGGTTACATGCAAAATGTCGACCCCCCCAAAAAAGTGACCAGACCAAAACGTTTCTTTTCTGTTCGAGCGAAAGAGTCCCAAGTGGGGGTGTGCTTCAATTAAGATCTGTCACATTTGGATCAGCTGCTTTTAACACGTGCCTAAGATAATGCTCAGAACTCTTTCGCCGTCTGTCTGCGTTTCTTTCTGTCTGTCCGTCTGTCTGTATGTGGGTCTGTCTGTCTGTCTCATACCTACTTCTGTTCTGTCTGTCTGTCTGTCTGTCTGTCTGTTTGTCTGTCTTTTTTGTGTGTGCCTGTCTCTCTCTCTTTCTTTCATTCTGTCTTTCATTCTTTCTTTCTCTCGTTCGTTTTTTCTTTCTTTCTTTCTTTCTTTCTTTCGTTCGTTCTTCTTTCTTTCTTTTATTTCGTTCTTTCTTTCTTTCTTTCATTCTTTCTTTCTCTATTCTTTCTTTCTTTTTTCTTTCTTCTGTCTTTCTGTCTCTCTTTCTGTCTTTTTCTTTCTGTCTTTCTTTTTTTCTTGTCTTTTCTTTCTTTCTTTCTTTTTCTTTCTTTCTTTCTTTCTTTTTTCTTTCTTTCTTTCTTCTTTCTTTCTGTCTTGTCTGTCTTCTTTCTTTCTTTCTTTCTTTTCTTGTCTTTTCTTTCTTTCTTTCTTTCTTTCTTTCTTTTCTTCCTTTCTTTCTTTCTTTCTTTTTCTTTCTTTCTTTCTTTCTTTCTGTCTTTCTGTCTGTCTGTCTTTCTTTCTTTCTTTCTTTTTGTCTGTCTGTCTGTCTGTGTATCTGTCTGTATGTATGTCTTCCTTTCTTTCTTTCGTTCCCCCCTCTTCTTTCATTTATCTATTTTCAATTAAGCGGTGTAAAATTGAGGATCATCATCATTACAGCAAGAGAGTCATTGATTTCACGTTAGCGTTGATGGCACTGTTAAGGACATCTGTCTGAAGACTGGATAGATGGGTATAGATTTTCAGCAGTGCAATCGGGTAACCCGACCTCACAGCTGGCCTTCTCTTAATCCAATCAAGGAAAATGGGGCATGCAGTAAAGCAAGAAGTTGAGATTATATGGGGTACCGGGTAGGGTTAGAGGCAAAAGCAGAGAGAGCAGGGGTAGGGGGTGCGATGGGGTGAGGGATGGAGGGATGGGGTGGGGTGGGGAGATTCATCGAATATAAAAGAAAACTGTTACCGTGGCAACGTTTTATGAGAGTTCTGTTTTTGAAGGGGTATGAGAGATGATATATATATTTTTTTGTAATCTGTTGACAAGTCATGGTGATTTGCTGTTAATGGTGTTGCTGTTGTTGTTGTTGTTGTTGTGCGTCCCCTAGCTTATCACCCTGGGATCACCCAGACACATAATGCACTCTGACTTAATCTTCCCACCTGGGAATCACTGCGAGATTGAAAGTACACACTGGATGAAAAGTTTACGGGTGCACGATGCTTTTCAAGTATAATCCTTGTCCACCCAGGCAACTTTACTTCGACTTTGGAGGACTCTTCTTTTTGCTCGAAGAAGAGTTGAAGTTGTTATGCCAAGAGCATGTCATGGCTGAAGGCATTATCAAGATACCACATTTTACAACATAACAACCATTTAAAAAAAAAAGGCCTTTCTCTCATGGGGATGCTGGGGACCTGTCTGTATAAATAACAACCCCACCTTCAGGAATATTCTGTGCTAGGAATGTCCTCTTTCTATCCCTCTCTTGGTTTCTGTCTTCTTCCTTTTCTTACTGTCACCCCCTTCTTGTCTATTTTCTGCCTTCTTGATCCATTCTCCTGCCCTTTTTTTTAAACCCCAGAAAGACTTAAAGATAACAGTTCTCTCCCATGTCGAAGTCGGATGCACTAGGCCTGACTTGTCCGGCGCTTAACGGCAGCGTAACGCATTTCTGCTCATATGACAGGCAACAATAGTTGCTGTCTGAGCGTTCGACAAGGACGAAAAAGAAGATGTAGAAAATTTAATCGGCATTTAGCCTAAATTCTTAACGGACAAAGGTTTTGGCCTGGGCCAAGTTGTAATTCCACAGCCAGTGCTTCCTGGCCTTGTTTGACCGCTGGTTTAAACACAGCGAGCAATAGCCAGTTGTAGTACATGAGCCATTCATGCCATTTCCATATTTACCCTCCATCCTTTTTTTTAAAGTCCTGTAAGTAAGGTTTTTTTTTTATCAAGTTGTTTTGCAATTTGCTTAGATCATAACGATCACATCCCTATTTTTGCATGCACGTTTTCACGTGCTTAAACACACACACACACACACACACACACACACACACACACACACACACACACACACACACACACACACACACACACACACACACACACACACACACACAGAAACACACACAAGTGCGGGCGCGCACACACACATACATTTTGATTGCCATAGGGTCTTTGAGTTTTATCGAACTGGAAAAACACGCAGAAACACACAGACAAAGCTGCCGGAATCTGTCTAACAAAAGACATTAATTGGAAAATAAAACAACGAATAAAACAGGCAGAGATAGGAATGAAGAAACGAAAACAAGAAGAAACATGACTCAGAAAATAAAGGAGATAGACAGAAAAGACAAACAGACAGAAAGGAAAAAAAAAACCAAAGAAAAAAGTGAGAGAGGAAAAGAAAGAAAAAGAAAACAGTAAACGAAAGAAAGAACACAACAAAGAGAGAGAGAGAAAGAAAATGAACAGAGTAAGATCCAAACAAAGAAAAGAAAGAAAAGAAAGACAAATTAATAAAATTGAAAGAAACAAAAGGACGAACTAAAAAAGTAAAACAAAGAAAACAAGACATTCAAATCACACAACAAAACACACGCTTTCATCACTGATAAGAAAGAATGAGCAGAAAACACCCACCAAGACCAGTAAAAGAAAAGTAACACAAATAACTCCTTTATTCCAGCAGTAGGGACAGCTGACCACACAACACCTTCCACATAATAGGACTTTGATAGGCCCCTGAAAGAGCCCCTGCTCCATGTAATTGCCCCATACAGGGTGCTATCAATGATAGTATGAAGAGAGACAGAGAGAGAGAGAGAGAGAGAGAGAGAGAGAGAGGGCTTCACATACTAGGGCTGAAAGGGTCATATTGTGATGGTGGGTGACAATGAACTGCTGATAGATACCTTGTCTACTTTGTCCCTCTCTCTCTTGTCCTCATATGTTTCACTGACTCCCCTCCCTCTCTCTCTCTCTTTGTGTGTGTGTGTGTGTGTGTGTGTGTGTGTGTGTGTGTGTGTGTGTGTGTGTGTGTGTGTGTGTGTGTGTGTGTGTGTGACACAAACTCATATGCCCACATACCTGCATGCACATAATATTGTCCAAGCACCCAATTTGTCCACACACACACACAATTCTTACCTAGTAATAGATTCCTTGTTTTGCTTTTGTAAAAGAAAAATAATAAAACAGGAGCAAATTTACAAAGACTGTCAGAATCAATCAAATAAATAAATAAAAAGCAAAGCAAACCAAAATATAAAAAACCAAACAAAAACCTCACCAAGCAAGGAACATTGCCAAGAAAGAATGACATGGAGGCAGGCAGAGATAAGACTGTAAAACATGGAAAAGGAGACAGACAGAAAGAAAGAAAGAAAGACAAAAACCAGGAGAAAACACATTCCCCTAAATCAAAGGGAAAACTGAAAAGAAAAAAGTAGAAAAAAAGACAAGAAAAAAAGGAATCAAATTGTGGGGGAAAAAAGAAGAAAGCAAGAGAGAAAGAGACACACTAAAAGACAGACATAAAAATGCAAACAAAATCAACCGCACAGCAAAACAAAACCTTTCATCACAGACACCCCTCCCTCTCCCTCCACAACAAAGAAAGAGACACAATAAAACAAAGAAAAAAACATGTAAAAAAAAATCGTTTACCGCGCAAAACCCATCGTTCATTACTGATACCCTTGTTTATGCCAATCCCTACCCCCACCAAAAGATAGAAAAACCCTCACAAATGCCACCCCCCCCCTCCCCCCATATACATCCTTTGTTGTGCGCCAGAGATAAGTGAAAACAAACCTTGTATTGAGAAACTACATGCCACTTTTGGGTTCTTTGATAAAAAATTTTTGCTATTTTTAAAATTTTTTAAAAAAAAAACCGCATAACAGCATGTATACACAAAAAACGCCTGGCATCACAATGCCCAACAGCACATGCATGCAAAATTTAAAATTTTTTTTCTTATTTTATCCACTTTAAGTCACGGAGATTTCTTGCATAATTGGGCTGTTTCCCCCGGGGGGAGGCACATCACCACAAGAGCATGCCACCCATAATTTGTTGCTTTTCTTGTCCCCAAATGATTTTTTTCCCCTATCAGGGGGTATTTTTTTAAAGAATTTGCCAGGGAAAATTTTCTTGCCCCCGTAGGTTCTTTATGTGCGCAAAATAGTTATTTAACAAAGAACTGGGTTTATTTTTTTCATCTGAAAGACTGCACCCAGGCACACTCATGGCAATGGATGGGGGAAATTAATTTCGGGCCCAAAAGGGGGTTTCAACCCTCCCGCTTTGTACCAGACTTTTTGCTTTCTGCAGGCGCGTTACCTCTAGACACACCCCCTTTTTTTCTGCCTGAATAAGTAAAAAACACAACAGCCCCTTCTACTGCCCTGATTACATTTTTGCTGACAAACCCCTTGGGTTCCCTGTAATTCCAATACGGGGTGCTATCTATGATGAAAGAGGGGGAGAAATAAGTTTTTTTTGCCGGGGCTCCCCTGGGGGTCCCCGGCCATGGTAGGAGGGTATTGACATGGACATTTTTTATATTTTTTTTTTGTAGTTTGACTTTCTGTCTCCCTTTTTTGTTTGTCGGGTTTTTTTAATTTCGTACCGTGTTTCTTTTTAAAATTTTTAATATTTCAGCACAGGGCGCAGCCAACAGAACAATTTTCAACCCAGAATACTAGTGAGCGGTACCTTCAACATAAACAAACCCTTTTACCACGTATTTTCGTTTTTAAGAAGGCATTTGCAGGGTGTGGCATGCAGCTTTGTGGGCAACCATGAACTTGTACAGCATCAATGCAAACCTGATCAAGTCATAAACGCTTTTCACGGGGCCACCAGGCAGTGACACAACAACAACTTTGGAGAAGGTTTCGAAAAACGTTGGATAAGGCAGGGCGTCTATTCACCCACTCTTTTCAAATCTTCCTTGAAGAATCATGGCTGAGCACGGGGAACACATGAAGGATCAGTCACTTTGGTGGCAAAAACGACACAAACCCCCCGTTTCGCAGATACATTGATGGAATAGCGGATCAGAAAAAGGCTGCCACCCTAACAGAAACTTGGATAAGGCCTCCAAAACAACGGCAGAAAATCAGTGCAGAAAAGACCAAACTGATGACTAAAAAACACCAAAGGCATTAGCACTGATTAGGGTTAATGACCCAAAATGGAAAAAAGTTCAAAAACTTCAAGTACCGGGAGATTGTTTCCGACAGGGATCCCGCCGAAGAGTTGCAGGACTTCAAGCAATAACACTTTTTCAAAATAAAAAACCACTGGAGAGATGGGCTAATGCGCTCCCCTTTTTATCCCTATTTTTGTTTGCCTGTGAAACTGACCCTGACTGCAGATTTGGAGGAAAAGTCAGGCATGGGGAGGATGCTTTCGGAGACTCCTGGGATCTCCACAAAAAACCCCATAAACGAAAGCGTGCATAACAGAAACCACAAACCCTTGGACCTAAGAAACCCTTTAAAGATCGTGAAAAAGCGTAAACTTAAGTGGTTGGGCAGTCACAAGATCCCAAGGAATTACAAAGACAGTTTTGCAAGGCACGTCCAAGGGGGAAGAAGAAGAGGGAGACCAAGAAGGGGGGGAGGATAACATTGAAGGACAGGCCCAGAACTCAAAAAAACCCGAGAAAGGGGAAAAAAGGAAGAATGGAGGGAATGGTTGCTGGTCTTTGAGGGGGCCCCCAGGTCGTCAAACGGGGCAATAGTAGATGAATAGAATGCATGCATACATAAAGCGCACATACACGAAGTACTCATCACACATACACATTTCACACAGTTCCCCCAGGGACAATATCACACACATGACACGTATATACAAAAAACACATACACACAGATACATACACAATTTCAAACTGTAAAAAAACACATGCATGCTACACACACATACACACAAAAACACATTAAACAAACAAACAAACAAAAAAACAAACAAACAAACAAAAAACAAACACCACAACCCATACAACATACACAAAAGCCACACCCCATCATCATTCTTTTTCCTATTCAAAGTCAGATCAAATGCACTTTTTGATATCAACTTTCGAAATAATGATTTCAACAAGTAAATCATTAACAAGAAGCAAACTAGGTTAAGTGAAAAGTATTGACTGATAAATCGGACCAAAATCATGAAGAATAAAAAAGTCTGTGGAAGAATATAACCATCCAAAGAGGAGAGGATGAGGTAATTTGAACTAATGAAACTCAAGGTAATAAATATACAGATCAGACTGTATCATACGTCAAACAGGTGAACAACAAAACAAAGCAAAAAACCAAACAAACAAACAGAATAAACAGATCATGTAAGGAGAGACAGGAAGAGAGAACAAAAGGTAGAAAAAAAAGAGAAGAGATAGAAAGAAAAACAGAAGAAAGAAAAAGAAAACCATGAAAGAAAAGAAAAAGAAAGAAAACAGTCAAAATGAAAAAAAAATCAGAAAGTAAAAGAAAGTAAAAGTACAGAAAAAAGGGAGAAAAAAAGAAAGAGACAGGAAGAAACTTAGAAAGACGAAGTTCACCAAAAATCATACAGAAAAGTACAATCTTTTCTTCCTGATAAGCACACAGGCAGACCATGTTCACCTCCACCAGTAACACACCTTTTCTGGGTGACTGTGGTAGCTGAGTCCACAACACCCTCTACCTAACAGACTTTGAATGTCTCCACGAAAGAACCCTTGGCCCCTGTAATTGCCAATACGGGGTGCTATCTATGATAGTACACAGAGGGAGAAATGAGCTTTTTATGCCCTGGCTCAGAGCTGAAAGAGTCCCCGGTCCATGTATCACATTATGAAGGTAGGTGATAACACACGGCTGATAAAGTTCCTTCTCTTTTGGATTCTTTGTCTTCTGTCCTGGTCCAGCGCAGTTTGCTGAGTTTTTTTTTCAGAAACTCATGCTTGATTTTTCTCTTTGTCATTCTGTTTCTGTACATAAACTCCCCTGTCTTTTCATACTCTTTCTATCTCATTTTCCCCATCTTTCACACACTCACATTTCTCCATCTCCTTTTCTTGTTTTTATTGGGTTGTTTTCTCTTTCCAGTTAATCCCGAATCATGATTTCTTGTTCATTTTAACTCAAACATCTTCCTTTTGTAGAGAAGCGTAGGTTAGGGTGGGAGAGGGGGAGGGAGTCAGGTAAATGAATTTTATGCAAAACATTAAAAAATATATTTTGATAAAAAGACATCCAATCAAGTACGATTTGTACAACTCATAAAAACCATCTCCTTCTGTGACTCCTCCTCCTGCTGCAACCAATATACATAATATTGAAGGAATCAGCTGCAGTAACTGAAGGGGGTTAAAGTAGAACAAAATGAAGATGAAGACAAGAAGGAAGAAGAGAAAAAAGGAGGAAGAGAAGCAGCAGGAGAAGAAGAAGAATTGCAAAGAATCTCGAAGAAGAAGAATTGCGAAGAAGAAGAATTGCGAAGAAGAAGAAGAATTGCGAAGAAGAAGAAGAAGAAGAGAAGAAGAAGAAGAAGAAGAAGAAGAAGAAGAAGAAGAAGAAGAAGAAGAAGAATTGTGAAGAAGAAGAATTGCGAAGAAGAAGAAGAAGAAGAAGAAGAAGAATTGCGAAGAAGAAGAAGAAGAAGAATTGCGAAGAAGAATTGCGAAGAAGAAAAAAGAAGAAGAAGAGAAGAAGAAGAAGAAGAAGAAGAAGAAGAAGAATTGCGAAGAAGAATTGCGAAGAAGAAGAAGAAGAATTGCGAAGAAGAAGAAGAAGAAGAAGAAGAATTGCGAAGAAGAAGAAGAAGAATTGCGAAGAAGAAGAATTGCGAAGAAGAAGAAGAAGAATTGCGAAGAAGAAGAAGAAGAAGAAGAAGAAGAATTGCGAAGAAGAAGAAGAAGAAGAAGAAGAAGAAGAAGAAGAAGAAGAATTGCGAAGAAGAAGAAGAATTGCGAAGAAGAAGAAGAATTGCGAAGAAGAAGAAGAAGAAGAAGAAGAAGAAGTAGAATTGCGAAGAAGAATTGCGAAGAAGAAGAAGAATTGCGAAGAATTGCGAAGAAGAATTGCGAAGAAGAAGAAGAAGAAGAAGAAGAAGAAGAAGAAGAATTGCGAAGAAGAAGAATTGCAAAGAAGAAGAAGAAGAAGAAGAATTGCGAAGAAGAAGAAGAAGAAGAAGAAGAAGAATGCGAGAAAAGAAAATGCGAGAAGAAGAAGAAGAAAAGAAAAGAAGCGAAGAAGAAGAAGAAAAAGATTGCGAAAGAAGAAGAAGAAAAAGATTGCGAAGAAGAAGATTGCGAAGAAGAAGAATGCGAAGAATTGCGAAAAGAATTGCGAAGAAGAAGAAGAAGAAGAAGAAGAAGGAAGAAGAAATTGCGAAGAAGAAAAGAAGAAGAAGAATTGCGAAGAAGAAAGAAGAAGAAGAAGAAGAAGAAGAATTGCGAAGAAAAGAAGAAGAAGAATTGCGGAAGAAGAAAGAATTGCGAAGAAGAAAAAGAAGAAATTGCGAAAGAAGAATGCAAGAAGAAGAATTGCGAAGAAAAGAAGAAGAAAGAAGAAGAATGCGAAGAAGAAGAAAAGAAAGAAGAAGAAAATTGCGAAGAAAGAAGAATTGGAAGAATGGAAGAATTGCGAAAAGAAGAAGAAGAAGAAGAAGAAGAATGCAAGAATTGCGAAGAGAAGAAGAAGAATTGCGAAGAAGAAGAAAAGAATTGCGAAGAAGAATAGAACGAAGAAGAAGAAGAAAAGAAGAAGAATTGCGAAGAAGAAGAAGAAGAAGAAGAAGAAGAAAATTGCGAAGAAGAAGAATGGAAGAAGAAGAGAAGAATTGCGAAGAAGAAGAAAAAGAAAAGAAGAAGAAGAAGAAGAAGAATTGCGAAAGAAGAAGAAAGAGAAGAAGAAGAAAAGAAGAGAAAAGAAGAAGAAGAAGAAGAAGAAGAAAAGAAGAAGAAGAAGAAGAAGAAGAAAGAAGAAGAAGAATTGCGAAAAGAAGAAGAATTGCGAAGAAAGAAGAAGAAAAAAGAAGAAAAGAAGAAGAAGTAGAATTGCGAAAAGAAAGAATGCGAGAAGAATTGCGAAGAAGAAGAATTGCGAAGAATTGCGAAGAAGAATTGCGAAAAGAAGAAAGAAAGAAGAAGAAAATTGCGAAGAAGAAGAATTGCAAAGAGAAGAAGAAGAAGAAGAATTGCGAAGAAGAAGAGAAAAAAAGAAGAAGAAGAATTGCGAAGAAGAAGAAGAAGAATTGCGGAGAAGAAGAAGAAAAGAAGAAGAAGAAAGAAGAAGAAGAAGAAGAATTGCGAAGAGAAGAAGAAGAAGAAAGTTGCGAGAAGAAAATTGCGAAGAAGAAGAATGCGAAGAATTGCGAAGAAAAGAATTGCGAAGAAGAAGAAGAAGAAGAAGAAGAATTGCGAAGAAGAAGAAGAAGAAGAAGAATTGCGAAGAAGAAGAAGAATTGCGAAGAAGAAGAAGAAGAAGAATTGCGAAGAAGAAGAAAAGAAGAAGATTGCGAAGAAGAAGAAGAATTGCGAAGAAGAAGAAGAAGAAGAAGAATTGCGAAGAAGAAGAATTGCGAAGAAGAAGAATTGCGAAGAAGAAGAGAAGAAGAAAGAAGAAGAATTGCGAAGAAGAAGAAGAAGAAGAAGAAGAAGAAGAAGAAGAAGAAAGAAGAAGAAGAAGAAGAAGAAGAAGAAGAAGAAGAAGAAGAAGAAGAAGAAGAAGAAAACACAAGAAACACAAGAAGAACAAGAAGACAAATGAACTAGTAGGTTCAGGGGGAATCAGTACATGACAAAAGAAACGAAAATCCTGCAGCGTCAAAGAACGACAGGGAACTGACCATTCGTGATGTTGTGAGGTTTTCTGTCCACCCAAACAACACAGGAGCTATTGCATGGTTCCTTTCACTTTTCATGGGCCCAGGGAAACTTGATGATACTCCAAAGCCTGTGATCAGTGAGTTTGTCACTCTCGTATTGTGTGCTCCTAAGTCCATTCTAGCCCCCACTAAAGGGTTGGTGCCTTTGAGTTATTGAGCAGAGGGCTAGTAAACTGAATATACGACTCTGCAGGAATAAGCGCTTCTGTCTTATTATCCGTTTTAGGGGTGGTGGGGGTGGGATGTGTTTGTGGGGGGTCAATATATTTTTTTATGTGTCCTTGACTTGGACATTGTGTCTGTCAGTGTGTGTCTGTCTTTGTCTGTTTTTGCCTGTCTGTCTGTCGATGTCTGTAAATATTCCCTACGGAAGTCTGTTTCAGATTTTCCATTGTCTGTCATGCACAAATTGATAGATCTTTTACACATTGTCTTTGTTTTGATGTTGTTTCTGTTAAGTCACTCCCTTTGTGCTACGAAGAGTATGTATCGGTCATCGTTGCACATGCTGCCTTTGATTTTACTCTTGTCCATTGACAAGTACGTGTGTGTGTGTGCGTGCGTGCGCGCTCGCGTATGTGTGTGTGTGGGTGCGTGTGGCGTGTGTGTATGCATGCACGTGAGTGCGTGTGTGCATAAAGGACGCATGTCTGTTTGGCACATGCACGCACGTAAGTGTGTGTGTGTGCGCGCGCGTGGGTGTGCATGCATGCGCGCGCACGAGCACATGAGTGCATATTTGTGTACAACTGTATGTGTATTTGCGTGTATGTATGCTCATGTGTGTATGTGCATGTGTGTGTGTATGCGTGTGTGTATGTGCATGTGTACGTATGCGTGTGTGTGTGTACATGTTTGTGTATGTATGTGTGTGTTAGCGTGTCATCAATGTATGTGTAAATGTTGGAAGGGAGGAGGTAAGTAGAGTAAGAGCGTGGGTTTGTTCAGCTTGCCGACACCTGCCTAGTTTCCCACAGTGCACAGAACACAGTGATGATGAAGACACAGTGATGATGAAGACACAGTGATGATGAAGACACAGTGATGATGAAGGACACAGTGATGATGAAGGACACAGTGATGATGAAGGACACAGTGATGATGAAGGACACAGTGATGATGAAGGACACAGTGATGATGAAGACACAGTGATGATGAAGACACAGTGATGATGAAGGACACAGTCATGATGAAGGACACAGTCATGATGAAGGACACAGTGATGATGAAGACACAGTGATGATGAAGACACAGTGATGATGAAGGACACAGTGATGATGAAAGACACAGTCATGATGAAGGACACAGTTATGATGAAGGACACAGTCATGATGAAGGACACAGTCATGATGAAGGACACAGTGATGATGAAGGACACAGTGATGATGAAGACACAGTGATGATGAAGACACAGTGATGATGAAGACACAGTGATGATGAAGGACACAGTGATGATGAAGGACACAGTGATGATGAAGGACACAGTCATGATGAAGGACACAGTCATGATGGAGGACACAGTGATGATGAAGGACACAGTCATGATGAAGGACACAGTCATGATGAAGGACACAGTGATGATGAAGGACACAGTGATGATGGAGGACACAGGGTTGATGAAGGACACAGTCATGATGAAGGACACAGTGATGATGAAGGACACAGTCATGATGAAGGACACAGTCATGATGAAGGACACAGTCATGATGAAGGACACAGAAGGACACAGTCATGATGAAGGACACAGTCATGATGAAGGACACAGTCATGACGAAGGACACAGTCAT
>CM054139.1:55514553-55519553 GCA_028751875.1 Rapana venosa | reverse complement strand
GTAGACGCCCATGTGGTGTTATATCTGCGTTTTTGGTTTGGAGTTGTTGACCAGGGGGATAGTAAACTGGCATAACTCTCTACACGCACTCCTGCCTAATAGTTAACCACAGCGCAACGCGTGTTTGCTCACACGACATACAACAATAAGTGAGGTCTGCCTGAGCGTTCAACGAAGAAGACTACAATACCTCGTTTTGGATGCCACGGCCAACACAGCCACATCAACCAGCAGAGGTAAGTTTGGAGACAAGGGTAATCTGAAACTGCATTGCACTACAACTGTACTGTATTACGCTGTACTGCACTGCACTTTACTATACTGTACTGCACTGCGCTGTACTGCATTGCACTGTACTGCACTGTACTGCACTGCACTGCACTCTACTGTACTGCACTGTACTTCACTGCACTTTACTATACTGTACTGTACTGCACTGCACTGCACTCTACTGTACTGCACTGCACTGTACTGTACTGTACTGCACTGCACTGTACTATACTGTACTGTAATGCACTGCACTCTACTGTACTGTACTGCACTGCACTGCACTCTATTGCACTGCACTGCACTGCACTGCACTCTACTGCATTGCACTGCACTCTACTGTACTGTACTGTACTGCACTGTACTGTACTGTACTGTACTGCACTCTACTGTACTGCACTGCACTGCACTGTACTGCACTGTACTGCGCCGGCCACAATGATGTCACGTGACGATGGTAAGCAAACACATAACATTGTTACAAGATCACCTACGGGGGAAAAAACCCCCCATGCAGCTTTTATAACAGCAACAACATCAAATGGTAAATAATAGATATTTTTTGCCTCGATACCAAAGCTGTATTGTTTACTGATGTAAGCTAAAAATGCCAAGGCCTATATCAGAATTTTATTTTTTTACATATAGGGGTGAGTAGCCAAGTGGTGAGAATATTGTGCTCACGATTTGATGGCCCGGGATCAAACCTAGGTTCGTGCCACCACCATCAATGGAGTTTCTTTCCTTGGAGTTAACTTCAGGACTTCTCTTCCAGTCCCTCCCCAAAAGTCCTTCTGATGAAACTATAAACCAAGGCCCCTGAGCGAACGCAAGCGGAACATCTTGCAACACAAGTTAAACCCGTTCTGCTTTTTGGGAAGAGTAGGCCATTCGTGCTGGTAAGAACGGAAGATAAAAATATAACTATAAAATACAACACACACTGGCTTCGTGTTTAGACATCATCCCTGAAGTCGGAATGCGGCTACCTAAGTGATGGGCAAAAGTCTCACGAATAGCAAACCTAGGAGCTCTGGCAGAGGAATGTAAAAGAAAAGAGAAAAAAAAGAAGAGAACTGGTGTTATGCCTGAAAATGTTCTGCTGAGACTGTCTTCAGTCGTAACCAGCTCTTTAGCATAGCAACCTGCACTCTCAAGGAGAGAAATACATCCTCTGAAGTCAGAGTACGGCTGCCTGTATGTCCAGGTATTGAAAAGATCGATACACGCAAAACTTTCTTATCCAGTGTGTACTTGATAGTCTCATTGTGATTCCCAGGTGGGATGAGTGAGTCAGAGTGCATAATTATTCTGGGTGACCCCCAGGCTGTTAAGATAATTGTTATCATTAGCAGCAACAGTAACAACAACAACATGAAATGGTTATTGATTTATAACGTATTCTTCTTCTTCCTTCCTTCCAGCTTGTCTTACATCTCTCCCCGCCTTGCACTTCGTCTCTGTCTGTCTGTCTGTCTGTCTGTCTGTCTGTCTGTCTGTCTGTCTGTCTGTCTGTCTCTCTCTCTCCTCTCTCTCTCTCTCTCTCTCTCTCTCTCTCTCTCCCCTCTCTCTCCCCCTTTCCATTCATCCTCTCTTGCAGCATACATACAGTTACATGGAAAATAGATTGGGTATATTGTGTGTTGCCAAAAAACAAAGATAAAAGATAACGTACTGACGTATACAGTGTGTCTGCATGCACAGACTAGACATATACACACAGGTCTGCATTCACATACCTTTATGTACACCCGCGTATGAACACACACACACATACACACACACTCTAAGTGGTGCGCATTACAATACAATACACACACACACACACACACAAAACACACACACACACACACACACACACACACACACACACAACACACACACACACACACACACACACACTCTCTCTTAAAAGTGGAGAAATGTGTAACTGTATGTGCATGTTATGCGAATGTAAACCTCATTTATATGGGTCCGTGGCCTAACAAATAAATTATTTGACTTTGACTTTGATACTCTTAAAAGTGGTATATAATGCAACACACACACACACACACACACACACACACACACACACACACACACACACACACACACACACACATGTTTGCACCCTGCCCCCTCACCATGTTTGCCCCCCCCCTATCCCCTCCCCCCCCCCCCCCACACGTATACATCCCCTCCCTCCTCCACCCCCTCCCACCCCTCCCCACCTTGCACACACGCGCACTTTTGGCATGCAAGTCTGGCACCCAGCAGTAATTGAGATTTTGCAGGTGTCCTGTTGGCCGCATCAGCATCGGGTCTGTCTATATTTAGTGCGCGTTAATTAACGCACGCTGCAACTCTGCCTCAATTAACGCAGCGATACATGCACCACGCGCGCCATCATCCCTACTGCCTTCACATCACGCTGGATTGACCATTTTCCATGACATACAATCTAGCCAGCTTTTTACATAATAATAATAATTTTAAGAAAAATAATAATAATGTATGGAATTTGTATTAGCGCTGAATCTTGTAAGCAACAAATCAAAGCGCTCAGATTTTTTTTTTATTGAGGATAATGGAATAAGCACTCATGTGATTTTTGACATCGAGTCCCCGTGTGTATGCGGTTTTGTAAATTTTGTCATCTGTTCCCACCGGCACACAATGGCCTACTCTTTCGAAAAGCGGAACAGGATTTAACGTGTGCGCAAGATGTTCTGCATGCGTTCGCACACGGGGCCTCGCTTTATAGTCTCATCCGAAGGATAATAATAATGATATATGGAATATATATAGCGCTGAATCTTGTAAAAGAAACAAATCGAAGCGCTTGCACTCAATCATTTACACGCATGCAACTTTCCTCAAATAACATAAGATATTTCAAGTTTACGCGCGCGCGCGCGCGCGCACACACACAACACACACACACACACACAACACACCACACACACACACACACACACACACACACACACACACACACACACACACACACACACACACACCACACACACACACACACTTAGGTGGCGATGAAGGAGGTGAAGGATGCTGTTGAAAAAGTAGGAACAGATATGAGGGGAAAATGTCAGGTAGGAAATAAGTACGTTTTGAGATTGGGTACATTGTTTCTTCGAAAACTTTAACAAAAATAAGAAACACTCCAGTGAAAACTATAATAATTTTTGGATTTTGTCTTTCTTTCTTTTGGTTTTTTTTAAAGTCTACTTCAAGCCATGGGAAATGTCACTTTTACCACGGACGCTAGTGCCGAGTGGTGAACACCGTTCGACTTCAATCCTATGGGTCCATGAAGTCGTGGGTTCGAAACTTGATAGCTTCTGAAGATTTATGGGTGGGGATTTTTTTTACGATCTCCCCCCAGACCAACTTCAAGCCTTCGTTCCCTTCGTGTATATACTCATGCAGAAGATGAAATATGCACGTTAAAGATCCTGCATGCAGTTCATGTCAGCGTTTGGTGGGTTACAGGGACACGAACACACCCAGCATGCATCCCCTCCCCGAAGTCGGAATTCGGCTACCTTCATGGTAGCGCGGAGATGGGGAGAAGGGGGGGGGGGGGGGGGGGAGAAACGGTCGTATACACTATATCTCACCATTAGTGAACCTCAGAAATCTAGCCAAGGAACGAAAAATACCCCTCTATCCCCCCCCCCCCCCAAAAAAAAACAAAAAAAAACAAGCAATAACAAAAGCCGCAACAACAAACAACAAACAACAAAATCTAAGTCTACACGCGAATTGACGATATTTTTTTTTGGCTAAAAGATCATAGCTTGATAATATACGTTTTAAAAAAACCCAACAACAACCCAACAAAATAAAAAAAAAATCTTTGGCTTTTTTCCCAGTTTTTACCAAACAAGAAGCAGATCCTCCCCTCTCCCTCCGCCCTCTGTGCTGCTCATCAATAACGATTGTAAACTTGATGCAAAAAGTGTAGGACACCACCAGATAAGTTATGCTTTAGGGCACCAGCTTTTAAGACACTTAAGGGGGGGGGGGGGGGGGGGGGGGGGGGGGGGGAGGGGGCGAGGGGAGGGGAGTTGGAAAAAAAGGGCAAGGAAATGAAGATAGATAGGCAGACAAAAAAATAAAACAAAACAGACAAAGGAGGAAGTAAACACACATAAAGAATAAAGACAAGAGAGAAAGAAAGAAAGAAAGAAAGGAGAAATAAGGAAAAGAAGTAGTAGAAGGAACAAAATAGAGGAAAGAAATCAGTAGAAAAAAAGCTGGAAGAAAGAAAGACACAAAATAACGAAGAAAGAGGGAAAGGCTGGAAATACAGGAAGGAAGACAGAAAAAAAGCAAGCAACTAAAACCAACATTAATTCTATAACACCAATGTCTTAATTCTATGACACCAAAGTCTTAATTCTATGATACCAAAGTCTTAATTCTACGAAACTAAAGTCTTAATTCTACAAAACCAAAGTCTTAATTCTATGACACCAAAGCCTTGATTCTATGGCACTAAAGTCTTAATTCTGTGACACCAACGTCTTAATTCTGTGACACCAACGTCTTAATTCTGCGACACGAATATCTTAATTCTGTGACACCGAAGTCTTAATTCTGCGACACCGAAGCCTTAATTCTGTGACACCGAAGTCTTCATTCTGCGACGCCGAAGCCTTAATTCTGCGACACCGAAGCCTTAATTCTGCGACACCGAAGTCTTAATTCTGTGACACAGAAGTCTTAATTCT
>CM054139.1:55497053-55509553 GCA_028751875.1 Rapana venosa | reverse complement strand
TTTTTTATTTTTTTATTCATTATATATAAGATTACATTATCTGTCCACGAAATCAAACCTTATATATTTCATCAAAGGTCATAGAGTAACAAAAGACAACCGTATAAATTGAAACGGAACAATTTAAAATGAAACACACGAAAGTGATATCACGCTCATTAAAAAATGGGATAAAATGTGAGAATATGAGACAATAAGAAAAAGAGATAAAGATATGATAAGACAAGACAAGAAGAGACATGACCAGACGAGGCGAGATGAAACGAGACCAGACCAGACCACACAAGACCAAAGAAGACAACACCAGACCAGACTAGACAAGACAACACAAGATCAAACACAACACGCAAGCAATCAGTCACCACATTGTGACACTGGTCACGACAAAGTGGAAAATCGTGAAGCGTTGTGATCGATTGATCGCCCTCAGTCGTACCATCGTGCTTGTACTGCAATCGATCTACAACCGCCCCCCCCCCCCCCCCCCCACACACACACACCACACACAACATGCACTCACCCACCACTAACCAACCCACTCGCACACATGCACTCACCCACCCACCCACTCACACACACATACAGAAACTCGGCAACCTTTGAACGTGACTGGATTCAGACTACAATACCATTACAAGAACTGCACTCGAGCTATCTATTTCATTACGAAATCTTTTGTCCATCTGGACGGGGTAAAGAATGGACAATTCGAAATGTTCTGAATCATATCGTTTGACCAGTAGATTGGGATAATAGACCACGTACAATGCTGCCTAGCTAATTACAGGAGAATTGAAGTAGGCGAGAACAAAGCAATGGATGTTCATTTCTAAAATTGAAATATATATTATGCATATAGTGTGGGGAAAAAACCATGATATCTGATGGATGGACGAACTTAAGTTTTATTGAATCTTTTTGTTTTATTTTAGGAATTGCTGACTCAGTGTTTATGCAGAAAAAGAGGAATAGAAAGAAAAAGCAAGTATTCTTTTTTTTAAGGAAAGCAATTTTGAGATCTGATGGAGAGAATGTTTTAGGGTGGGATTTTTAGTGTGCAATTTAAGTAAATAAAGCAAAATGCGTCATAACTTGTGACTAGTCGTATCTGTCTATGGTTTAGTCTGTCACTCCACGTTCTTTTTCATCGACCATGTTATTGTAATTCTCTGTTTTTACGCTTGTCTTTATCAGTTTCTCTACTTTCTGCTCTCCGTGTGAGTCTCCCTTTGCCTCTGTTACATGTATTCCTATTTCTCTTCCTTGAACTTTACTTCTCTCTCTCTCTCTCCCCATCCAAGTAGTGAATGGAAATTAAACAAAAACAAAAAAAACAAAAATCTCTCCTCTCTCTCTCTCTCTCTCTTCCTCCTCTCTCTCCTCCCTCTCTCTCTCTCTCTCTCTCATCTCTCTCTCTCTCTCTTTTCTCTCTCTCTGCTTGCGTGCGCGCTCTCGTGCGTGTAAGTGTGTGTGTGTGTTTGTGTGTGGTTGTGTGTGTGTGTGTGTGGTGTGGGGTGTGAGTGCGTGAGAGAGAGAGAGAGAAGAGAGAGAGAGAGAGAGACAGACAGACAGACAGACAGGCAGACAGAGATAAGAAGAGCACGTGCACATGAGCGTGCTATTACACATGGATATTTAACTGCCACTCTTAAAGCTTTTTCTCTTAATAATACTGGAATGACAGCCTACACAAATTACAGCCGAAAGGACAAAACCGTACAGAATGTTCACATCTCTTAAGTGTTAGTTGTTATTTACTATACCTTGGGGGTCATTGCTCACTGTCTCTCTCTCCACCTCTTTTCTTTGTTCCAATCAAAGGTTTACGACCAGAGAGAATCCCTCCGCAAGCGACAACAAAAAATTATCACTGACTGTAAAGAGAAACAGGGTACACAGACAGAAATAGAAAACTAAGAAAAAGCTTTTCAGATCTTATGTTCAAGCCAGCTGGAACTTGATAGATATTGAATGAAAGGCCAGTTTACAGTACATGTTTTCAATTTCGCCTTGATTCTAGGCTTCTTAGGATTGCAAAATGTACATCACTGCTCTCAGAAATGCTTGCTCTTGATACTGGAATAGGAACCTACAGAAATGACAGCTATTGAGACATAACTTCGTAGATCTTACACCTAAGTTTCCGTTCTATTTCTGAAACTTTCCTATCATTGCTGTTTTATTCTCCCTCTCCTCTCACTTTTTCGAGTTTCAATCCAAGTTTTATAACATTAAATTCCCTCAGGGCAGGGAAACAATTCAGTGACTTAGAGACAGATAAGCTTCACAAACAGAAATAGGAAACTGTCATGAGAGAAGCTTTTCAGATGCTGTGTCCATGCGAGCTAGGACTTCATAGATGCTGAGGGAAACAGACATGTTAACTTTATAGATTGTTATAGGTGTTGAGTGAAATAATGTTAACTTTATGTGTTGACATAGGTGTTGAGTGAAATAAATGTTAACTTTATAGGTTAACATAGGTGTTGAGTGAAAGACATTAACTTTATAGGTTGACATAGATGTTGAGAGAAATAAATGTTGACTTTATAGGTTGACATAGATGTTGAGAGAAATAAATGTTAACGTTATAGGTTGACATAGATGTTGAGTGAAATAAATGTAAACGTTATAGGTTGACATAGATGTTGATTGAAATAAATGTTGACTTTATAGGTCGCCATATGTGTTGGGTAAAAGGCATATTAACTTTACAAGTTAACATTTTTGTTTTTGGTTAAATTGGCCTTGCTCTTGGGCTCTTTCGGGAGTGCAAAGTATACATGACTGTCATCAGGAGTACACGCAGAAGTGCTATATTTTAGGGTTAAGTGCATGTGCAAGAGCTAGTTTAGGCTTAAGTGCATTAAGTGGCACTGATATGGGTAAGTATACATCGGTACACACTGGATGAAAACTTTGCATGTACGACTCTATTGAAGTACCTGTCCATATCTATAGGCAGCCATACTCCTACTTCAGAAGAATCCTCCCCCCTCCTTTTATTTTAAAAGGAGAGTGCAGGTTGTTATGCTAAAAACCTTATCATGGCTGAAGACACTACGAGAATACCATTTTCAAACAGGACGACATCGGAGTGTAGGTCTCGGCACATTGCTGATTTTAAATCCATCACTGACAAGGTATTTTTGGTCTGGGTGGAAGGTAGGGCGGGACAGACAGGTTTGCAGTACACTATACTGCCAGTGCTCGTTTTCAAGTTGGCTTCACTTTCGAGCTCTTTGGGATTTACCAAGTCTAGGCTTACATGCCTTTCCTCCGGAGTGCATACACCACAAAGTGCTATTTTGTTTTTTAGGGTGAAGTGCATTGAGTTAGAAGAGTATTGATAAGGATGGTCAGTGGTTGTGGTGGTGGTGGACAACCTTTTGTTTTTTAAAATCCTTTCTTGCAGTTTCTTACTGGAGGGACATGGACACTCAACAGAGTTATGAGGGAAAGTATTTTGAGCAGAATTGATTTGGCTGGTCACTGCTGATAAGGCAATGATTTATTCTGCCTTTTCACCTTGTTGTTATTGTTGTTCCCAATATTGTTGTTGTTGCGCGTTCTTAAAGCCCTAGGGGTCACCCAGAATGTGCACTCTGACTCACTCATCCCACCTGGGAATCAATGAGAGATCGCAGAATAGATAGATGAGAAATTTGCTTGTACTGCTTTTTTCAACAACATTTATTTTTTAATTTTATTTATTCTTTTATATCGAGGATAATGGAATAAGCACTCATGTGCTTTTTTACATCCAGTCCCCGTGTGTATGCGGTCTTGTGAATTTTTTCATCTGTTTCCACCGGCACATAATGGCCTACTCTTCCGAAAAGCGGAACAGGATTTAACGTGTGCGCAAGATGTTCTGCATACGTTCGAACTCGGGGCCTCGGTTTATAGTCTCATCCGGACATCGGACATCGCTCCATATGCAGTCATTCTCCGACTTCAGGGAACTACTTTTTCCCCACTTCTTTCAAGGAGATCATAAAGTGTTATGCCAAGAACTTGCTTGTCCTGGCTGAAGACAATCCCAACCTAGCGTGTGTGTGTTTTTTTTTATTTTATTAAAAAGCGTAACACCATTTCCACGTAGGTCTGGGCACTTAGCTGACACCAATAACTGACACAGCTTGTGGTCCGGGTCCTGCTTTTGTCTGTCGCTTTGCCCGACTGTTGGTCTGAGAGTCTGTTGACTTACTCCTGGGTACTCGCGCTTGACCTGAAGAGTATGTATGAGCTGTCGGCCTGTCATGTCTTGTCATCCTTTCTTTTCTATCAGGCCTCAGGCGGCCACTTACATTTTTTTTTACCCCCAGTCGCATTCCTTTCTATAATTTATGTTGATATGGTTTTTAAGAATATCGGAGCTGTTCTTTTTTTTGTTTGCTGTATCTGTTTTCTTGGGTTTATTTTTTTAACATGGTGTTTTACTGTTTGTTGTTGTTGTTGTTATTTTTATTATTTTAGTAATATAATTTATCAAAATTATTATTATAATCAATTGTTATTCTTATTCTTTTTTTGTTGTTGTTATTCTTCTTCTTCTTCTTCTTCTGTTCTTCTTCTTCTTGTTCTTCTCTTTTTTCTTCTTCTTGTTCTTTTTTTTTCTTGTTCTTCTTCTTGTTCTTGTTCTTCTTCTTGTTTCTTCTTCTTCTTCTTTTTCTTTCACTGTTTCTGTTTTGTTTGGTCTTTTTGTTCACTATCATGTCTCCCTCGAAAAATTTAAATAGGTGTGTGTGTGTGTGCATGTTGTGTGCGCGCGCTCGCGCGCGTATTTGTGCGTGTGTTTGGTGCACGAGTGTCTGTATTTTATATATAAATGAGAGAGAGAGATAGAGAGGAGTGAGAGAGAGAGAGAGAGAGAGAGAGAGAAAAAGACAGACAGACAGACAGACAGACAGACAGACAGACAGACAGACAGTGTGGGGACAGAGCCTGTGGCAGTGATATCGAGAAAAGAGACAGAGGCAGAGAGAGAAGAGAGAGAGAGAGAGAGAGAGAGAGAGAGAGAGAGAGAGAGAGGGGAAGAGAGAGAGAAAGAGAGAGAAGAGAGAAGAGGGAGAGAGCACCTGCTTGCCAGTGTACTGATGTGGTTATTATTTATTGTACGATGTGTATAATATTCAAGCGTCTGCAAAACGTTCCCTTAAAGACAGTTCGCGTGGCGCAGAGTGTAAGAGTGACAATGTAAGAAGATGAAGTATTCTTCTGTTTTTCTACTTAGTAGTCGTGATGCTGCTTTCTCTATTGATTATATTCGTTCATTGCTAAATTTTTATCTCCTTTTTCATTTTTTATTTTTGCCTTAAACGTGTCACAATAAAGCTTTCCATTTTCTACTGTTCAGCCTTGATACTGTTTACTTGATTGACTGTATTCGTTCACTGCTCTCTAACTTTCTATCCTTTTTTTCATTTCCCCCCTCTCCCTTAAACGTGTTACAACCCCTCCCCACCCCCCTTCTACTTTATACACGTCAGTCTTGATACTGGTTCCTCAACTGATTATTTTTCACTGCTATCCCACTTTCTCTCCCTTTATTTCATTTTCTCCTTCCTTTTAAAAAAAAACAAAACACTTGTCACAAAAAGAACTCTCTTATCTGTAAAAAATGGAAAAGCAACTATCAGCACTAATAATAATAATAATATATGAAATTTATATAGCGCTAAATCTTGTAAAACAAACAAATCGAAGCACTAGCATGCAAGGAATGAAGTGAAATAATAATTATAAGAAAGTTAAAAGCCAGGTAAAAAGACTCTTTCCTTTGTCTGTTCAGATCTGACCTTCAGGCCAGGCAGAAGGCAGAACCTAGCAGGTTTCTGAGTGAGAAAGGCAGGTGCACAATGCGTGGTGACCTTTCTGCGCTGAAGGTAGTCATGGCTGACGGGCTGGCTGTTAGGAAGTGTTAGGTATACACGAGGCCAGGTTGCCATCAGGAAAACGATCGTGTTCTACAGTACCTTTTTTTTAGTTTTTTTTTTTTAGGGTGAAGCGTGTGGTGCCGTGAACAAAAATGATGGAGGTGGTTGATGCGGGCGATGAAATACTGTTTTGGTTTTCTTTCTGATGAAGTCTAGGTGGGTTTTTCCCCCCTGGGAAATGTGAGATACTGTACTGCGTGATTTACAAACAAAAAAGATTGATAGAGTTATGGTAGGTACAGTCAGGTTTCTCGTGATGGTTGTGAAACATTTTGCTGTTCCTGTTGCTGGTAGTTTGTGATGATGATACTAATAAAATGTTTCATGTCGTTACATACATAATAATAATAATAATGTATGGAATTTATATAGCGCTGAATCTTGTAAAGCAACAAATCAAAGCGCTCAGATTTTACTTTAAGTCACGGCAGATTTCTTTCCGTGAAATTCGGGCTGCTCTCCCCGGGGAGAGCGGGAGAACGCGTCGCCACTTAGCGCTGCGCCACCCTTTCACCCTTTTTTTTTTTTTCTGCAGCTGTATTTGTCGTATATACATACGATATCATCATCATCATCATCATTAGTCCCGTGACCTTGGCGGTCGTGGAGGAGACACGAAAGACGATGCCGTGGTAAGCCTCCTCCATCCATCTCGGTCCTCGGCGCTGCGCAGTAGTGCCGAGTCATTCATCCTGGTCCATTCTCTGATGTTGTCCATCCATGACTTGTTCTGTCTTCCCCTCTTTCTGCCACCTTCGAGTGTTTCCTGCAGTACTGTTTTTGGCAGAGTGTTGTGGCGGGTGACGTGGCCGAACCATGTCAGCTTTTTCTTCTTGACGATGGTGAGAAGGGGTTCCCGTGGACCTGCCAGCCGTGTTATTTGACTCTTGACAAATTCATTGGTCTTTCGTTCTCTCCAGATATGCCAAGCAGTTTTTCTATGGCATTTTGTTTCAAATGACTGGATTCCGCTTTGCTGTAGCAGTCAATGTCCAGGTTTCACTTCCGTACAGCAGATAGTCTGAATTAGGGCTTTGTAGAGCTTTAGTTGATTGGGAAACTGATCTCTTACTTTTCCATATGGTGGTGATTTTGTCATGGAAGATGTTGCCATGGCTAGTCTGACTTTGATTTCTGTCGTCGATCGCCCGTCCTTTGTGAGTGTAGCGCCAAGGTATTTAAAAGCGTCTACCTCCTCCAGTTGCTGGCCGTCATGTAAATTTTAGCAGTGGCGTTGCTTGTGCTGTTCACAAGTACTTTACTTTTCTCTGAGCTCACCTCCATCCCATATGCTCCAGCTCTGTTCTCAAGTCTGGTCGTAAGATCTTGCAGCTCTGTGTTACTTCCGCCCATGAGGTCAATGTCATCGGCAAACCGCAAGTTGTTGAGGGGTCCTGCCGCCAATGAGATGGTAGAGTGGAAGTCATGGAGGGTCTCTCTCATAATGTTTTCCAAGAACAGATTAAACAGGACTGGAGATAACAGGCATCCTTGTCGGACCCCAACTGTGGTTTTGAAGTAGTCTCCGACCTGATTGTTCAGAAGGACTGCACTGCTTGCGAAGTTGTATAGTGCTTGAATGGTTTGCACTAGTCCTTCTTCAATGCCAAACATTCTGAGGACCTGCCACAGGCCTTCGTGCCATACTCTGTCAAAAGCCTTCTTGAAGTCGATGAAGTTGTGGAACAGGTCTCTCTGATGTTGAAGATGTTTTTCCATCAGGATGTGGCAGTTAAAAATCTGTTCGATTGTGCTCCTGCCTGCCCTGAACCCAGCTTGTTCCTCTGCAAGGTGTTCTTCTGCCTTCTTCTTGAGTCGATTCAAAATAACTTTGAGCATGATCTTGCTGGCGTGGCTGATGAGGCTGATTGTTCTATAGTTTTGGCATTGGCGTAAATTCCCCTTTACATACAATATACAAATACACAGTTTCTGCTTATAGATGTGTTTTTGGTTTTGCTGTTGTTATTGTTATTGTTGCTGCTTTTACCATAATTACGTATTCCCCAGCTTAACACCACGGTGGTCACCCACAGCATGCACTGTAAGCCCCTGATCCCACCTGGGAATCCCCGTGTGACCGTTCAGTACATACTGGATGAGAAGTGTACATCAACGACTTTCTTTACATACCTCATCAAATAGACAGCTGTAGGCCAACTTAAGAAGATTTTCTTTTCTCCTGTAAAAGGCAGAGGAGGCTTGTAGACTACTAGCTTGTCAGGGATGAAGACAGTTTCAACAGAACCATTTTAAGGCACAAACACATTGCGTGCAGGCTTTGTCACTAACCTGACATCAATAACTCGACACATGGTTTTGACCTGAGCTCATCAACCTCTCCCGTTCTTTGTTCTCTTCCTTCCCTCTCAACCTTGCCACACGAACGCTGATCTGTAAAGGAAAAGTAACTACCACCATCTGCAGGAGAAGAATGAGGCGAATGTAAGGAAATTCAAAACTATGTTGAAAGAGCGCTGTGCTCCGTGTGGTCCAGGCTTTACCTCCATGCTAAGTAGAACTGAACAGGTGCTGAGTAAAAGGCAGGTGTAGTACAGGTGCCTGTTGACATTTCTGTTCTGAAGGTGGCCCGACTGCTGGGCCTTAGGGAATTGCCAAGTATACACAAGCTGCCATTAGCAATACAGACATGTTCTACTGTGCTATTTTAGGGTTGGGCTGTGTGCTGTGGTGTGGTGTGGCGTGGTGTGGTGTGGTGTGGTGAGTAGAAGTGGTATATTATAGTTGGTTGATTTTGTGTTGGTGATGAAATATGTATTTCTTTTCTTTTGAAACAGAATATTATTAAAGAAGGTATGTTAGCTAAAAAACACGAGCGTAATGTTGAAGGATAAAAAAATACATTCATGATAGTCATGTCATATCATGTAACGGATAAAGTTTTGGTCTTTATAAAAAATTGACAAAGATTCTTGTAATTAAAAAAAATAATGTACCTACTTATCCATCAGTTTAACAAATATTAACAAACGATAAGAGCTTTTCTTGGAGATTCGGCTTGTTGAGCTAAAAAGGTGAGAGAGTGTAAAGGATGATGTAGAAAACAAGTTTATTACATGGTGACAAAGATCTCAAACAACAGTAAGCATCAAAATGGCAAAGTCATAAAGAGACATGGCCAACTCAGGACAGTTGAAATGTTAAGGTTAATGAAAGTTTGAAAAAAGAAAAGGAATGGATTTTTACACCAACAGGCAAGCACACCTGTCATCACACACACACACACACACACACACACACACACACACACACACACACACACACACACACACACACACACACACACACACACACACACACACACACACACACACACACAAACACACACACACACACACTCGCATGCATACAAACATTGGAACACGTGGACACATACATACACCTACGCGCACACGTAAACACACAAAAGAAAACACATGCCCATTCACACATACAGAAACAGGACGGGGTAGCCTAGCGGCTAGTGTGTTTCGCTTTGCGCTCGCGATCTGTCGGCCCAGGTTCGAGCCAGCACCAAGACACCCGTGCAACGGGAATTTTCCTCTGGAGTGAACATTAGTGTTGACTCCACTCCGTAAAAGTCCTTCGGATGACACTATAAACCAAGGTCATGCATGCGAAAGCACGCAGAACATCTTACGCACACGTTAAAACCTGTTCCGCCTTCCGGAAGAGTAGGCTGATGTATTCTAGTGAGAACGGATGATAAAATTTGCTGTATATGCACATGGGGACTACATGATGAAAAAAAGCACACGAGAGCTTATTTCATCATCCTGGAAACAAAGGAAATGAACAGATTGTAAATCGTTCAATACTTCTTTTGTTTCTCGGCTAGAGGTCTGATATGTACCAATGGTGAAAGTTTTACGAACACGACCGCTTTTGCCACCGTTAAAGTAGCCGCAATCCGACGTCGGGGATGTCTAAGCGTGACACTAATGTGCCTGCGTTTTTTAGTTTGTCATCTACCTTACCTTGGCCTTCTCTTCCCAAAGAAGGGATTCTTACCTGGGCGCTTGATGTTCGGAGTACATTCGTACCCGGGGCATCGGTTCAGAGTCTCACCCAAGGAATTTTGGGAGAGTGGAGTCAGTTCTGATGTGAACTCAAAGGGACACATCCTCTTGAACAGGTGTCTAGGGGGAAGCTCGAATCCAGGCTCCATCCCGGGCCGTCAAACCGCAAGTTCAACGCTCTAACCACTGTGCTATCCCCCCCCCCCCCCCCCCCCCCCCCCCCCCCCGCCTAGATGAATAAATGAACGAACAAATAAATGAATGAATGAATGAATGAATGAATGAAAGCATTTTCTTTTCGATATCATACAAGAAGCTGCTCTCATGGAGTCATATTAAAAGAAAACAGTGGCTGTACACGTTTTTTATGGTCCTCTCCATCGAAAAATAGTAATCGAATCAAAACAGAAGTTTATAATGACTCAAAAATATAAGATTCGCATACATATCTTTGACGCATTTTTTTTTAGTTTTCACTCTCACACTGGAGACAGTATAGCTCAGTGGTCAGTGCACTTGCTCTCCCCAAGCTAAGGTTCAGCAGCGTTGAGCGTTGTTGCCTTGTGGATGGGTGACTGTTTGAGCACCCTGGCATCAGTATAATCCTCCCAGTTCACCCAGCTATAAATGGACACCTGTTCTCTTTAGGGAAAGGTAAGGTAAAACAGAGAGGGAGAGGAGATGGGCGCCGCCCTCAATATGCTGGCTCTTAGAGAAGCTGTGGTCTCTGACACCTCGTTTTTCCAAAGACAAGCTAAGATATGGGACAGGTTTTTACCATCGCACTCGCAAAAGTACACTAACACTACCACAACTTTACCAAATATATCGATTTTTGTTATTCGCACAAACACAAAAACTAGTCATAAGAGGCGCCAATGCGTATTAATCAGTATGCAAAGGATCAAGTAAGCTTTCATTTTCATGAAACAGTCGCTCATTTAATATCCAGATAAAAGCTCCACTGACCTGTATGTAACAAAGAAAAAGATAGTTCGGGAATGCAGAGACAGGATATCGAATGCGATACGCAAGTCATAGGTAGTTGATGGTGGCACACACACACACACACACACACACACACACACACACACACACACACACACACACACACACACACACACACACACACACACACACACACACACACACACACACACACACACACACACACACACACACACACACACAAACACACACACACACAACACACACACCACACACACACACAAACACACACACACACACACACACACACACACACACACACACACACACACACACACACACACACACACACACACACACACACACACACACTTTCCTGTCTGATATCACTATTTAGTGGAAGGACGTTAAACTGAAGAACTACTAACTACTTGATGGTGGCCTATTTCATGGACAATTTTACTGTTCTGATTATCTTCAGGTTAGTATATATCCTTTTCTTTTTTGTGCTTTTCGCTTTTGTTCATTTTTGTATGCGCTTTATTGTGATATGTCTTTTATTCATGACTATTTTATTATTTGACTGATGGGCTTGTAGCTTTTGTCAAATAAAATTCGTTCATTCGTTCATTCATTCGTCTTTTATTCATGAATTATTTGTAATGTTGGTATTTTTACCCTCTCCATTTTGTAATTACCCATTTTAATTTTTTCTTCTCTCTATTATATTAATTCATAGTAAAGATTATTATGGCAATGGACCCCTTGTAATTCTTGTTCGCATCTTTGTAGTTGTAGTTGTTGGTAGTATTGTTGTTATTGCTGTCATTGCTATTGTTGTTGCTATTATTGTTGTTGTTATCTAGTGTTTGTTGCTATTATTGCTGTTGTTATCTGGTTGTTGTTGCTATTATTGCTGTTGTTATCTGATTGTTGTTGCTATTATTGCTGTTATCTGATTGTTGTTGCTATTTTTGCTGTTGTTATCTAATTGTTGTTGCTATTGTTGCAGTTGTTATCTGATTGTTGTTGCTATTCTTGCTGTTGTTATCTGATTGTTGTTGCTATTTTTGCTGTTGTTATCTGATTGTTGTTGCTATTATTGCTGTTGTTATCTGATTGTTGTTGCTATTAGTGCTGTTGTTATCTGATTGTTGTTGCTATTATTGCTGTTGTTATCTGATTGTTGTTGCTATTATTGCTGTTGTTATCTGACTGTTGTTGCTATTTTTGCTGTTGTTATCTGATTGTTGTTGCTATTTTTGCTGTTGTTACGTGATTGTTGTTACTATTATTGCTGTTGTTATCTGATTGTTGTTGCTATTATTGTTGTTGTTATCTGATTGTTGTTGCTGTTATTGCTGTTGTTAACTGATAGTTGTTGCTGTTATTGCTGTTGTTAACTGATTGTTGTTGCTGTTATTGCTGTTGTTAACTGATAGTTGTTGCTGTTATTGCTGTTGTTATCTGATTGTTGTTGCTATTTTTGCTGTTGTCATCTGATTGTTGTTGCTGTTATTGCTGTTGTTATCTGATCGTTGTTGCTGTTATTGCTGTTGTTATATGATTGTTG
>CM054139.1:55464553-55492053 GCA_028751875.1 Rapana venosa | reverse complement strand
ACACTCACACACACAAGTGGAACGCCCTGATTAACTTCAGGCTGGTGCATCGTTTTCTCTCTTTGTTTCTTGTTTAAGTATGTTCTTTCTTCTTTGTTGTTGTTGTTGTGGTTGTTGGTTTCTTTGTTGTTTTGTCTGTCTGTCAGTTTCTTTGTCATTTTTTTGGGTGTATGTGTGTCTTTGCTTGTTTATTAAGGTTTGTTTTTTTTGTGTCTGTACTTCTGTCTGTCTATCATATCTATTGCCCTTCCTTCCTTCCTTCCTTCACTATCCTTCCTTTCCTTTGTCTTCTTTGTTTCTTTGTTTCTTTGTTTGTTTGTTTTCTTTCTTTCTGTCTTTCTGTCTGTATTTCTGTCTGACTGTCTGATTGTCTGTTTTTCCTTATTACCATGTTGTCTGCCTGTCTCTGTATCTATCTCTGTATGTTTGTCTCTCTTTATTTGTCTCTTTTTTTCTTATTTTTTTGTATTTAGTGATCGTCCTGCCTCATTTCTTAATGTACAGCGACGGATTCTCCATCTGCATGTTTATATTCATTTACAATGGAGTTCAAAATATAGGGAAAATGTCGCTGTTGTTGTTATTTTTGTATTTGTTGTTGTTGATGATGATGTTGGAGGTTTGCTTTAGTTGTTAAGTTGTTAGGAAGTGGTTGTGATCAATATTGATAGAAGTAGAAAAAGCATTGTTTGACATTTATACGACGTTTTGTGGTGTTTGTTTAACATATTTTATCTGTCAGCCTGTCCGTGTGGCTGGCTATCTACTCGGTGTTTGTGTTTCCGTCTGTCCACCTGTCTCTTCGTGCTTTCAAATAGTTTGTTTATTGTCTCTGCTGACTGATCATTTCACTTGTCGCTTTATGTATATTGCACCATCCTCGTTCTCTCCATCGTTGTGTTTATATCTACGTCGTCAGGTTTTATATTTACGTGTATGTGTATGTGTGTGTTTGTGTTTGTGTGTGTGTGTGTGTGTGTGTGTATGTGTCTGTCTGTCTGTATCCCTCATTCCAATTCATATTTCTGTTTTTCTTTGTTGAACTTTTTTCTCCTCTGGCTGTTTTCTTGTGTGTGTGTGTGTGTGTGTGTGTGTGTGTGTGTGTGTGTGTGTGTGTGTTTGTGTGTGTGTGCGTGCGTGCGTGTGTGTATGTGTGCGTGTGTTTATTTTATTTTATTTTCTAATTTTTATTTCATTCTTTTATTTCGAGGATAATGGAATAAGCACTCATTCGCTTTTTTCATCCAGTCTCCGTGTGTATGCAGTTTTGTCATTTTGTCATCCGTTCCCACCCGCACGCAATGGCCTACTCTTCCGAAAAGCGGAACAGGTTTTAACGTATGCGTAAGATGTTCTGCGTGCGTTCGTACACGGGACCTCGGTTTATTCCACAAGTCCGAAGGACTTTTGGGGAGAGTGGAGTCGGCACTGATGTTAACTCCAGAGGAGTGTGTATATGTGTGTGCGTGTGCGTGTGCGCGTGTGTGTGTGTGTGTGTGTGTGTGTGTGTGTTTGTGAAAGAGAGGAGAGAGAGAGAGAGAGGAGAGAGAGAGAGAGAGTAGATAGAAGAGAGAGATAGAGAGAGGAGAGAGAGAGAGAGAGAGAGAGGAGAGAGAGATGAGAGAGAGAGAGAGAGGAGAGAGAGAGAGAGAGAGAGAGAGAGAGAGAGAGAGAGATGAGTGTTTGTGAAAGAGGGAGAGCGAGAGCTTGCTTGTGTCCGTACACAAGACTTCTTTCAACACTGTTGGCAAAGCTGGGCATCAGATCGAAAGTCTGTTAAAAATGGACTGACCTCTTGACAGATGCATTCAGTATCATGTTTAGCTTCTCATTAGAACAGTTTATTTGCTTCTTTCTTTGCTTTATCATCTCTTTGTCGAATTGCTTGCTCGTGTGTTTGATCTCATTTCTTTTTTCTCGGATTTATGTCTTTTTTTTACTTTCTGTATTTTCATCAACTTTAAAAAAACAACAACATAGGCGATTGTCTTATTTGTTGGTGGTACTTTTTCTTGATTGTTTGACTGTGTCAGCTCCTAACAGTAATGTTCTGCTCCTGAAAGTAATGTTGCACTTCCTGTTTTGAACTAAACATAGTGATAATAATCATTTCCAGTCCTGTTGCTACCACGTCCAGTCTCACTTTCACCTTAGCCTCATTCTGTTGTACTTCTGAAGTCAGAAGGCCTACATCATAGTTAGTATAAGACCTTTGACGTACGAGAATTATAGCCCTTCATGTAAATAGTAGCCTGTCTGCACAAATTCTTTGATAAAATCCACAAGGTAAAGACTACAAACATTCCTTAAAGTACGAGAATGATAGCACTTCATGTAAATAGTGTCCTGTCTGCACAAATTCTTTGATAAAAAATCCACTAGGCAAAGACTGCAAATATTCCTTAAAGTGCGAGAATTATAGAACTTCAGGTAAATAGTGACCTGTCTACAGACATTCTTTGATACAATTCACAAAATACAGACTGCAAACATTCTACTTAATCCAACACAAAATTGAAGATTTTTACATTTCAGTCTCAATGGAGGTGGACTTCTGAAAGAAACGTTAGGTAGGGACCAACGATACCAACATGACCTAGATTCCCACTGGAAATGTCTCTGCAGCATTTACCAGTTTGTCAGTGTACATACTATACCTTCCATCGTAATTGCCCTTCATGGGATGATTACAGTGCTTTTGACTTGACTTGACTTGACTTGACTTCTCCTCTCCCCTGTGTCCACCCTCCCTGCCAACTTTCACAAGACACACAGCCAGCCTGCAGCGAGATGCTATCAATGTCTGCAAATACGGACACATACACAGAGAAACCTTGCAGGCCGGGAGGAAGCGACTGCTGTTGGATCTCTGTGAACAAGACAACCATCTGCCTGTACCTAGCCAAAGTAGTGGTGGATGGGTTGGGGAAAGGGCTATCTAGATGGCATGGTAGGTTTTCTTTCTGTGTGACATTACCCTGAAGGGTGAAGCGTTGAGTTGTGGCGAGTGGGTTGTTGTGAAACTTGTCCTGATGGTCCCGATCCCGTGTGAATGGGGTCTGAGTGTAAACATGCCCTGTGATGGACTGGCGTGAAATGGTCGTGATGGGTTAGTGGGACATTATGTAGATGGGTTAGTGTAAAATTGCCCAACTGGGTTAGCCTAGTGTAAAATTGCCCAACTGGGTTTGTGTAAAATTGCCCAACTGGGTTAGTGTAAAATTGCCCAACTGGGTTAGTGTAAAATTGCCCAACTGGGTTAGTGTAAAATTGCCCAACTGGGTCAGTGTAAAATTGCCCCACGGGGTTAATGTAAAATTGCCCCACGGGGTTAATGTAAAATTGCCCAAATGGGTTAGTGTAAAATTGCCCAACTGGGTTAGTGTAAAATTGCCCAAAATGGGTTAGTGTAAAATTGCCCAACTGGGTTGGTGTAAAATTGCCCAACTGGGTTGGTGTAAAATTGCCCAACTGGGTTAGTGTAAAATTGCCCAACTGGGTTAGTGTAAAATTGTCCACATGGGTTAGTGTAAAATTGCCCAACTGGGTTAGTGTGAAATTGTCCAAATGGGTTAGTGTGAAATTGCCCAAATGGGTTAGTGTCAAATTGTCCAGATGGGCTAGTCTAAAATTGTCCTGATGGGTTAGTGTGAAATTGTCCTAATGGATTAGTGTGCAATTGTACTGATGGGTTAGTGTGAAATTGTTCAGAACGGTTAGTGTGAAATTATCCTGACGGGTTAGTGTGAAATTATCCTGACGGGTTAGTGTGAAATTATCCTGGCGGGTTAGTGTAAAATTATCCTGATGGGTTAGTGTAAAATTATCCTGACGGGTTAGTGTGAAATTATCCTGACAGGTTAGTGTGAAAGTATCCTGACGGGTTAGTGTGAAATTGTCCTAATGGGTTGGCTGCGTAATTGCTTTGATTGTTGAAAATTGTCCTGAAGTGTTGGTGTGATATTGTATTGATTAGCGTACACTTGTCCAGATGACTTGGTGTGTAGTTATCCTGAAGGGCTGGCATGAAAGTGTCCGGATAAGCGGGCGTGAAGTTGTTCTAAAAGGTTGGGGTAAAATTATACAGAAGTGTGTCTGTGTGTGTGTGTGTGTTGAGAGAGAGAGAGAGAGAGAGAGAGAGAGAGAGAGAGAGAGAGAGACGACAGACAGACAGACAGACGGACAGACCGAGACATTCAGAGAGAGAGAGACACAGCGGAGACTTGATTGCATGCTGTTTGCAGTATCATGTCCTATAGATGACAGACCGTCTGTACAAACTCCACAAAACCCCACGAAACTTCATACCGCTGCAAACATCATACTCCATGCACACGAAGATTGCAGACATCACAAAATTCAGTTTCTGAGAGTAAACCCTCTGAAAGAAGTGTCATGTAGGATTTAACGATACCAGTCTGGCCTGCACCACCAAATTATTCAGACAGCAGCATTGGGAATATTTGCCATGCGCTCTGTAACCCTTCCCCTCTATCGCCTCCTTTTTCCACACTTCGCCTACCTAGCTAGTGAACTTGGACAAGAAACGCAGCAGTCAAAATCTCCTTCGAAAACTACCCATGTTGGCAAACATCGAACTAATATATATACCCCCACAAAAAGAGAGATTCAAAGTTAGGCGAAAACTGTTACTGCTCGATCTGTCGAGATGCTCTGTTCATACACACACAGACACCAGAATATGGTGGGTGATAGTAGGTGTATCAACTATCATATAGGATTGTTGGGGGTCTGAGGTTGTTCTGTTGGCATTTAAAATCTCTAGGGTTGCTCACAGTACGCATGTATACTGCTGTCCCCGAGACGTGTACATAAGTGTAGTGCTGTCTTGGGTTGAGAGTTTTTGGTGTTTGCAGTGCATTAAGAGGCTGTGCAAGGTTAGTTGATGACGTGAAGCGAACGGACAGAAACTTTGTGCTCTTTCCTAAATTTGTTTTCGATCTGTTTTAGATTGAGGTATGGGTGGTGAGGAGTGAGGTGGAGGGGTTTAGTTAGATAGATATATATTTTTAATATTTCGGTTGTATACATACACAGAGGCGCGGGTAGCGGGCGCGAGTGCGCGCTCACACACGTACGCAAATGCACACACTAACATACACACGCATACGCGCGCGCACGCTCGTACACACACAAACACTCGCACATACACACAAACATATACACGCACACACACGCGCGCACGCACGCGCGCGCACATACACACAAACACACGCGCGCACACACACACACACCCTCACACACACACACACACACACACACACGCACGCACGCACGCACGCACGCACGCACGCACGCACGCACACACACAACGTAAGCATGCGACCTAGGCCTAAAGACTTTGTTAAGTGGTCACAAATAGCTTTTGTTTTTTTCTATTTTTCATTTTTCATTCCGACAAACAGGACGAGATAACCAGTGCTCCGTACCAGTCTGTGTGCTCTGCACCATCTTCACTGCACAATCACGCAAGCCGGCAGACAAAAGCCTTAATGACCTACATGATTAACTGATTATCACAATCCAAAAGATATTTGTTGTGCGAATAAAGAGACCTGTCACCAGTAGCAGGCCTCTGTCAATCAATTTTGATTATGAGTGACATGTCATCAAATGAAAATTAAAATATCTGAACTAGAAATAAGACAGGCTGTTGCCAATGCTGTGCTTTACCAGTAAAAAGCGTTTGCAATGCATTGAAGACACTATAGTGTTTTATGTCTTTGATAACGAGACATTATATTTTCTTTGTTCTTTTTGGTTGCTGTCTTTTGTCCTATGTCAGTTCTTGTGTATGATCGTTCCTGTTTAGTATGGCCTCTATGCTATCCTGTCTCCATAAATCATTTTCAAAATGACGAAGAGGTTTTAACTGGTTTCCTGCACACTTGTTTTCCTCCACCACTACTGTTTTCTGAATGGTAAATCACTTGATCCAGTGAAGAATTTTATTTGTTGTATAGCCATGCGTGGGCCATGTCAGATTTGTTTGTCAACTTATTTCGCTAATGTTTGCAATGTTTGGGTTGTCATCTAAGCTAAGACTGACCACTTGGCTGTATACAAACCTTATGACCTCGCTTGCATCCTTTTAATAGGATTCCCAGACACCAGTCACAGAGATTCTCTTCGTGTTTGTTTTCTTTTATTCATATTTTGTTATTTTGTGTGTACAACAGAAATTTCGAGCATATTTTCTGTCTATTTTGTATCATCGTCTTTTGATGAGAGCTTTGATAGGCTACGGGAATATCAAATATTCTTGTGAATGTGAATGACATTTCTGAACTATGAAAACTGTCTCAATGTAAGGTACCACCGATGGTGAAGTTTCAACTACAGGTGGTATATCTGACGAAGGCTCATCCAGGAGCCGAAAATCGAGCTAGGTCAGGCCAAAGGCACAGCCCTTCCTTGGAAATACCTGACGTACTGTCATTGAAAGATGATGTCATTTTCTAGAGTTTAATTTTCCGATTTTTTGGTTTTTCTTTCTCAGTTGAATCTTTGATAAATCATTTTCAAATTTCAAAGAATAAGTTGTAAATGGTTACCTGCACTTGTTTTCCTCCACTTCTATTTCATTCAAATCTATACATATGTGTGTGTTCTTACATACACAGTGCATGCATTCACACATCACTTGGGTGTGTTCGGTGTTTTGTGTTTATATGGTTCATTTATATGTTTACGGTTGCGTGTACTTTATTTTAATTATGGTAAAACTATAATAGTTTGAAATAAGACTAAACGCTACATAAGTATCATGATGATGGGGAACGGGATAGCCTAGTGGTTAGAACATTGCGCTCGCAATCTGAGGACCCGGGTTCGATTCCCGTTCAAGAGGATATTTTCCCCTGGAGTTAACACCAGTGCAGACTCCACTCTCCCCAACAGTTCTTCGGATGAGACTATAAACCGAGGCCCCGTGTGCGAACGCACTCAGAACATCTTGCGCACACGTTAAATCCTGTTCCGCTTTTCGTAAGAGTAGGCCATTGTGTGCCGGTGGGAACAGATGACAGAATTTACCAAACCGCATAAACACGGGGACTGGATGTAAAAAAAATCAATAAGTGCTTATTCCATTATCCTCGATATAAAAGAATAAAATAAAATAAATAAAATAAATGATGATAATTATCATCATTATCATAGATAGGACTAACATACAGACAGAGGTAAAGACAGACTGGTTGATAAATGGATGGATAAATAAATGAAAGGCGAGATGAGATCCATACATGAATAATGACTACGCTTGATAAACGACCTATCTACCAAACTTATCTTCCCTGAAGCAGAAGACTCAGGACCAGAATCCCATTAACAGTCAATGGAACAGACTCTGGCTGTGGAAGCATGGCAGGCTCGTGTATTGGCAGTGCGCAGATGGGGGCCATTGTCCACTATTTCTTTTTTTTTTAATCTCTCTCCCCATCTTCCACCCAGAACAGAAAAAAGCCCCAAACCCACCTTTCCCGAAGAAAATGAGTTGTACTGAAAGGAGAGAGGCTATCCATGTCTACAGCCTTGAACGAGGCACACGGGCAAGGAAATGGAACATCAGAAAAAACAGAAGCAGTCGCTGCTCTCATCGTCTAAACCCTGCCTCCCCTCCAGGCCTGAGAAACATCCGGGGTGGCTGAGTTAAAAGCAGCCGTTACAGAGCGTGTTGACACTTTCGGGTATACTTTACCTTTGGCTTCCGGGTCAAGTAGTGTCTTTCTATAGAGTGTTAGTAAAGGAAAACTCCCCAAGAGAATTTTTCAAAAGTGTGAAGACGATGAGAGTAAGAGATGAGCCATTCAATCCAACAACAGTAGTGAATGATGCAAATGGAGAGGCACTGCACAAAGAAGAGGAAATTCTTAAACGATGGGAAGACTATTTTAAAGATCTTTTAAACCCATCTGGAGTACAAGCTTCCAGCTCGCAGTTCTCACCACGCTACAAAGACCAGTTAGAGCCCCAAATCCTTGAAGCTGAAACAAGAAAAGCAATTAAAACCAGCCCAAAGGGCAAAGCGGCAGGTGATGACGGCATAACAACTGAAGCCATCCTTGCATGCGGAGAAACGGGAGTTAAGTGGCTCACCATCATCTTCCAGAAAGCATGGGAAGAGAGGAAAGTACCAATGGACTGGCAAAATGCAATAGTGGTGCCAATTTGGAAGAAGAAGGGCAGCAAGAGAGACTGCAGCACCTACAGAGGCATTTCACTTCTGAGCCATGTAGGGAAAATGTATGCAAAGATTCTGGAACAGCGCACAAGAGCCAAAGCAGAACACCTACTGAGCAATGCCCAGTTTGGCTTTCGGAAAGGACGAGGGTGCACAGATGCCATTTTCGCACTCCGACAGCTGTGTGAAAGAGCCATCGAATACAACCAAGACCTGCATACAGTATTCGTTGATCAAGAAAAAGCTTTCGACCGAGTCAACAGAGACAAGCTCTGGAAGATCCTGGAGCAGTACGACGTGAAGGGGCAGTTGCTTGATAACATCAGAGCAATCTATGCCAACAGTATGAGTGCAGTCCGAACAGCCAGTGGAACATCCGACTGGTTCCCGGTTACATCAGGGGTCAGGCAAGGCTGTGTACTCTCCCCCCTTCTCTTCGTGATCTACATGGACCAGATTACAAAGGAAGCCAACCCAGATCCTGAGGCCCTGAACGAACTATTATTTGCTGACGACCAGTCCCTGATGAATCAGAACAAAGCAGCTCTTCAAAAACACACAGACCAACTCAACACAAGCTGCGAGAGGTATGACATGAAGATTAGTATCACCAAAACAGAAGTTATGTCTGTCAGCAGAAATCCAGGAAAGCTGGACATCAACATCAACGGCACCCAGCTGAAACAGACCAAAGAATTTAAATACCTTGGCAGCCTCTTCACTGAAGATGGAAAATTGGACAGAGAGATAGAAACAAGATGCCAGAAAGCGAATGCAGTCAGTTACCAACTCGCCCCCTTCTAAAACATCCCAGCATCCCAATGAGCACCAAGGCAAAACTCATCAACGCCATCTTCGTTCCAACACTCACATACCAGTGTCAGACATGGGCCCTAACAAAAGCCTTAGAGAGAAAACTGGTCACATGTGAAATGCGCTGCCTGAGAAAAGCTGTCAACAAGACCAGACGCGACAAGATCAAGAATGAGGTGATCAGAGACATGGTTGGACTAACACCAATTCTCCACCATATCGAACAACAAAGGATCAGGTGGTTTGGTCACCTCACTAGAATGCCGCCCAACCAACCAGCCCTACGGGCATACACCATCAAATACAATGGCTGGAAAGCCAGAGGTAGACCAAGGAGACGATGGAGCGACTCCGTGGCTGACACCCTGCGAGCCCATGACCTGTCACTACATCAAGCCTCCCGCCTAGCTGCAGACAGACGTCTGTGTCTCCCCGCGACGCCGAAGGGCACCAGCGGCAGATGAAAGAAGAAGAAAGAAAGTAAAGGAAAAATGTGTTTGCTGATCTTTACCCAGATTTCTTTAAAGTATGAAAAAAGTGCACGATGTATTTTGGTTTTGGGATTGGGGGCATAGAGATAGTCATGAAAAAGTTGGAAAAAGTCATCAAAGGAGGAATGCTTGCGTTCCTAAAGTGTTGATCCCGCGCGTGCACATTGTGGTTAAGAAACTAGCAAGACGAATGTAACTAAAGGGTACGGTGTTTGCTGAAAATTTAAAAGAATTGTAAGCCTGCCAGATTCGTGCAAAATCACGCGAGTTTTGAGTCAGAGGCTAGTCTTTCACAAACAAATGTGGTTTTTATTTCTATGGATACCTTGGTAGTGCAATATGAATGCAAGAGTGATATTGGAAAATAGAAAACTGGCAAAATCTTCAGGTGGTGTGTAGCCTGTATTCCTGCTTATAATTATTCGTTTGGCTGCCGAGTCCTTCGAGATTGCAGAGATATCCGAAAATTTATATAGTTGTTCTCCAGCGTGCATTTCCTCCTGTGGCATTTTCATTAGCAATCACGTGTATGTACTGGCGTCAGTAGCTCAGTTGCATTCGGTTGACGTTGCTTATAGAATCTTCTCATTCAGTTTTGGTGTTATCTATCTCAGAACTCGGTGGTCAGGGCACTAGCTCCTCCCAAGCTAGGGTTACTCAGCGCTGAGCGTAATCACCAAGAGGGTGATGGTTCGCGCGCCTTGGCTTCAGTACAGTCCCCCAGTTCACCCAACTGTGAATGGGCACCTGCCCTCTTTAGGGACAGGGAATTAAAACAGTGAGGGAGAGGAGACGGGCGCCGCCCTCAATATATTGGCCCTTAGAGAAGCTGAGGTCTCTTACGCCTCGCTCTCCGACTGGGGACGGGATAGCCTAGTGGTTAGAAATTGCTCTCGCAATCTGACGACCCGGGTTCGATTCCCGTTCAAGGGGATATTTTACGCGGGAGTTAACATCAGTGCAGACTCCACTCTCCCCAAAAGTCTTTCGGATGAGACTATAAATCGAGGTCCCGTGTGCGAACGCACGCAGAACATCTTGCACACACGTTAAATCCTTTTCCGCTTTTCGTAAGAGTAGGCCATTGTGTGCCGGTGGGAACGGATGACAAAATTGACAAAACCGCATACACACAGGGACTGCATGTAGAAAAGCAGATAAGTGCTTATTCAATTATCCTCGATATAAAAGAATAAATAAATGAATAAAATATTACTGCATAGGTTATTGGGACACCTTTTATCTCATAACACTATCTTTATCTGTCATTCAACTTAACATTTTTTTTGAAAGTTGATTTGGTTGGAGGGCGGGAACAGAGCTAGCTAGAGAGGACAGTGACACTACCGGCACACTGTGCACACTGTGTATACTGTGACTGAAGCAGCCCTGATGACTTGAGATAACCCTGGTCCACATCTCAGGTTTTCAGAGGACAGAATAGCACATGTGCTGTCTGGAACTTTGTGTGCCTGTCTCTGTTTGTCTGTCTGTCTACCAGACTGCATGTTTACAACAGAAAGAGGCTCCCATCACGTCAAGAGTTATTACTACTACCGACTCCTCTCACCCGACAGTCCTTCGGTTAACAATACAAACCAAGCTCCCGTTACAAACGTGTGCATAATGTAAACAAATTCCACTGTTTGGAAGAGTATGCTATTTTCATGCCGGAGTGGATAGATGACACAATTTAGAAAACGCTTGCAAACTGTGTTTAAAAATTATCCCCGAAGTCGTAATGCTGCTACCTTAATGGGGAGCAAACGGTTGCCTAAGCCAAATCTCACCAGTGGTTAACCTTGGAGCTCTCGGCCAGGAATGAAAAACCAACAAACCCTAACCAGTCGGTTGACATGGTCGTTGCCCTCTCTATTGGTACACCCCCTCCTCCCCCCTCCCCCATTTCCTCCTCTTCAGCCTTCTCAAACATTTACTGCAAGAGAGGCAGATGTTGTGAATGTCAGCAGGTGCAGAGAAAATAGACTGCAGGAAATTGAAGTCCAGGAGACAGCAGCTGTTGCTTCGTCTGGCCAGATAGCATCTCCTCTGTGATGGATAAACGTCTGTACGCCTCAAAGCGAGCTACCTCGGGTAGTACTGGGAGCAAAAATCAAGGGGTTTCCACAGAGAAAAGTTTCTGAATGTAGATGTAAATACTTCTCTATGTACATTTATAGAGCTTTAGTTATAAAACATCATAATATGTGAAAGCAGAATTTTTATATCTGATATCAATTAAGTGTTTTAGAAGACTCAAAACTTTAGTTTAAGCGGCCATATAACAATTTTTCTTAGCAACGGTACATGAAATTCCAATTTCAATTCCAAATAGTTCATACTCTTAAAACAGAGAAATTCATTTATGAATTTAGAAGCTTGTGGAGTTTTAGCCTTTGCAAGTGATTCCGTTTTAAGTTGTGGGTTAGCTATCAACATTAGCTTGACACCATTTTCAATCCTTTATAATCCTTGTGTCCACAGCTGACGTACAATGTATGTTGACGTTAATTCGGTCTTCACTTAAACTGTTTCTCGGAATCTTTGTGCTTGTAAACTAAACACACATCACCCTATCTGGAATATTTGCACTCCCTAACCGTATATAGTTTGTAAGTCAAGTGTGTGTGTGTGTGTGTGTGTGTGTGTGTGTGTGTGTGTGTGTGTGTGTGTGTGTGTGTGTGTGTGTGTGTGTGTGTGTGTGTGTGTGAAACGCACTAAGTGTCATTGGTGTATCTAGTCATTGAAAACTTCGTCCTACTTCTACCTTTCTTTCCTTTTTTTGTCTAAGACATAGAAGACTGCGCAGAGTTGTGGTGAGAAAGTGTGAAGGGGCTGTTAGCACAAGCATAACACATGGAAACTGGCCCAGGGCAAAAACTGAGCCAAGTGCCAAAGTCTACACTCAACTGCTGTTATGCTCTAAGATATATTCTGTTGATATAGTCTTCGGCCATGGCAAGTTCCTAGCATAACAACCTGTGCTCTCCTCTAAAGGAAAACGTACCATCCACTGAATTCAAAGCATGGCTGCTTGTATGGTGGGAAGTCACACACGCCAGCTTCTCATCCAGCGTGTGCATGTGTCCCGCTGTGATGGTCAGGCAGGAGGAGTGTGCCTGCACGCATGTATGTTGGGTGACCCTCAGATGGTAAGCTGGCAAACACACAACAGCAGCTATAAAAAGGTGCATTTGGCAGACAGACAGGCAGACAGACAGGCAGACACGCACGCACGCACACACGCATGCGCGTAAACACACATATATGCACGCACTTGCGCGCGCATGCACGCACACACACATATTTCTTCTTGCCAGATAATGAAAAACAAACAAAACCCTTAAATCCGGGATCTCCTGGCCATTTTATGAAGCAAAGTCGCCAAAGATTTGACAAAGAAAAGATTAGTATCTTGACACAGTGCCCCAATTCTGAATATTGTCTTTCTCTGCCATAAACATTAGGAAATGAAAGAAAAAGAAAAGAAAACAAAACAAAACAAAATGAAAGAAAACGCTGGCAAAAAGCATCAGTTTAGCGGTGAGGATTTTGAGAACACACTGTCGTGTTTATCCTTAAGTTAAACAGGTTTTCTTTTCACAAAGCCAACAAATACAAAAGGCCCTTCGCATTTCTAAACAAGATGTCCGTTATTTCTGTCATTTTCGCTGTTGAGGGGTGAGATTAACTAGTTTGAAATAGAAAAGCAGCAGAGATGTTTTGAAGCTTTTGAAAGCTGGCTGGTATTTGCAATAGAGAGTTTTTATACATTTGGTTTTTTAAAATATTATTTTATCTATTTGACTTTTTGTTGTTGGTGTTGTTTGTTATTTTTCGTGCTATCATTACGCTTTTCGGGTATTTTTTCTTTTTGTTCTTGTTCTTCTCTCTATGTATACATGCCTACACACACACACACACACACACACACACACACCACACACACACACACACACACACACACACACACACACACACACACACACACACACACACACACACACACACACACACACACACACACACACACACACCACACACACACACATCTATATCTATATCTCTATACACACACCATTTTTTGTGAATTGCATGGCATTTTATATGAGTTGCATAAACAAGTTGGGGAATGGATTTAAAGAGGAACCACACGAATGTTCTCATTTCCTTCCTCAAAATACTTTTCTCATGTCTTGCTCTTCACGCTGCCCTGCTTAAACTGTTTTGATCAAAAGCATCCTAAACTGAAACTGGATTGGTCTGTTTTGTTTTGAAATTCACAATTTTTTTTGTTAAGGAACACTCTACGTTAACGAAAGAGGAAATGACTACAAAACAAGTGCATCAAACTCTAGCAAAATGCTCTTTAAAATGGGGAAGGTATAGCTCAGTGGTCAGAGCACTCGCTTCCCCCCAGTCAACATTAAAAAAGCATCGAGCGTGGTTACCTATTGGATGGGTGACCGTTTGCGCGCCTTGGCTTCAGTATGGTCACCCAGTTCACCCAGCTGTAATTGGATACCTGTCTCTTAAGGGTCAGGGAAGGTAAAGCAGCGAAGGAGAGGAGATGGGCGCCGCCCTTAATATGCTGGCTCCTAGAGAAGTGAGGTCTCTGACGCCTCGCTCCCCTACAACCTTATAGGTTATGGGACTCTTTTACCTTTTTAATCTTTAAAATGGTGACACCATTTGTTTATAGGGACGTTAAATTCATCTAGGGGACGGGATAGCTCGGTGGTCAGAGCGCTTGCTCTTTCCAAGGTAAAGCAGCACTGAGCGTGGTTGCCACGTGGATAGGTGACCGCTTGCGCGCCTTGGCTTCAGTGCAGTCCCCCAGTTCACCCAACTGTAAATGGGTACCTACCCTCTTTAGAGACAGGGAAGGTAAAGCAAAAAGGGGGAGGAGATAGGTTTTTCCCCTTCCACCCTAATATACTGGATCCTGGAGAAGCCGAGGTCTCTGACACCTCGCTCTCCAACGACCGCGTAGATTATGGGAACACCGTTACCTTTTAAACTCATCTATAGAAGAAAAAGTATATGTTGATCTTACCAGATGCATGCATTTACCAGTCATTTCCACTGAAGGAGGAATCTGGTTTTGGTTTTATCTCATTATTGTGTGGTTGGTGTGGATTTTCCCACAAAGCGAAGCCCGTCCTGGGTTGACCCTTAAGGTTAGCCAGGGCGTTGATACAAGGAACGACAGTAGAGTTGGTTTCATGCCTTGTTGTAATCTGTATATAGCTACACATTTTTAAACTGAGATTTAAAATTTGACGAGGTGACAGCCCTGATATGACCTCTGTGGTCGGCGGGGCTCTAAACAACAGGATTGGATTGGTTGACATGATATTCCTAGAGATTTGCGTCTTTGCTGCAGTTGTGACTTGGGTGTAAATGGGGACGAATTTAATTTCATAATGGAAAGTTCCCAGCTTGAAAAGGGAAACTTAAAAGCGATTGGTTCCCCAAAACAGTAATTGAGACAAGGGTCGTTTTCAAATGTTGTAATCTGTTTAAAACAGGAAGAACAATGTGCTTAAAATTGGGGAAATCTGCCAAACTTGAAAAGGCTACGAAATAATGTTGTTATTGGAATTTGCTCCTTGATTTTGTGTTTTTCAAGGTACAATCAAGATAAATTTCCATGTGTTGATATTTTCTGAGATTGTTAATGCATGTCTCCTATGCTCCAAACCTGGGCAAAAGATTGCCTTGCTTGACTTTTGTGCAAGCGGGCATGCAAGAACGTTTGTGTGTGTGTGTGTGTGTGTGTGTGAAAGAGAGATTTCAGATTTAAGACTTCGGATGGTTTATTCATGTAAGGCCATAGACCCATATGAAAGGGGGCAGGAAAAAAGCAAATAATGTATATGCGTATACAACATACAAAACAGCACATAATTCATCCGTACCAAAGTGTGTGTGTGTGTGTGTGAGAGAGAGAGAGAGAGAGAGAGAGAGAGAGAGAGAGAGAGAGAGAGAGAGAGAGAGAGAGAGAGAGAGAGAGAGAGAGTGAGACAGACAGAAAGACAGACAGTCAGACAGACAAACAGGCAGACAGACAGACAGGCAGACAGAGTAAATGAATGAATAAATGAATGAATAAATGAATGAAAGGATTACAATTCGTCCTGGTAAGCTAACATGCATGTATGTCTGAATTACACACACACACACACACACACACACACACACACACACACACACACACACACACACACACACACACACACACACACACACTCACACACACATACACACACTCACAACACACTCACACACACATACACACATACACACATTTACACACACACACACACACACACTTACACACACACACACACACACACACACACACTCACACACACATACACACACTCACACACACACTCACACACACACATACACACATACACACATTTACACACACACACACACTTACACACACACACACACACACACACACACACACACACACACACACACACACACACACACACACACACACACACACACACACACACACGCGCGCCACTGGATATTCCAATTCTTCAAGCTCTTCTCTTCATAGGCAAACACGTGGATTTCAATCTTTAGAAAGACACGCAGCAGTATGTCTACATTTCTACCATGGAATCTGGGTTCGTAATAACTTTAATGGTCGTTGCCCTCTTTCTTCCCTCCTCTCTCTCCTCTTATCGCTCTCTCTCTCTCTCTCTCTCTCTCTCTCTCTCTCTCTCTCTCTCTCTCTCTTCTCTCCTCTCCTCTCCCTCTCTCTCTTCTCTCTCCTCTCTCTCTCTCTCTCTCTCTCTCTCTTCTCTCCCATCTCTCTCTCTTCCCTTCCTTCCACTCACTCAAAGTAAACCACAACACAAGAAGCTACGATTGTTGAGTACATAAAACAAAGTGAGCTGCAGGAAACTGAACTTTCTAAGACAGCAGCCGATGCTCCATCTGTTGAGATTGGTGTATGTGGTGGTGGTGGTGGTGGGGGGGCGGGGTGACACTTCAGCAGGTGTTTGATGAAAGTAGGTTTTCTATGCACGTAGGTATAATATTTTGTTCTCCACCTTTGTTTGTTTGTCAAGTCAAGGTCTTTAGGACAGGTAGAGCACGTACGCACGCACGCACACTTACACACACACACACACACACACACACAACACACACACACACACACACACACACACACACACACACACACACACACACACACACACACACACACACAACACACACACACACACGTGTATCACCATGGTATGGAGTGTTTGCGCTCATTTTCACTACATCGCTTGTAATGCCAGTGAAGCTGTGTGTACTTTGAATCTCCGCACAGTAGGTGGACACTGCTGGCTGAAGAAAACTCGGCCCTGCTTTAACCCCTTTTCTTCTGTGCTCGGAGGCTGCGTATGACATCCAGCAGCGAGAGAAAGGATATGTACGAAAGCAAAGGAAAAGATGCTTGTTTTGTTTTTGAAAACAAAAAATCTTACAAACGTTTTCTAGTGTGGAATGATGATATGTGTAAATTTCGATGTGACAAATCATTAAAAATAGATAACTGACCGATTTAACTGAGACCCTACTGAAGTATTGGAAAGTAGAGTTGGGTGCGTTTGTATAGACTTACTAATAACATCTTGATTAAGAAAGAAACATGCAAATTCATGCAAGGTAGACGACATTTTCATTCTCAGACTGACTGAGTACATTGTGCTATGTTGAACCAGTCATGTTAGCAATGCCTTTCCTAAAACATGATATAACATTGGTAGTTATTATCATGAACAATTTTAATTTGGAAGATTTACATTCAAGCGTTCTATGAAAGAAACTTTATGGAACTTTCATGTTTACAATGCGATCTGTGCCTTTCCTAAAGTAAGATAGAGCATATACAGGTTTCTTTATAATGAAAACTTTGAAATATAGCGGGGGGCATGTTCAAGTACAAACAACTCAAATACAGGAGATATATGTTTACGTTTTCCACAAAGAAAAATTTCAAATACGGAAAACATAAAATCTCCATTAAAAAAACGAACCTCGGGATTCAATTTTAAGACAAAACAAACTGAAACCCAAACCCCCAGAAAAAATCCATTCAAAACCAAACCATTACCACACAAAAAATACAATCAAAGAATAAAAATTCCACAAAAAACAAAACCTCCATCAAACAAACGGCTGCATGTTCTTCCATACTTCTTTAAATACAAATCACGTGACCCGATCCTCACGCGAGTGCCAGAATACCAAAAAAAAAAAACCAAGAGAGAGAGAGAGAGAGAGAGAGAGAGAGAGAGAGAGAGAGAGAGAAGAGAGAGAGAGAAGAGAGAGAGAGAGAGAGAGAGAGAGAGAGAGAGAGAGAGAGAGAGAAGAAGAAGTGTGGCGCTCAAAGGACAGGAATCAGGTCAGGTCAGCACTCACACGCCATCTTCCTCAAGGCCCATCTCTGTCTCCTATGAGAACAGGCAGGAGCTGTTCCTCTGCCGGAGAGGTCCAGTGAAGGTTTCATTTGCATGGCCGCTATCTCTCAGCTTTGCCTCCACACTATTTTTTGGTAGTCTTTTATATCGAGGACGGGATAGCTCAGTGGTCGGAGCACTCGCTTTCCCCCAGCCAAGTTAAGCAGCGTCGAGCGTGGTTACCAGTTGGATGGGTGACCATTTGCGCGCAGCCTTGGCTTCAGTACAGTTCCCCCAGTTCACCCAGCTGTAAATGGGTACCTGCCCTCTTTAGGGTCAGGGAAGGTAAAGCAGCGAGGGAGAGGAGATGGGCGCCGCCCTCAATATGCTGGCCCTAGAGAAGTGAGGTCTCCGACGCCTCGCTCCCCTACGACCTTATAGGTTATGGGACTCCTCCTTTATATCGAGGATAATGGAATAAGCGCTTTTTTACATCGAGTCCCCGTGTGTATGCGGTTGTGTAAATTCTGTCATCTGTCCCCACCGGTACACAATGGCCTACTCTTACGAAAAGCGGAACAGGATTTAACGTGTGCGCCAGATGTTCTGCGTGCGTTCGCACACGGGGCCTCGGTTTATAGTCTCATCCGAAGGACTTTGGGGGAGAGTGGAGTCTGCACTGATGTTAACGCCACCCCACCCCACTCCACTCTCTCTTCCTCAGTCACTGTCTTCTTTCGCTCTCCCTCCCTCACCGCCGGTCCGTGACACTCGCTGGTCACTTTCTTCTTTGTTCTCTTCCGTCCTTCTCGTCTCTGTAAAAAACTATATATATCAAAGAAAGAAAGAAAGGAAGGAAAGAAAGAAGTGTGGGTGTGTTGTGTTGTGTTGTGTTGTCGTGTTGTGTTGTGTTGTCTGTTGTGTTGTCGGGTGTTGTGTTGTGTTGTGGTGTTTTGTGTTATGTGTGTGTGTGTGTGAATATGTGGGGAGAGAGAGAGAGAGAGAGAGAGAGAGAGAGAGAGAGAGAGAGAGAGAGAAAAGAGAGAGAGATAGAGACAGAGAGGGAGAGAGACAGAGAGACAAATAGAAACAGACAGACAGACGCAGATAGAGACACTTAAAAACAGACACAGAGACAGACAAAAGAGACACAGACAAAGACAGACAGGTAAAAAAAAAGACGGACGCAGACAGAGACAGACAAACAGAGACAGACCAAAAAACAGACACAGACAGACAAAAAACCCCAGACACAGACAAACAAAAACAAAGACAGACACAGACAAAGACAGAGACAGACAGAGTGAGGGACAGACAGGCAAACAGAGACATTAACAGGCAGACAGATTGACAGGCAGCAAAAACAGACAGAAACGCAAGCAGACAAGCAGAAGACACATTCCCATGCTTCCTTCCTGCTCATTTACTTCACAAAGGACAAGGATAATATAACAGACAGCCTTACTGCAAAAAGCTCTTCTATGTAAAGGCTAAAACCACGGACTCTTACAGCGAAACAATGAAAGCTACAGAATATCTCACTACTGCCACGCTGGAATCTTACTCGTATTATTTTGCAATTTGCTTATTGGGGTCATTGTCCTTTTTCCCTCTCCTTACCTCATTGTCCTTCTTTCCTTCTTTCCCGGTTCCCCTTCATCCCCTCTCCCCCCTCCCCCACCCACCTCAAACTTTACTCGCAAGAGATTCAGATAGGTTATGTATGTTAACAGGTGGTGAGAAAGTATTTTGGTCAATGTAAATTTAGGAAAAAGCAGGTGTGTGTTCTCTCTGTCTAGATGCTAACCTCAGTGTAGCGTGGTCGATGAAACCAGGTTGCAAGGTATATTATTGACATTATTTCTTTTTTCTTCTTTCTTTCTAAAGTTAGTTGGTCAGTCTACTGGGGTCTTTAGGACTGCAGAGTATATACACGTAAGGCATGGTGTGGAGTGTTTGATTTCTCCTAGGCTATATTGGTTGCTTGATGTGTGTGTGTTGTGTGTGTGTGTGTGTGTGTGTGTGTTGTGTGTGTGTGTACGTGTGTGTGTATTGGGCAGTGAGTATCCCGACGCGGTATGGTGTTTATACTGGCAAAAGAAATCTTTATCCTACTTATCGCTTTCTCTGCTCTGCTTTGAGATATAAATGGAAGACTAAACCAAGGTTATGTGTGTGTGTATGTGTGTGTGTGTGTGTGTGTGTGAGAGAGAGAGAGCGAGAGAGAGAGAGAGAGAGAGAGAGAGAGAGAGAGAGACTTCAGACTTCAGACTTTTACTGTACATCGGCCTTAGGTCACAATACAAAAGAATGGTGGGCATATGGAGTGGGCATATGACATAAGTGTTATAAACATATTACTATCAACGTATATAAATATGAAACAATGCAGCAGCAATAATAACACAAGAAAATTTCATCCACAATATCTTGAAGATTAATCGCAAAATAATTCACGTGCATCATAATCGACAATGTTTTGAATGTAGAATTCATCAATATAATGATCAATTTCTAGAAAGTTATCTTATTTCTTTTGTTGGTTGCATGGAAAATAAATCGAGATAAATTATGTCTATCAGTAGATACTGCGGCTTTGAGTAGCACGTGCAAAGGAAATCTTTTCGAATCTTTTAGAAACTTATTTCTCAAATCTTCATAGACTGGACAATTAAATAAAAAGTGTTCTTCATTCTCTATTTGGTTTTTACAAACAGGGCATTGCTTATCTTCATTTGAACTACTATAGCGATGTATATTATTGTTTAATGGTAGAACATTGAATCGTACTTGAGTAACTGCAACGCGAAAACAATATGTATCCATTTCGCTGATATACTTCTCTCTTTCAAAAACAGTCTTAAAGTTTCTATAACAATCATATCTATTACGATCCCTGATGGTGCCAGTCCATTCCTGGGCAAACCAATCTACAAGTCTCTGTTTAAAGGCACGTAAAAACATTTTTATGTCTCCTACTCCTTGGTTTAACCAAACGATATTATACCCTGTTATGCATAATATTTCCCTGATTTTAGAGACCCAGCATTGTTTCCCTTTTCTATCTAACCCTAACAACATATTATAGGCTTTATGTGGCAATCTCTCAGAATCCATGTGTAATAATAGAGAGAGAGAGAGAGAGAGAGGAGAGAAGAGAGAGAGAGAGAGAGAGAGAGAGAGAGAGAGAGAGAGAGAGAGACGGACAGACAGACAGAGACAGAGAGAGAGAAACAAGAACTAATAGCACAACTGTAGGCAGTCTAATCAGGTAGAGCTGCAATAGAGATGTGTTCCCTTTACCTCTGCAGTCGTTGGAGAGCGAGGCGTCACTGACCTCAGCTTCTATACAGCCAGCATTTTGAGGGTGGTTCCCATCTCTTCTTTCAATCTCCTCGATGCTTCACTTTTCATGTCCCTATAGACGGCAGGGAATCCTTTACAGCTGGGTGAACTGGGGAAATGTACTGAAGCCGAGGTGCACGAACGGTCACCCATCCAAGAGATACTCACGCTCAGCATGTTGCATGTTGTTGTTGTTGTTGTTAAATCCCTATGTTAAGGGAGAGAACCCCTCTTTCCTAGTACACGTGCACTGTACCCATTTGTACGCTACCGTAACCCAGTAGTGGGTGATACGGAAGGGATGTTTAGTAGATGGTTGGTTACCCTGTAGCGGGTTACCTGTAGGGAAAAGGTTGCGTTACTCAGCGTTACAATCTGAGGGTCACCCTGAATATACATGCACTCCATCCTGCTCATCACACTTGGGTATCACTAAGAAACCGTAGATGCGTACTGGATGAAAAATTTGCATATAGGGCTGTTTTAAAGTACCTCGCCATATAGGTGGCCAAACTCCGACTTCAGAGGATTTGTTCTGAGCGTAAAGTTGTTATACAGAGTTTATCATACATCAGTAACTGGAAGCGTTGTTGGCATAGGATATATATTATGTTTTTTGAACAGTTACGTCATAACAAAGACATAATAGTTATACAGTAAAACTTGTCGAAGGTAGACAAGTTATCAGAAAACTCCACCCTCCTCCACACTCCAGTGCATTGATTTGAATTGATCATAGTTATAACCATCTTTCCTGAAACAGGCTGTAACGTTGACCATTTTTATGATTACAAATCTGAAGATGGGAAAGGTATAAAAGTCAGGTCTGCCAAGCCAGAGTAAACACTTTGGATTCTTTTCTTTAAAACCTCCATACGAAGAATCGCCATGAAAAAGTAACGGAGGAGTCATTTTGAACTGTAGGTCAATGAAACAAATGACTGTATGTCGTGTCCAGCATGGTAACTACAGTCCATATGACCGAATCCTGACCTCTGTAAGAGGCAAAGGTTGTACAAAGGACAAGAAATCTCGGTATTACTTTGTCAAGAACTTTCTTTAAATGAGGAGGACACGCACGAACATCTCCTCTGGGTTTGATCAATGACAACTTCATTGACATAATGTCAAACAACCAGCATTATCTCCACTCTGTGATGGTTATGTCTTTGATCACTTACTGCCTCTGTCATTGACCACCTCCTCTACAATTAAACCCTGCAAACAGAGAGGAGAGAGAGAGAGAGAGAGAGAGAAGAGGGAGGGGGGGAGGGGAGAGAGAGGGAGAGAGGGAGAGAGAGGGAGAGAGAGAGAGAGCGGGAGGGAGAGAGAGCGCTTACGTATGTGTGTAATTTCTGCAAGTACATCTAAACGAATGAAAACGATAGACAAACAACATATTCATACTCTTCCCATTCAAAAGCAAGATCAAGGACTGGAGAAGTTACAGTCAATGCACCACAATCTCATCATTGCCACTTTGGAATCTGAATCCTGTTATCTTTTCGAGGCCCAGGCCAAAAGGTTTTGTCAGTTATTGGTGTAAATTCAGTGTCCAAACCTCTATGGAAATGTTGCTGCGCTTCAAGGTGCTAAGATTTACTTCAGCAGGGATAGGTCCTCAGCATGTCAGTCTGTACTCTCCATTAACGGAGAGAGAAATCCTCCGAAGGTTGATTATAGCTACGTTTAGGGCCAGGTATCTCAAAAAGTTATACTCGCAAGCTTCTCACCTTCTCCAGTATGTAACTCCACAGTGATACCCGGGTGTGAGGAGTGAGTGAGTCTGAGTGCATACTCTGCATGACCCCCTGGGTGTTAAGCTGGAGAATGCACAACAACAATAACAATCATAGTTTGCAGTCCGCTGATAATGGTCATTGCCTGCCATTCTCTCCAGTACTTTCACTCCTAGAGCTTTCACTACAAAGATAGCCAGAGAGGACTTGCGTTATCTAGTGCAGACAGAAAACGTTGTAGAATATCAAAGTCCAAAAAACCCCAACGAAAACAGCCATCATTTCTTCTGTCCAGGTCTTACCTCGGTGGTCTAGAGGTAGCGCACCTGCCTAGAAAGCGAAAAGTCCGGGGTAGGAAGTGTGCGGTGATTTGATCCCCGTTTGGGCCAGAAACTCCCCCCAACCCATCCATTAGACCATGAGTGGTGGTCTGGATGCTAGTATTTCGGATGAGACGATAAGCCGAGCTCCTGTGTGTTACACATGATTATTTAGCGCACGTAACAAAACCCCATGGCAACAAGAGAGCTGTCCATGGCAAAATTATGTAGAGAAAAAGCTACTATGATAGGGAAACAAACACAGTTGCAAACAGAAAAAAAAGTAATAATAATAGGTGGTGCTGATCTTGTGGCGACGCGCTCTCCCCGGGGAGAGCAAGCAGCCCGAACTTCACGCAGAGAAATCTACCGTGACTTAAAGTGGTAAAAATAAAAATGCAATAAAAAAACATCCCTAAACAGCAGCTACACTTTAAGATTCACAGTTGCCATAAAAAGCATACGAGGCGTAATGCTGCGGCTGTGATGGAAGTTCTGGTCAACAGATTTCATGGCTGCATGTCGTGTCGTGTCGTGTCGTGCCATTTGATTGCATGTGAATGACTGCTGCCGTGTGTACGGGGCAAGTGCTGAGGGCAAGAAGGAAACAAATGTACTTACCTCTCTGCCAAGGTCTCTCTTTTTATGAGAACACGCACGGACGCATCTTCTGCCTGATCAATGAGGATCTCTTTAGTATTCCCACAGGCAGCATTGTTTCCATGCTGTCTACTGTATATCAGACACTGTCTTTGCTCTCTCTTGTTGCCTATCACTCGTCACATCTTTGTTTGCTCCTATCTACTCCTCCAACCAAACTAAACCAAACCAAACCAAACCATACCAAACCAAACCAAACCAAGCTAAACCAAGCCAAGCCAAATCAAACAAATCAGGCAAATACACAAAGAAAGAAAGAAAGAAACAAACAAAGAAACAAACAAACCAAAGCGCCGCCACTGTACGAACTTTCTTTCTGCTGATGAGATTCCAAAATGTCTTGAGAGTCTATAGTTTCTATCACATCCATCATTAATGTTCTTTTAAGTTTTTCAACGATAGTTGTTCTTTCATCACATAAGCGCTGGCGTTATGTTTTCTTCCATACCTATTATGTATATAATGTAATCTCTTCAATGTCAAAGTGAAGGTTTTGACACCTCACAGTGTACACAACAAAACCGTACCATTTCTAAGTTGAGTCCTGGTCAAATATACGATCTGCAGACGTTGGCTAATCCTCCCACCCCCCACCCCCACTCTCTCTCTCTCTCTCTCTCTCTCTCTCTCTCTCTTTCTCCCTCTCTCTCCACCCCCTATCCCTCTCTCTCTCTCATGCCACAAAAAGTTAGACGTTTCAAGTGTTCAAAATTAGAGGTTACAAGCGTTAAAAAGTGGGCAGAAAGTACACAGCAGGAAATGAAAAAAAACACCTCCAGTGGAGAGCAGCTGTTGCTCCCCCTGTGCAGATCTGACGTCACTGTGTGGAATCAACCTGAGCAGGTGATGGCTGAAAGCAGAGGTAGAGAGTACACTGACGTATCTCTCCTTCAGCAGCCTTTATTTACTAACGTCTTTGGAATTGCAGAGTATAGACTTCCATGGTGGTGTTTTGACGCATCGGTCGCTAGTATACTTTTTTTTTACAATGGTGTTTACAGACATAAATCATAATATATCAGTCGCAGGTGTACAAGCACAATGTGATAAGCCTCCGTAGTCTTAAATTAAAAAAAATGATGGGGAAAGTAACTTTTTCTCTGTGCTAGGAGATTGCATAGTATAAGATAGAACAAAAGTTTAAAGAAAAGGTAATGTGAGCAAGAGAGAGAAAAAGGTATACATGTTCCAGGGTGAGCAATGGACATAGGCAGTGTTACTAAGAATATAGATTTAGAGATAATTATTCCCTTGATTCTGCCACTCTTTTCTTTTCTTTCTTTCTTTTAGCTCCTGATGCTCTGCTCATAAACATGTTGTTTGTCTCGCGCTTCAGATGTCATCATGAACTGTCTACAATCAACTTTTAATTATCAATATTTTAGATTGATGAGAACTAGTATAAGATGTAATGACTAAAGAAACTGACAAGTTAAGCGCTGACCTTCTATATAATTTTTTTGAAAGCACATATTGCTCTCTAAAACTGTGGAGGTATAAGAACAAAGTTATGATGAAAAAGAGAGAGGAGACACCAGGTGTAAACTGGACAGGGTATCGTTCTCAGACTGAACTGGAAGAAATGCCTTCGGGGGACGGGATAGCTCAGTGGTCGGAGCACTCGCTTTCCCCCAGCCAAGTTAAGCAGCGTCGAGCGTGGTTACCAGTTGGATGGGTGACCGTTTGCGCGCCTTGGCTTCAGTACAGTTCCCCCAGTTCACCCAGCTGTAAATGGGTACCTGCCTCTTCAGGGTCAGGGAAGGTAAAGCAGCGAGGGAGAGGAGATGGGCGCCGCCCTCAATATGCTGGCCCTAGAGAAGTGAGGTCTCTGACGCCTCGCTCCCCTACGACCTTATAGGTTATGGGACTCCTTTACCTTTACCAAGTTTATATTGCCTTTCCTGAAGTATGGATTTTATGATGACTTTTTTCATGACGGAAGTTAAAAGACGCAAGGAGGTCAATTATCGTACGCAAGGACAGTAAGATCCAATATTTCTTTGAACCCCCCCACAACAGTCGCATGCAAACTGTCAATAAAGAGAAAATATAGATGAATTCCAAGAAATAAAGCAGATCAAGAAAGGTCGTGTGCCATGTCAGGCTATAAATAGAATCCACGTGACTCCTGACCTGGACATGACACGACAGTGTGGAGGAAGGGAAACAGATTGAGGTACCATTCTTCCAAGGACTTTTCTTTATGGCAACACGCACGAATGCTTCCTCTTACTGATCAATGAAGACTTCATTTGCATAGCCTCTACCGGCGCTGTCTCCGCTTAGGTAACGTCTGATACTGCCTTTGCTCTTACTTATTGCTAGTGTGAGTGAGTCACTTCATTCATAGAACCTGCATACACACGGGGCCTGAATGTAAAAAAACAACAACACCACACGAGTACTTATTCTATTATCCTCGAAATAAAATAATAAAATAAAACATAAAATAAACCCCCCCACAAGCAATCAAAATACAAACAAACAAATAAACAAACAAGCACAAACACCAGCGACCATGGCGCAGTGGTGAGCGCCTTGGTTTCGGACTGGAAGGTTGCGGGTTCGATTCCCATTAGAGTCTTAGGGATTTTTTGGATTTCAGCAGGCTCCTACCCAGAGTGAGTGTGCTGTGGGCTCAGTGGGAAGACTGGGACCACACAGTTGAGCTTCATCCACTTTATGGATGCGAGTTTGAGAGTGTTGCTCAAATTACCTGACCAATACTACAGGTGTCTGTATCTCTCGGGCCCGGTTGATGCCGGGATATATCCTGATAGCAAGCGTAGAGTACAACCCTGTCAAGGAGTATCAAAGCACATACACTTCCACAGCAGCAGCATTACGTCATCCTCATTGTCATTGATCATCATGCAATAAAAAAAAAAGCGCCTCTGAATCGGTGGTCCCAGTTGCTCTGGTCTCGTGGTGACCTCGATTTCGGTTTCTCCATACACTTCTGTGCCTGTGGTGAGTTTGTGGGGTTGGAGGTTCAGGGATGTGTGTGTGTGGGGGGGGGGGGGGGGGGGAGGGGTCGGTCGTTGGAGGGATGTTGTAGTGGTTAGCACCTCAAGTGGGCAACTCACAGTCTGGCTCCGCAACTTAGCTACTACTGTCGTTAGTAGGTGGTGTCCTGCGTATGTTAGCTCAGAACAGGCACCACTGAACATAACTAAAGTAACCCAGTAGCAGTGCAGGGCCCCTCTGGCTGGTGGCCCCACAGCGGCCTGATATTGATGGGCTCCCTCTGGATTTCCGACCCTGGGGATGAAACATAACGAATCCGGGTATGACTGTGGCGGGGAGATTGGGATGAGCGGCTTGGGAGCATCAGGACGGAGACGTCACAGAAGATAAGGCAGCAAATAACAAGCAAACAAAATGCAGCAGAAACAAAGTGCCCTCGTACTAACCTACTTTCACATTTCCAAGATCTTCTGACAGCTTAAACTCTCTTGTCATTTCCGCGAAAGAAAATGCTCCTTTAAGCCCATCAACAGGCGTTT
>CM054139.1:55454553-55457053 GCA_028751875.1 Rapana venosa | reverse complement strand
AACCAAAGTTAACGGTAGGAAAAGAAAAGTCCCACTTTTAACAGTGAAGCAAAAGTTGAATCTGCAGCCTTAGATCACCAGTCTAACACTCTGTAGTGCATCTGTACTGTAATAATAATAATAATAATAATAATAATAATGTATGGAATTTATATAGCGCTGAATCTTGTAAAGCAACAAATCAAAGCGCTCAGATTTCATTTCATACCACTTTAAGTCACGGCAGATTTCTCCGTGAAATTCGGGCTGCTCTCCCCGGGGAGAGCGGGAGAGCGCGTCGCCACAAAGCGCTGCGCCACCCTTTTTTTTTTTTCATGTCTGCAACTGTATTTGATTCCCTATCAGAGTGGCTTTTTTCTAAGAATTTTGCCAGGGACAACTCTCTTGTTGCCGTGGGATTTTTTTACGTGCGCTAAATAATTACGTGTAACACACGGGACCTCGGTTTATCGTCTCATCCGAAAGACTAGCGCCCAGACCACCACTCATGGTCTAATGGATGGGGGAAAAGTTTCCGGTCCAAACGGGGTACGAACCGCCGCACACTTCAGACCCGGACTTTTCGCTTTCTAGACAGGCGCGTTACCTCTAGACCACCGATCCACCACTGTACAGAGAAAGAAGAAAAAATCGAACACTTACTGAACAGCAAGTGAAGAAAAAAGCGAACACTTACTGAACAGCAAGTGTTTAAAAAAGAAATACGCACGTTTAAGAGTATTAGACCAATTCAGTTAGTCCTTCCGAAGTTGAAGCATCCTCCATGTATTTTTTTCTGTAGCAAGTCACTTAAGATCTCTCTTCCACCGCAAACAATCTGCCTGTCTGCCTCTCTTTTTGTCTGTCTGTCTTTTTGTCTATCTGTCTGTCTGTCTTTCTGTCAGTCTGTCTGTATTTTTGTCTATCTGTCTGTCTGTCTCTCTTCACTTCGAATGATTGATCATCTTTTCTGGTCAAACCACAAAAAACCAGTGTTGATGTTAAACGGAAAGGAGAGTGTCATCAATCATATACGGGGTTAGGGCGGCGTAGTGGTTCAGGCATTGGGATCGTGATCTGATGGCCCGGGTTTGAGCCACTCCGAGACATTTACTCAAGGGAACTTTTCGCTTGGTGTTATCATTTCCATGGAATCCACCCCCCTGAAAGTCCTTCAGATGAAACTAGAAACCTAGGTCCCGGGTTCGAATGCACACAGAACATCTTCACCTCATCTCATCTCATCTGCTCCCATAACCCCCTCCGGGGTCGTAGGGGCACTGCATTGACGAACGTTGCACCAGCTGGCTTCATTTGCGGCGGTTGTGTTCGAGTGCCTGGGTTGTGGAGAAGCTTTTCCCTGTCCATTCAGTGATGTTGTCTGCCCATTTCGTCCTCTGTCTGCCTCGCCCTTCTCTTCCCCTGCACTGTTCCCTGCAGTATGGTTTTGGGCAGCCCATCTGATCTAGTCACATGTCCGTACCATCTGAGCTTCCTTTTCTTGACTGTGGTCAGCAGGTTTTCGTAGTGCTTTACTTGTTGGGTGATGGTTTGTAGGACTTCGTTGTTAGTAGTGTGGTCCATGTATGAAATGCCAAGGAGTCTTCTGAGGCATCTCATCTCTAGAGCCTGGATCCTCCTTTGCAGATCTGCATTCAATGTCTTCACACACTTTAAATCCAGTTACGTCTTTCAGAGGAGTAGGCCATTGCAGGCATGTAGGAAGGAAGGAATGACAGCATTAATTATTTAAAAACAAAACAGCATGTACGCTGGTGTTGTGTTTAAACATTATCCCCGAAGTCGGAATGTAGCTATCTACCGTTGGCGAATCCCTTTTTTGGTTGTTCTTCTTTCTTACTTGTCCTCTTGTTCTTATTTTTGTGTTATACGTTTTCTTTCTGCAGTCTTGTGCATATTTGAGGCAAATAAAGAACAAGATGAACAAGCTAATATCTAAAATCAAGCGCAAGTTTTGTTTTTTTGTTTTTGTTTTACTGTTTAGGGATCCTCTTTAATGAGGAGATGTCGTGTTTAGAAAATAAATCGGCTTTGAAAAGTGGGTTTATTTATTTTGCGTCTGTCTGCTCATACATCTGTCTGCCTACATGCTTGCCTGTCCGTCTGTTAGTCAGTCAGTAAGTCAGATTGTCTGTCTGTCCGTTCGTCTAAGTCATAATCAGTGCATCTTTTTGTCTTCCTTGGTATCTCTCTTTCTATTTCTCTGTCTCTGTCTGACTGTCTCTGAGTCTGTGTCTGTATCTGCCTCTGTGTCTGTGTCTATCTCTGTATGTCTGTCTGTCTCTGTCTCTCTCTCTCGCTCACTCGCTCTCTCGCTCTGTCTCTGTTTATAAAAAGAACACGTTCTAATTTCATGTTTGTAATAAAACAACAACAACAACAACAATAATGACATTTTCTTTCCTTTGCAGACGTAAATATGCAGACAGTGATTGATTTGTTTGCTCTTCACGTTTTTCCCCTTCATCAGCAGTTCAGCCTTGCTCATGATTGATATCAG
>CM054139.1:55447053-55449553 GCA_028751875.1 Rapana venosa | reverse complement strand
ACTGAGACCACAGACAGATCAAAGCCCAAAGGCTTCGTCATGGAGTGTGGAGCTGAATGTAAATTGATTAGGTACCTGTGTATAAAGCCGTAGTCTTTATTTTCCTCTCTTTTGGCTACAATGTTCGTCCTGTTAAGGCCTACCTAGGTAAACGATCTGTAAATAGTTGTGTTATGTAAAATAAAATGTCGATAAACGTTTGTGATTGCTAAACTACTTACACAGAATTCTGTTTCCATCATGTCACGCAGAACATCTTCCGCCCACGTTAAATCCTGTTCCGCTTTTCGTAAGAGTAGGCCATTGTGTGCCGGTGGGAGCAGATGGCAGCATTCACAAATCCGCATACGCACGGGGACTGGACGTAAAAAAGCACATAAGTGCTTATTCCATTATATTATCATCGATATAAAAGAATAAAAAAAAATTAAAAAAAATCAATAAATAAATGTCTGCTGAAGAAGTGCGTTTGATTGAGCTGAAGGTGGGAGTGTGTGTGTGTGTGTGTGTGTGTGTGAGGGAGAGAGAAGAGAGAGAGAGAGAGAGAGAGAGAGGAGAGAGAGAGAGGAGAGAGAGAGAGAGAGAGAAGGGAGAGAAACAGTCAGATAGACAGAAAAAAACACAGGCAGACAGACAGACAGACAGATGGTCAGAAAGATGGTCAGACACAGACAGACAGGCAGAATCAGAGACATAGACTTACAAAAAAGAGAGAGCGGTAGAGAAACAGATGCAGAAACAAAGAGACACAGACACAGAGAGAAAAGGGGACAGAGAGCCAGCCAGCCAGCCAGACAGACGGTCAGGCAGACAGACAGACAGACGGTCAGACAGACAGACGGACAGACAGACAGACAGACAGACGGACACCTCTGTTAGGGTGTTGCTATTGACCTTAGGGGCAGATAGCCAGCAATGAAGGCAACCCTGAACACTTCCGTGATGACGGGAACATTTTTATGAAGCTCTATCTCCCCTCCTTTGCTGATCTTTCTTTCTTTCTTTTTCTTTCTTTTTTTCTTTCTTTTCCTTTCTTTCTTTCTTTCGTTTCTTTCTTTCTCTTTCTCTCTCCTTGCCCTCTCTCTGTGGCTCAGTCTCTCTGTCTGTCTCTGTCTCTGTCTGACTGCCTCCTTCACTCCCTCTCTCTCTTCCTTCTTCTTCTTCCTCCTCCTCCTCTCTCTATCTCCATCTCTCTATCTCTCTTTCTTTTCCCTCACTCCCCCCTCTCTCTTCCCTCCCCCCTTCTCTCTCTCTCTCTCTCTTGTCTCGTATCTTCTTCCTTTTCCCCTTGTTCCACCCCCCCCCCCCCTCCCCCATCTCTCTCTGTGTACTGGTATTGTTTGGAATCCATTTCCCCAGCTCTGCAAACAGTGCGTCACTGTAGACCATACTAGCAGCCATGCTCTGCAATTTGGAGAACACCCGCAGTGTCGGCATGATGGGCCTTGCCTTAAATCACACTGAATTAATCCACCCTGCCTCCCCAATTACTGTGTGTGTGTGTGTGTGTGTGAGAGAGAGAGAGAGAGAGAGAGAGAGAGAGAGAGAGAGAGAGAGAGAGAGAGAGAGAGAGAGAGAGAGAGAGCCTAGACGAGGAGAAGGAGGGAGGGGGGGGGGGTGTGGAGGAGGGGAAGGAGGGGGGGGGGGTGCGGGGTGTCCTTCGGGAGGGGTGGGGGGTGTGGGGGGGGGGGGAGGGTGTGGGGGTGAGAAATGGTTTGTTGTTTGTTTTTGCTCGGGGTGTATGGTTAGGGTTGATTTATGTGTGTACGAGGGTGTTCAATCTTAGGGTCGTGTTTGCGGGTAGGTTAAGTTAGTGGTTGGACGGGTATGACGTACGTAGGGCTATTTTTCATTCTAGTATTATGTTTTCTTGTGTATTTCGTATTTCTTTTCTTTTTCTTGCTTCTTTTTGTTTACTCCTCCTTCTTCTCCTTTTATGGAGCTGCTGCTGCTGCTGCTGCTGCTGCTGCTGCTGACCATCACCATCATCATCATCATCATCGTCGTCGTCGTCGTCAACGTCGTCGTCGTCATCGTCGTCGTCCTCCTCCTCCTCCTCCTCATTTTTTAATATTATATCTCCCTGTCCATATCCCTCTCTCGACAGTTCCCTGAAGATAAAGTTGAGTGCTTTTTTAAAATTATATCTTGCTACATGTCAGCATATCTCCTATAAACCACTGTGCAGTCTCACGGTTTCACACATTACATTTTGCTCAAAGGTGGTGTGCACAGTACACGCAATGCTTATCATCTTGCGATGATACCTCATTTCTATGGATTGAGGTCTGGCCTGTAGATCTGCTGTCAGTGTCCATGTGTGCAATGCGTGAACGTTGGAGTCTGAGCTTTTGTTTCGTGTTCTTGTTTCTTTAGAAATTTTTATATTTTCAACATGCCACTGTCATTTTCGTTGTCCTTGAGAGGATTTCTAGTTTGGATCCCTTAGAGTTGATGACAGATCCCATGCAAGTCATCTGTTGAAACAGTGCCACCATCT
>CM054139.1:55437053-55442053 GCA_028751875.1 Rapana venosa | reverse complement strand
AATAAACTTATCACACGTGGTGGAAATTTGAAGTTAAAATATCATTAGGTAGAGTGTATCTATTCTGATTTTTTTTATGGATGTCTTTCTGCTGGTCTTTTCTCCAGATGTGTATGTATGTATGTATGTATGTATGTGTGTGTGTGTGTGTGTGTGTGTGTGTGTGTGTGTGTGTGTGTGTGTGTGTGTGTGTGTGTGTGTGTGTGTGTGTGTGTGTGTTTGGTGTGTGTGAAATAAACTGATGACATGTGGTGGAAATTTGAAGTTAAAATATAATTAGGTAGAGTGTATCTATTCTGATTTTTTTTAGGGATGTCTTTCTGCTGGTCTTTTCTCCAGATGTGTATGTATGTGGGTATGTGTGTGTGTGTGTGTGTGTGTGTGTGTGTGTGTGTGTGTGTGTGTGTGTGTGTGTGTGTGTGTGTGTGTGTGTGTGTGTGTGTGTGTGAGAGAGAGAGAGAGAGAGAGAGAGAGAGAGAGAGAGAGAGAGAGAGAGAGAGAGAGAGAGAGAGAGAGAGAGAGAGAGAGAGAGAGTGACAGACAAACAGACAGACAGACAGACAGACAGACAGACTTCTTCTTCTTCTTAGTTGAACGTTCAGACAGCAACACGACAGACAGACAGACAGACAGAAACAGAAACACAGACGCAGAAACACACAGACGGACGAAAATACAGACAGATAGACACACACACACACAGCATACAATTCCGAAGTGACAGAACGAACCCTAACCGGTGATCTGGATCCCTCTCCCTTAGTTCCCTTCTGTGTGACCAGTGTCAGACCAGAGCCCCTTCATTACATGTCTGCCCATCATGGGAAGCTGCTGTCCACACACACAGTCTATTTGCCTCCCACATTGACCTGTCCCCAAAACGACAGGATCGAAGAAGTCCTGTTTTAGCCCATTTTGTTTTGACCATGCGGCCCACAAAATTAGCATGCTGCAGCCAGACTAGTCCCGTTGTTTCAGAAGAGCTGGTCCTGTCTTTTTTCTTTTTCTGTTGCTCGTTGCTTTCGAGTGTTTAAAGTAATTTCTTCGTTGTTGTCATTTTATCTCCACAATCACTACTACTACTACTACTACTACTACTACTACTACTACTACTACTACTACTACTACTACTACTACTACTACTACTACTACTACTACTACTACTACCATCATCATCATCATCATCGTCGTCGTCGTCATCATCATCATCTTCTTCTTCATCATCATCATCATCATCATCATCATCAGCAGCAGCAGCAGCAGCAGCAGCAGCAGCAGCAGCAGCAGCAGCAGCAGCTGCAGTAGCAGCAGCAGCAGCAGCAGCATATTCATCATCATCATCATCATCATCACCACCATCATCATCTGCTTCTTCTTCTTCTTCTTCTTCTTCTTCTTCTTCTTCTTCTTTCTTCTTCTTCTTCTTCTTCTTCTTCTTCTTCTTCTTCTTCTTCTTCTTCTTTCTCGCAATTCTTCTTCTTCTTCGCAATTCTTCTTCTTCTTCTTCGCAATTCTTCTTCTTCTTCGCAATTCTTCTTCTACTGTGTTCTCGTTATCATTATCATTGGCATCCTGACTATTACAAGTATTTTCGTTGTCGTCCTCCTCCTCCGCTTCATCGACATCAGTATCATCGTCGTCATCATCATCATCGTCATTATCATCACCATTGTCATTATTTTGGGCATTGTGTTCTTTTTGTTTCGTTGTCATCATCATTCTCCTCCTCCTCCTCCATCTCCCCCATTTCTCTCTCCCTCTCTCCCCCCCCCCCCCTCTCTCTCTCTCTCATACAAACACAAACACAAACACACACATACACCTGGGAGGAAAAGACCAAACAGAAAAACAAGCAGACAGACAGACAGACCGACAGACAGATCCCACTGTCTGTCTCCTTAATCTTCCCTTGATATAACTCTAAAATCCGCCATTCCACCATCCCTCTCACTCTCCTTCCCCGAGGCTACCAGACAGTCTAGCAGTTCAACTTGTAGACAGACAGATGGTTGGTGCCTTTGTGTGGGCTTTAGTCTTCAAATGGTTGGTACTGGAGGTAATGCATATGGGTGCAGAGGGTCATGCAGCAGCTAGTTGGCAAAGCATATTCCACGAAGAAAAGATGCCCAGCATTACTAGTGTAGGCGGTGTAAAAGTAATGGAAGTGGTCTGTAGAGCAATCCTGGAAGTGATGCTTGTTATGTGTTGGTCTTGTCTGTCAATGATAGATAGTACCCCCACAGAGGGGCCTGGTAATGGTCATAGTCATTGATCAATAAGGCTTTAGTGAGAGAGGGGCTGCTTTTTTTGGTTTCTATTTCCGAGTTCAAGTTTCTGATTTTTTGTTTGTTTCGTTTTCGTCTTGTTGTTGTTGTTGTTGTTGTTGTTGTTGTTGTTGTTCTTCTTCTTCTTCTTCTTTTTCTTCTTCTTCTTCTTCTTCTTCTTCTTCTTCTTCTTCTTCTTCTTCTTCTTCTTCTTCTTCTTCTTCTTCTTCTTCTTCTTCTTCTTCTTCCTCCTCTTGCTCTTCTTCTTCATCATCATCAGGGGCACTGCACTGAAGTACACTGTAGAGGGATAGGCTCTGCCAGCTCCAGCTTGCCCAAGACATATTAAAGTTCACTGTATTTCTCTATCCCCAACCCACAATCGAGTCCATTATTAAACAAAGGAAGTGGGGATGGATCGGCCATACACTCCGCAAGCCTGCGTCAAGTGTCACCAGGCAAGCCCTTGACTGGAATCCACAAGGGAAGCGGAAAGTTGGTCGACCAAAACAGATCTGGCGCAGAAGTGTTGACGAAGAAACGAAGGTAGCCGGAATGACATGGGCCGAGCTGAAGAGGATCTCCCAAAACCGAGTTCGTTGGAGGGGTGTTGTTGCAGCCCTATGTTCCCCAAGGAACCAAGAGGCATAAGTCAAATAAGTCAAGTATTTCTCTATCACTGTTAACAATGTGCCCAGCTCAGGTCTCTGCAAATGGTGATACAAATCATCTTCTCTTCCTCTTCTACGACACTTTGAAATATTTACAGAGGTGTTGGGTATTAATGTTGGGTAGTAAACTGGCATGACAGTGAATGCTCGTCTATGAAGTCAATCGTGATATGATGATATCTAACGACATTGGTTAAGTCTCCACTGAGGTACGCATTTCGTAGGGATTTAGGGGGCTTTTAACCCTCACTGTTAACAGTAGTTCTAGATCCATTTCCCTGGAAGTCATTTGCAAGACGCTATAAACTAAATCCTTTTCACCAAGTCACGAATATCTCAAACTCATGTTAAAAACTCATCCATCATTTATTAAAAAGCAGGTCAGATATGAATGACCACATGGACGGGGGAAGAAACCAGCATGCAGCCATTGACCTGTAGAGGGATGGGCTCCACCAGGTTGAGCTTCCCTAAGTCAAACTGCCTGGAAAATTCGGTGCAGTACCCCAGCAACTCTCCAAGAAGCTCATGGAAAAGTCAGTCAAGCCAGCGCCGGTCACAGACACCTTTCCGTTCAGCTAACAAGACACTTGTTTACATGATTACAGACATCTTTCCGTTCAGCTAACAAGACACTTGTTTACATGATTACAGACATCTTTCCGTTTAGCTAACACGAAACTTGTTTACATAATCACAGACATCTTTCCGTTCAGCTAACAAGACACTTGTTTACATGATTACAGACATCTTTCCGTTTAGCTAACACGACACTTGTTTACATGATTACAGACATCTTTCCGTTCAGCTAACAAGACACTTGTTTACATGATTACAGACATCTTTCCGTTCAGCTAACAAGACACTTGTTTACATGATTACAGACACCTCTCCGTTCAGCTAACACGACACTTGTTTACATGATTACATACATCTTTCCCTTCAGCTAACAAGACACTTGTTTACATGATTACAGACACATCTCCGTTCAGCTAACACGACACTTGTTTACATGATTACAGGCATCTTTCCCTTCAGCTAACAAGACACTTGTTTACATGATTACAGACATCTTTCCGTTCAGCTAACACGACGCTTGTTTACATGATTACAGACATCTTTCCGTTCAGCTAACAAGACACTACACTGCAGGTCTGGCTGAACGCTCCCCTCTTTGATGTAAAATGTCCTACTTTTCATCCACACAGTTGGTTGTGTGACAGTTTTATCCCTGAACGTGCTAGGTTTGAGGGAAAACTTAGAGGAGGTCATTTTGAGAAAACAGAACTGCAATCAGTGTCTGGGCTGACATAGCACTCTGGAATCACGCTGCGTCAACATCAGCTACACTGACCCTCTCCACACTCGCAAGACTTTATCGGTGAAATCGTTTTTATGTGTGAAACAAACAGGAGAGTGGAGAACGTCAGATAAAGTTGGCTCGTGTGTGTGTGTGTGTGTGTGTGTGTGTGTGTGTGTGTGTGTGTGTGTGTGTGTTGTGTGTGTGTGTTGTGTGTGTGTGTGTGTGTGTGTGTGTATGTGTGTTTGTAGATCTATTGATGAAAGTTAGGAAAAAAATTATATAAAAAGTGTAAGATCGAGTTTAACAATTTATATAACTAAGGTTGTTCGTAGTTATGTGTGTGTGCTTGCACATGTATTCACGCGCGCGCGCACGCGCGCGCGTGTGTGTGTGTGTACGTGTGCGTGCGTGCGTGCGTGCGTGCGTGCGTGCGTGTGTGTGTGTGTGTGTGTGTGTTGCCAGGGTGTGTATGCATGAGTGTCTATGTTTATGTATCTGTGTATACGGGTTTCAGTGTGTACACGGTAAACAATCTACCCAGGTTTCTATCAAGAACCAAAAATAACTTACTGACTTTTTGGATTATCATCTTGATCCTATTTTTAGATACGTTTATCATGTTATTGATATCACTACTCACAAGGTCTGATCATGTTTCTATTTATAGTGTTTTACAAATGTTAATTTTCTATTCTGTTGAATAAGGCGGTGGCTTTATAATCCCAATGGTTTCAAAGTTATATGTAGTAGGTTTGAATCCTT
>CM054139.1:55427053-55432053 GCA_028751875.1 Rapana venosa | reverse complement strand
TTTGTTTGTGTGTATGCGTGTGTGTGTTCAGGCGCATGTGAGTGTGTATGTTATATCAGCGTTCAATGTATATGTGTCCATGTTTTGTCAGAGTGCTTGTATCCACTTTTATGTATCTATGTGTATGTGGTTTTGTGTGTACATAAACAATGATTCATCCAACGTCCTCTCAAGGATACAAAATAACTTACACACACCACAGGCTATCACCTTGTGCCTGTTTTCAGATACATTGATAATTGTACTGATATCATTGCTCACAAGGCTTGATGATCTTTCTAGTTACACTTCACCAGGAGTTTGGGGATTTCTTGTTATTCTGTTGAATAAGGCTGTGGGCTTTAAGTCTAGTACTTTTTCTTAAGTACTGGGTGGTGGGTTTGAATCTTTGCAGACTTGTGTTTGTTGAAGATGGCAATTATTATGATCTTGCATGCGAACTATTCATAAACCTTGAAATGGCACAGCCTTAATCCTCCATTTGTACACACACATGTAAAATGACCACATGTGCATGCTAAAGATCTTATTATTCATGTCAGCATTTATTTGCCAGGATGTAGAAACTTGAAAGATACCCAGCAAACACCCAAGTCCTAGTTTGCACATTGCATTATGTAGATCAGTGTGTTGTTGGATTTTTTTTGCAGACGTGTTGCAGTGTGTAAAGATTGGTGGACTGATGGTCTACAGGTAATACGTTTGTTTAGGAAGCAACAAGATGATGGTAAAGTTTCTATGTGAACATGTTCGAAAGTAAACTTTTTCTCCTTCCAATTAGCATTGGATGGTGGTCTTGATGCTTGTCGTTTTTGGATGAGACAACAAAGTGAGATCCTAAGTGTAATTTACATTTAGAACATGTTAGAGAACGCATGGCAGCAAGAAATTTTCACCTGGTAAAATTCTGTAAAAAAGTAGTATCACAGGAAAAGAAATACCCTGATAAAATATAAATATTTTTTCAGGGAAAAACAGCTGGAATTTCATGCGGAGAAATATAGAGTGACCGGAAGCAGCATACAATATAATACAAGAACAAGAAAAACAAGAATGGGGACAGGATAGCCTAGTGGTCAGAACATTGCGCTCGCAATCTGACGACCCGTGTTCGATTCCCGTTCAAGGGGATATTTTCCCTGGAGTTAACATCAGTGCAGACTCCACTCTCCCCCGAAGTCCTTCGGATGAGACTATAAAGCGAGGTCCCGTGTGTGAACGCACGCAGAACATCTTGCGCACACGTTAAATCCTGTTCCGCTTTTCGTAAGAGTAGGCCATTGTGTGCCGGTGGGAACAGATGACAGAATGTAGAAAACCGCATACACACGGGGGACTGGATTTAAAAAAGCCCCTTAAGTGCTTATTCCATTATCCTCGATATAAAAGAATAAAAAAAATAAATAAATAAATAAACAATATGACACAGTTCAACACAATACAATGCAACACAATACAAACAAAACAATACAACACAATAAAATGCAATGCGATACAATGCAATGGAATACACTACAATAACTACAATACAACACAATGCAATGCAAGGAAATATAACACAACACAACACAACACAACACAACACAGAATGATACAACACTATGTCATACAACACAACACAACTATCCTGCATCTTGGGTTACTTAATGCAGACTGAAAACTGCAACAGGCTATGTGAAAAATAATCTACTTATTTATTTATGTGTTTACCTATCAGTTTTATTTCAAGTTTATTTGTCTTCAGAAGATTTAGTTTAGTTAGCTGCAAACTAGAAATGCTTGCATAACAATAAACAAAATGGAAACAACGTGAGAAGGAGAGATAAGTAATACAGAGAGAGAGAGAGAGAGAGAGAGAGAGAGAGAGAGAGAGAGAGAGAGAGAGATAGAGAGAGAGAGAGAGAGAGAGAGAGAGAGAGATAGAGACAGACAGACAGACAGACACAGACAGACAGACAGAGACAGACAGAGACAGACAGAGACAGACAGACAGACATACATACAGAGGGAGAGACAGATAGAGGCAGATAGAGACAGAAGGGGACAGAGATATGAGACGGACAACCAGCTAGCCAGTCAGGCTGCCAGACACAGGCATAAACACACAGAGAAAGATACTGACATTTACAAATCCGACAGGCGGTTCCCACACGTCAGGTTCTTAATATTTCACTGTTGTCAGATCAGAGCAACTGCACTGACCTCTATGCCCATCATTCCATACATTTCACACAGTCTTTTTGTCTCCAAAATTAACCTGTCAGTGAACTGGATGTCCATTCTACGGCTCTGACCGTGCTATGCAAGTCAGAAGCACAGTGCAGCCAAACTTGTCTGTTGGTCTCAGCTTCTTGATGTAGCTGGGTGCCAATGGTAGGCACTTTTAAATCTTTAGTGTTAATGTGTTGAGGTTCGTCATGATGTGTGTTGTTATCGTCATCAGTGTATTCGTTGTTGTCCTCATTGGTACCATCGTTGGATTTGCTGTTTTAGTCATAGCTGCCTCTTCGTCATTGTCATTATTATTGTCAATGTGATGATCATCTCTCTCTCTCTCTCTCTCTCTCTCTCTCTCTCTCTCTCTTCTCTCTTCTCTCATCTCTCTCTCTCTTTAGGCTTTATTTTATTTATTGTCATATATATCCTTAAGGGCGGGGACTGGATGTAAAAAAGCACATGGGTGCTTATTCATTATCCTCGAAATAAAAGAATTTGTCATTTGTCATCTCTCTCTCTCTCTCTCTCTCTCTCTCTCTCTCTCTCTCTCTCTCTCTCTCTCTCAAACACAGACAGACAGACAGATAGACGGATACATATGTCATTATTAATTTTTCTCTCTCTAATACCCCCTTGAGTAAACACATGGGGGGGAGGGGGAGGGGGCGGGATAGCGTAGTGGTTAGAACATTGCGCTCGCAATCTGACGACCCGGGTTCGATTCCCCTTTCAAGGGGATATTTTCCCCTGGAGTTAACATCTGTGCAGACTCTAATCTCCCCAAAAGTCCTTCGGATGAGACTATAAACCGAGGTCCCGTGTGCGAACGCATGCAGAACATCTTGCGCACACGTTAAATCCTGTTCCGCTTTTCGTAAGAGTAGGCCATTGCGTGCCGGTGGGAACAGATGACAGAATGTACAAAACCGCACACACACGGGGAATCGATGTAAAATAAAGAGCATAAGTGCTTATTCCATTATCTTCGGTTATAATAGAATTAAAAAACAACAACAACAGATGTTAACTTGAAGAAACACGCGCACACACACACACACACACACACACACACACACACACACACACACACACACACACACACACACACACATACACACACACACCACACACACACACACACACACACACACACACACACACACACACACACACACACACACACACACACACACACACACACACACACACACACACAGAGAAACACACTGACTTTTCCCCATCTACTACTTTCCCTTTTCCTTGTCCGTCCTAGATCCTGCATATACCACTGTCCTCGCTCCTTTCACCACCACCACCACCACCACCACCACTACCACCACCACCACTACCACCACCACCACCCCACCCAAAGGCCATTTCTTCATTCAGCACCAGGGCCGATAGATCCGCAGTCTGGCTTGCAGACAGACAGACCGACAGACCGACAGACAGACAGACAGACAGACAGGCAGGCAGACAGACAGACAGACAGACAGACAGACAGACACAGACAGTCAGAAAGTGGCACTGTGCAGGTTCTGTAATGGTGATGGTGCTGATCTGTATAGATACAGAGGCATCGCTTGTAAGGCAGTATATGTCTCAGGTAACAGAAAGTACCACCTGTGCCCTTCTTGCCACGGTAATTTATTTATTTTTATTTAGTTTATTTATATCACTTTTAAGTCACGAGATTTCTCTGCATGAAATTCGGGCTGCTCTCCCCGGGGAGAGCGCGTCGCCACAACATCAGCGCCACCCTTTTTATTTGTTTTTGTCTGCAACTGTATTTGTTTCCCTGTCAGAGTGTTTTTTTCTAAGAATTTTGCCAGGGACAACTCTCTTGTTGCCGTGGGTTCTTTTACGTGCGCTGAATAATTATGTGTAACACACGGGACCTCGGTTCATCGTCTCATCCGAAAGACTAGCGCCCAGACCACCACTCATGGTCTAGTGGATGGGGGATGGGGGGGGGGGGGAAGTTTCGGGCTCAAACGGGATACGAACCACCGCACACTTCCGACCCGGACTTTTCGCTTTCTAGACAGGCGCGTTACCTCTAGACCACCGATCCACCATAGTGGTAATGGTAACGGTAGTAGTCTGTATAGTAATTGTAAATAAAGGCTGCAGTCCAGTATACGTCACAATCAGTAGACAGAGAGTGGCACTTTCAAGGTCTTGTAATAGTAATGGTGGTGATCTGTATTGGTACACAGGCATTGCTCAGAAGGTATATGTCTCAGGTAGCAGACACAGTATCATCAGTGTACTTCTTGCCACGGTAATATTAGCAGTCTGTATAGTCATTGTAAATAGATGGTACAGTCCAGTATAAACATACCACATTCAGCAGACAGACAGTGCCACTGTGTAGGTCTTGTAACGGTAATGGTGGTGATCTGGATCCGTACACAGGCATTGCTTGTAAGGTATATGTCTCAGGTAACAGACAGTACCGCCTGCGCACTTTTTGCCGCCGTAATAGTAGTCGTATGTATAGGAATCGTATTTTAAAATTTTTATTTTATTTATCTATTATTTAATTCTTTTATATTGAGGATAATGGAATAAGCACTTACGCGCTTTTTTACATCCAGCCCCCGTGTGTATGCGGTTTTGTAAATTTGTCATCTGTTCCCACCGGCACACAATGGCCTACTCTTACGAACAGAGGAACAGGATTTAACGTGTGCGCAAGATGTTCTGCGTGCGTTCGCACACGTGAAGGACTTTTGGGGAGAGTGGAGTCTGCACTACTGATGTTAGCTCCAGGGGAAAAT
>CM054139.1:55417053-55422053 GCA_028751875.1 Rapana venosa | reverse complement strand
GAGACTGACAGAGAGAGGCAGAGACAGAAACAGAGAGAGAGAGCGAGACAGAGACAGAGACACAGAGAGACAGAGACAGAGAGACTACCAGTACGCTGTTTATCACTGGTGTGTGTGAGTGTGTGTGTGAGTGTGTGTGTGAGTGTGTGTGAGTGTGTGTGTGAGTGTGTGTGTGAGTGTGTGTGTGAGTGTGTGAGTGTGTGTGTGTGTGTGAGTGTGTGTGTGTGTGTGTGTGTGTGTGTGTGTGTGTGTGTGTGTGGGTGTGTGTGAGTGTGTGTGTAAGTGTTTTCGTGTGTGAGTGTGTGTGTGTGAGTGTGTGTGTGTGAGTGTGTGTGTGAGTGTGTGTGTGTGAGAGAGAGAGAGTGTGTGTGTGTATGTGTGTAAGTGCGTGTGTGAGTGTGTGTGAGTGTGTGTGTGAGTGTGAATGTGTGTGAGTGTGTGTGTGTGTGTGTTACCTGTAATAGTTCTCGGTGGAGGAAGACAATCTGTACAAGTGTGGGGATTAAGATAACGACATCCTTTCCTTCTTCCTTGGCCTCAGCTGAGCAAACAGGCATGATGTAGTTAAATATAAAAAAATTATTAGCTGATGCACTAAAACACAAACACGCACATATATACACACATGCGCGCGCGCACACACACACACACACACACGCGCGCGCGCGCGCGCGTGCGCACATGCACGCACGCACACACACACACTATTCACTTGGTCTTTTCTGCTACACTATAAACCCATGTAACGTGTGTGAACGCACGCAAAACATCTCGCGCTCCTTTCAAAACATGTTCCACCTTATTGCACAGTAGACCATTGTGCATTGTGTGCCGGTGGGAATGAATGACAAAATTTACAAAACTACAAGCACACGGCGACTGGAAGTAAAAAGAAAAGTAGTGATTGCCTATTCCATTATCCTCGAAAGAAAAAAACCCTAGAATAGATATATCACTCACATGTAAAACATAATACACACATATACACACACATACACACACACGTACCGGTAGGAACGGGTGACACAAAATTGTATGTATGTTTGTCCGTCGTGTCCGACGATGACCTCCAAAACAGCAGAGGAGGCAGCTGCTGTTTTTTTAGTGGAGATTCCTTGCCCACAGTACATCCCCACTCTCTCGGCCAAGTGGGCATAAGGACAGTCAGCGTTGGAGATGTTCTCTAAAAGCCAACCAGCCCCCAGGGCTGCAGCACATAAGGACTGTGCGAGTCAAGCCTCCTAGTCAGAGAGGCATAGTCGATCACTAAAGACTAAGCTGTAAAGTGGAATTTCATGAGTGGGAAAGCCACTGGTCATACAGCCTCTCACTTTGCTGTTACCCCCAGCGTCAATGGTTTAATCAAGAACTATGATAAAGCTCAGGCGCTGACGGCAAATTTACAGAACTGCATACACACAGGGAGTACATGTAAAAAAGCATATGAGTGCTTATTCCATTATCCTCGAAATAAAAGAATAAATAAAAAAACCCACACACACAACACACACATACACACTCACACACACACACACACACACACACACACACACACACACACACACACACACACACACACCACACACACACACACACACACACACACACACACACACACACACACACACACACACACTACAGGTGAGAGGATCGAGGATGAAGATAAACGGCATCCTTTCCTTCTTCCTTGGCTTCTGCTGACCAGACAGGCCTGATGTCGTTGTTGTTGTTGGTGTTTGTATTTTTGTTATCATTATTAGCTGCTGCACTGCTGGCTGAAAGAAGTGGAGTTGCGGTGATGTTGTCAGCTTGGGGATTCTGATACTGGCAGTTTGTTGGTGCTTTGATTTGTGTTGGCTTTGTTGTTGTTGTTGCTGTTGTTTGAGCACTAGATTACTTTTGTTGATGCGAAGCTTGTTTAGATTAATGTGTATGTGTTTGCGCGCACGCGCGCGCGCGCGCGCGTGTGTGTGAGTGTGTGTGCGCGCGCGCGCGCGCGTGGCAACGCATTTACACGCCTACATACATGTATAGGTATGTACATACAGAAATACTCATCCCATCTATCCTATCCATCCTTCCACCCACCTATCGACCTACCTACCTACCAGCATAATTATGTACAGCCTTCCTACTTCTATCTATCTATCTATCTATCTATCTATCTATCTATCTATCTATCTATCTATCTATCTATCTATCTATCTATCTATCTATCTATCTATCTATCTATCTGTCTGTCTGTCTGTCTATCTATCTATCTATCTATCTATCTATCTATCTATCTATCTATATCTATCTATATCTATCTATCTATCTGTCTTTCTGTCTTTCTTTCTGTCTGTCTGTCTGTCTGTCTGTCTTGTCTACCAGTTTAGCTAATGATGTACGTGAGCTAGTATTATCTGCTCTTTGAACAAAGCGAAGTCTTGTGAGGGAGGACAGGCGGGCATTGATGTTAAGATGGCAGAAGCTGTCTCGCGCTTCTGACTTATTAGGTAATGGTGGTATTATATTGTGCTATTTTGTATTGTATTGTATTGTATGGTATGGTATTGTATGGTATTGTATGGTATGGTAACCACTTTTTTCCCCCGTGGGGATGCCGGGGACCTGCCAGTATGAATAGCATCCTCACCTTTTTTGGAAATTCTGTGCTAGGAATTCTCTCTGTTCTCTCTTTGTTTCTGACTTGTTCCTTTTCTTACCGTCATTTTCTTCTTGTCCATGTTCCTCCTGCCGTTTGTTTTTTTTCCCCCCAAGAAAGACTACAAAGATAACAATTCTCTCCCACGCCGAAGTCGGATAAGCTGGGTCTGACTTGTCAGGCGCTTGATGGCAGCGCAACGCATATTCGCTCATATGACTGACAACAATACTTATTTGCTGTCTGAGTGCTCGACTACAACAACGATACCACTGTTTCGTCACGGCAGGATTTCTCTGACTGAAATTTGGGCTGCTGTCCTAGGAGAGAGTGCGTCGCCACAAGTGCAGTGCCACCTTTTCCTCTTCTTACATTTCCTGTCTGTATTTATATTAATTTTGTCTCCCAATGAAGGTTACCTTTGCTATAAACATTTACCAGGGACAGCTCTCTTGTTGCCGCGGGTTCCTTTACGTGCCATGAGGGAAACGTTTGGATTTAAACAAAGATCAAAACTACGACTTCTGGCTTTCTAGTCATGTTAGTGTGGGAACTGATGACAGAATTTACAAAAAACCCGCATACACACGGGGACTGGATGTAAAAAAAAAAAAGCACATAAGTGCTTATTCCATTATCCTCGATATAAAAGAATAAAAAATTCTAAAAAAATGTCTCGACCATCGATCCACCAAAAAAAAAAAAAAAAAAATCACGTCGGGATTGGGGTGGAGGTGGGTGGGAAGAGGGGGAGGAGGATGGGGGAGGGGGATCTGTGACTTCAACTTGACTTCTCCCTGAACTTCTTATGGAGTCGCTGGAACACTGCACTGAACTTTCCAGGCAGTTTGTCCTGGTGACATCGAACGTAGCGGAGCCTATCCCTCTCAAGGTAGCACGGTGCATGCTGGGTTAGCTGGTATCATTGAATGATGGAGGGAGGTGTGTGTGTGTGCGTGCGTGTGTGTGTGTGTGTGTGCGTGTGTGTGTGTGCGCGCGCGCGCGCGTGCGTACGTGTGTGTAGGATTTCACAATGTGAAGCTTTTAACAATCATCAATGGTGTTGATAGGAGGATCAGAGGGAAATACAAAAAGAGACATGTGTGTCAAAACATGTGGACAATGCGTTGTGGAAATGCCACTTTGGCCTGTCCGTTCTTGTGACAGCTTAGCTGTGCCTTTTGTTCTGCTGTTGAGGCAGATTAAATGTGCGTGTTGTTTGTTGTTAAATGTGTGTGTGTGTGTGTGTGTGTGTGTGTGTGTGTGTGTGTGTGTGTGTGTGTTGTGTGTGTGTGTTGTGTGTTGTGTGTGTGTGTGTTACTTCTTACGTTGCTGGATGCTGGTTTTCCTGGGTTTTACTGCATTCATTATGTCTTCTAGATAGAATGTTTTCTTCATCATCATCATCATCATCATCATCATCATCATCATCATCATATCATCATCATCATATGTTATATTTTATTATTATTATTATTATTATTATCATTATTGTTGTTGTTGTTCTTGTTATTATTATCATCACTATCACCATTCTATAATCATTATATCATCTATCTATTATATCATCATCATATCATCATCATAAGCAGCAGCAGCAGCAGTATCGTATAAGTATTATTGTTATCAATATCTAAGAGTAATGACTTTTGCAAGTTTTCCCCATACTTAAAATCAGATAGTGTTTCACAGTTTACTTCAATAGCAAAATACAGCCACCAACAACACACCACCACCACCACCACCACCACCAATATCAACAACAAAATAAAAGAATTAAAAAAAACAGGACCAGCGACGATAGATAATACAATCTTCAAAGCAGTATGCCTACTATAATAATATCTATCTATCTATCTATATATATATATATAAATATATAAATATAGATCATAATATCCCCTAATATCACTTTAGTAAGAGAGGGGTGGGGGTGAGCAAAAAAAGGGGGAGGGGGAGGAGTGGCAGAGGTAGGGGTGGGAGGGGGGAGGGCGTGGGGTGTACTGGACATTATCCTTGAAGTCCACAGAAATCTGCGGGACTGGCCAGCCAAGCAGTCACGGTGGTGGGGTGGGGGAACTGCTTGTGGCCGTAGCAGCGCTGGCAGCTTCGGGGTTGGGTGGTGTGTGTGTGTGGGGGGGGGGGGGGGTGAGAGAGAGAGAGAGAGAGAGAGAGAGAGAGAGAGAGAGAGAGAGAGGAGAGAGAGAGAGAGAGAGAGAGAGAGAGAGAGAGAGACTGAGAGAGAGACAGACAGACAGAGAGAGAGAGCATGCCAGCGCGTGGCAGCTTCTTCATTCATTCTGTCTGTCTGACTCTCTCTCTCTCTCTCAACATGTAGGGAGAGAAGAGAGAC
>CM054139.1:55407053-55412053 GCA_028751875.1 Rapana venosa | reverse complement strand
ATTACGTTTAGGCTTCACCAGAACTCCACGACATGATGCTGGCATTAATCAAACTCTCTGTTACAGAGTTGAGATGCGCGGCAACTGCCCAACCTGGGTAGCATGGACCCCTGAAAACACACAGCATCACTTGTGTGTGTGTGCTGCAGGCGACAACTTGGCCTAGTGTGGACGTTTCTTTCCAGCTGGTTTGGGGATGTGTGGACAGCGGGATTTGAGTTCTACGTAAACGGTTGGTTTAGTGCTCCAGTGATTAAAAAAAACCCAACACCTGTCGTGCATTGGTATCACCTAACACCACAAAAAAGACCAGCTTACTGAGGTGAACAGTGAAAACTGAACAACACCCGCTTGTGGGGTTGGTGGTGCTACATTTCTGGAGTGTGGCCGTTTTTGAGTCTTGTTATTCGGTGTGGTGTTGATATAGGATTTTGTTTTTTGTTTTTGTGAAGTAACAAAACATAAGTAGGTGAGATCTGTGATTTTCAATTTTTGACAAGATCGTTTATGACTATGTGTGGTGTGTTTTAGTAAGCTATTACAAAATCAAGACAAGTGAGATGTGTATAATAGCTGCGCATTTGGACGAGTCGACATAACGCAATCAGCAAATTCCATCTGCCACACCTTGTGGAAAACACTCATCGTATTAGGGATGTGTTTAATCCTTTTTCATATTAGATCACACACATACAGTTTTCAATCTGTATACAGTGTTTGTCATTGAGTAGAAGACCGGTGATTCTACTTCTGCCAACGGTTTAAAAAAGAATTCTGACACATTCAGGAAGTTTGTCAAACTGATATTCTAACCTGCTTGGGAGGTTTTTTTTTATCGTGATATCAAACTTATCAGTTTTCCTGTTTGTATCAGACACAATTTTTAACCTTATCCGAATTTCATTGCTGCAGGGAGAAATATGTAACCATTAAAGAACACTCTAAAAAATACATATTAACTAAAGTCTCAGTCAATTGCGACAAAGAGCTTCCAGATTTGGCAAACACAATTTTCTCTCTCTTGTGTATATATATATGTGTGTGTGTTTGCTTCGAGACAGTCGTAGTAAAAACAAAAGCCTAAAGCAGGGCGTCACTATCAGATGCAGTGTGTGGTTGTGGCCAGATGTCACTCGACCCAGCCTCAGCCAGCGAGGACAGCTGAAGTGTGGTGACCCAGTCACGAAGGGTTTTGTTGTTCTTTTCTTTTCTTCCCCTTTGGAGCTGATAAGCGCCACATGGACAGTGTGGTGGGGGTGATTGTGACAGCTCTCTGACAGAGAGACGAGAGTCCTTCACAGCCTGCAAAGGAGTTTTGCAGCTTTCTCCCTCCACTACTGCCTGCCCCGTGGTGGTACAGTTAAAGGAGCTGTTGGTTAGTGGCTGGCCACTTTCTGTCTGTGTGTTGTGAGTTGGTGTTGCTGCTGCTGTTGTTGTTGCTGCTGATGATGATGGTGATGGTGGTGATGGTGATTTGTTTTTTTCTTGCCACGCGCGCGGGATGATGGGTTAGTGTAAGTGTGTGTGTGTGGGGTTTGTGTGTGTGTGTGTGTGTGTGTTGGTGTGTGTGTGTGTGTTTTGTGTGTTTTGTGTGTTGCGTGTGTGGTTGTGTTAGTGTGTGTGTGTGTGTGTGTGTGTAGTGATGTGTGTGTGTTAGTGTGTTAGGTGTGTGTGTGTTTGTGTGTGTGGTGTTAGTGTGTGTGTGTGTGGAGGGGGGTGGGGGGGAGGTGGTGGTGGTGGTAGTGGTAATGGGAGGGGTAGAGAAGTGATGTTTATGGGGATGGGATGGGGATGAGGTGGGTGTTGGACGCGCGCGCGTGTGTGTATATTGTGTGTGTGTGCGTGTGTGTTTGTATGTGCATGTCTGTGTGCATGTGCGTGCGTGCGTGCTTACGCGCGTGTGCGTGTATATATGAGTGTACTTGTATGTATGTATGTCTGGTTGTGTGCTTGATGGTTTTGACTGTCAGCATAACATTGTTGATGTCCAGCTGTATATCTGCCTGTCTGTATCTGGGTTTGTCTGTCTGCGTTTGAATATATACCCGTCTGTATACGGGTACCTGTCTGTATCTCGGTACATCTCAGTGTCTGGGTATACTTGTCTCTGGGTATTCCTTTTTTATGCCTAAGGACATCTGTCTACGTCTGTATCTCCTTGCTATACCTGTATGTGGGCATATCTGTCTGCGACAAGGTGTCTTCTGTATCTGGGTGTACCTGTGTGTGTCTAGGTATACCGGTCTCTTGGGTATACCTGTCTGTGTGCGTCTGGGTACTTGTCTGTTCTGTATCTACCCGCCTGCATCTAGATAATGATCTGTCTGTGTGATAATCTGTTCCTGTATAATATATGTCTGTGGTGTGGTGGTGCGTGCGTGCGTGGGCGTGTGTGTATTGTGTGTGTATGGTGCCTGCGTTTCTGCGTATGTTCTCCTGTAGGTGTATTCGTCTGTCATTTTCTGGCTGTATCCGTTTTGTTATGTGGTGGCGCGCCGCACACACACCACACACACACACACACACACACACACACACACACACCACGCACGCACACACACACACAACACACCACGCACACACACATCACGCGCCCCGGCACGCACACTCACACATCGCACACACTCACCGCACACACACTACACACATAATACATACTAAACACACCCACACCCACCCACCCACCCACACGCACACACAACATAACAAAAACACAGATACACAAACATTCACACATACATCAATCACTCACTCATCACACTCAATCACTCACTCACATATGCTCTCATCTTCATTTCTTTCTTTTTCTACTTTTCCATAATCGATACTTATTGACTGATGGTGTTTCGTAGTGGTGCGGTAAAGAAAAAAGGCTATGCTAGCTTTTTTGTTGTCTTCCTATCTTGCTGATTCTGGTTTGATATTAGAAAATGAGGGGCTGGTTATTTGTGCAATGGTGGGAGCACTGTCCAAGTGTTTCGCTCATTTTTTGTCTTTATGGAATGGTACAAGTGTAATATCGCAATGATGAGTATTGTTAGTACAGTGACATACTACCACTACTTTCCATGACTACTGCTAGTCCCAGAAATACTAGATCGACTTGCGATATTTATCTTATTATAAGTAACTAGAAGTAGTAGTAGTAGAGTAGTAGTAGCGTAGTGTAGAAGGAAGAAGCTAAGTAGAAGTAGCAGTAGAAATAGTAGTGTGTATAGTAATAGTAGTAGTAGTAGTGAAGCAGCAGCAGCAGCAGCAGGTAGTAGTGAGTAGTAGTAGTAGTAGTAGTAGTAGTAAGTAGTAGTAGTAGTGTAGTAGTACGAGTAGTAGCAGTAGTAGTAGCTAGTAGTACAGTGCAGCATATCAACAGCAGTAACAGTAGTGAATAGCAGCGCAGCAGCAACAGTAGCAGCAACAGCAGCGTTGTAGAAGTAGCAGCAAACAGTAGCAAGCCAAGCAGAGTTTGTAGTAGCAGAACAGTAGCAGCAACAGCAGCAGTATTGTAATAGTAGCAGCAACACTAGCACGAAGCAGCAGCAGCAGCACGGCAGCAGTTGTAGTAGTAGCAAGCAACAGTGCGCAGCAGCAGCAGTTAGCAGACAACAGTAGCAGCAGCAGCAGCATCGGCAGTAGCAGCAAGAGTAGCAGCAACAGTAGCAACAACAGCAGCAGCAACAGTAGCAGCAACAGCAGCAGCAACAGTAGCACAGCAGCAGCAGCAGTTGTAGTAGTAGAAGCAACAATAGCGCAGCAGCAGCAGTTGTAGTAGTAGCAGCAACAGTAGCAGCAACAGCAGCAATTGTAATAGTGGCAGCAACACTCGCACAACAGAAACAGCAGCATCGGCAGCAGTTGTAGTAGTAGCAGTAACAGTAGCAGCAACAGTAGCAGCAACAGTAGCAACAGCAGCAGCGGCAGTAGCAGTAACAGTAGCAGCAACAGTAGCAGCAACAGCAGCAATTGTAATAGTGGCAGCAACACTAGCACAACAGCAGCAGCAGCATCGGCAGCAATTGTAATAGTAGCGGCAACAGTAGCAGCAACAGTAGCACAGCAGCAGCAGCAGTAGTTGTAATAGTAGCAGCAACACTAGACAGCAGCAGCAGCAGCAGCAGCAGCAGCATCGGCAGCAATTGTAGTAGTAGTAGCAGCAACAGTAGCAGCGACAGTAGTACCACCACCACCCTCACCACCACCAGCAGTCGTTGTAGTAGTAGTAGCCACAGCCACACCAGCAGCAACATTAGCAATGGCAAAGGGCAGCTGTACGTAGGGATACGTGTGGCAACCAGGCTTTCCCAGTGTGCGTGTGTTGGGGCCAGGTCGACGCCGAAAAGACGAACGAAAAACCAGAAGAGAAAAACCAGTGTATTGCACACGTTATTTATGGTCAATTTCCGCTCCGCCAGTTTCTTGGGAAAGGAGGTCATGTCCATCACTTGTACCTTGTCCTTCTCCTGCTGACCCATCCTCTCTCAGCCCTCCACATCCTTTTTCTCTTTCTCTTGGTCCATTTGTTTCGTGTGGGTGTTTTTTTTTTCAACATTATAATCAACATCTTGTTGTTGTTCTTGTTGTTCTTGTTCTTGCTGTTGTTGTTCTTGTTGTTGTTTTGTTGTTGCTGCTGTTGTTATTGTTTCTTCTTCTTCTTCTTCTTCTTCTTCTTCTTCTTCTTCTTCTTCTTCTTCTTCTTCTTCTTCTTCTTCTTCTTTCTTGCAACTCTTCTTCTTCTTCTTCTTCGTCGTCGTCGTCGTCACTTTCTTCTTCTTCGACTCCTTCTTCTCCCTCCTTCTGCTCTTCTTCCTTCCTTTCTTCTTTTCGTGCTTACTTCTCTCCTTCTTCCCGTTCTACTTCTTTCCTTCTGACTATGCTTGCAATTATAAAAAAGAATCCATGCATCTTTGTTCTGTCTCGATCTCCTTGACTATTAGTCTGTCTGTCTGTCTGTCTGTCTGTCTGTTTATCTGTCTGTGTATCTTTACTGTCTCTAACTGTCTGTC
>CM054139.1:55399553-55402053 GCA_028751875.1 Rapana venosa | reverse complement strand
CCCTGGCAAAACTCTGTCCAAAAATGCCTTTTTCATAGGGAACAAAAGTGCAATACTGACAGGACTTTCTTTTTTTTTTTAAAAAGGTGATTGGCGCTGCTCATGTGGCGATGCCCTCTCCCCAGACAATGACAATGACAATGACAAAGATTTTATTGTGTTAGGTTTTTCAACCCATTCACAAATGGGTAGTTGGGGAAGGGGACCGAAATGGAAAGATACAACAACAAAATTAAACACCGTACAATGTCAACGATTCTTCGCCAGTGGTAACCGACCGCGGTATTGTTTATATCTAGTTCTGCATGTATGTAAATGTCACTGGTGATAACAGGCTGATCACCGATATCGTAGCGGGGAACTGTCACAGAGCGGCATTAGAGAGAGAGAGAGAGAGAGAGAGAGAGGAGAGAGAGAGAGAGAGAGAGAGAGAGAGAGAGAGAGAGAGAGAGAGAGAGAGAGAGAGAGAGCAGTTGTGATTTTAAGCAGAAAAATCTGCCATGATTGAAAGAAGTACACAGTACAATACAATACAATACAATGCATACAATACAATACAATACAAACATTAACCCAAAACAACGCAATACAAAACAGCACAATACGATACAATGCAGTGCAATGCAACACTATCAGCACAACACAACGAAAAGAACCCCAAAGGACGCAAAACACTAAGGTACAAAACAATGTAACAGACACATGAAACCCACTCTAAACAAAGGTTACAAGTACTTACAGCTAATCTGTTCAATTACAATCACAGACCTCACAACAGTTACAAACGCTGTAATGGGGGGATGGGTAGGGGGAAGGAGAGGGGAGACTATAAACTGTTCTGCATGACTAGGTAGCAGCAACACTTTAATCTGCAAAGCTGTCGTTAAACATGACACCCGGCCCAGGATATATAAATATATATATATATATATATATTTTTTTTTTTTAAATTTTTTACCCAGGGCTGTAAACTAAGTGCTACGGCTATATGAAACTGTGTTGTTAGCCTTTAAAATGCTATGTCGATCTTGTAGTCAGCCATGATAAGTTCTTAGCATAACACACTGCACTCTCTCTTTAAAATAGAAAATAATCTGATGAAATGGAATTAGGTAAAGGTAAAGATGTCCCATAACCTACGCGGTCGTTGGGGAGCCAGATGTCAGAGACCTCAGCTTCTCCAGGGGCCAGCATATTGAGGGCAGCGCCGCCCATCTCCTCTCCCTCGCTGCTTTACTTTCCCTGTCCCTAAAAAAAAAGGGCTGCTATGTAAATTGGGGACTGTACTGAAGCCAAGGCGCGTGAACGGTCGCCCATCCACTGGGTAGCACAGTCAAGGCTGCTTAGCCTTAGCCTGGGGAGAGCAAGTGCTCTGACCCGTTCCCTATGTTGGAGCACAGCTATCAGCAAGGCAAGGTAAGTCGACCATGGTCATAGCCTGCAGGCAAACTTCTCATCCCGTGTACACTCCAGTCTCACAGTGAGGGATTCCCAGGTGGGATGAATAAGTCAAGGGTGCATTTTACTTCAGTGTCTTGTTAAGCTGGATAACGTGCAGCAAACAAACAAACAAACACAACACAACACAGTGTGACTGCGAGAGAAATTCAGAGAGGCCTGAACATACTTTGCAAGCTCGAGAACGATCTCTCAGTTCAAGCACTTTGAAGTGGGTACCTCCCTCGCTCTTAACAACAGGGAGGATACGTTCACAAATGAACGAGAGAGAGAGTAGGTGAACCTTTACCCTCATAGTACTATTGCCCACGTCAACCGTCTCCTTCACCGCAAATTCAAAGCGAAGCACGACGGACAACCCCACCATGTTTGACATTGATTTGGCCATTAACTTCATCGTTGGCACTTTCTTGTTGTTATGATAATTGTGTCGATAATAAGGACACTGCTGCCGCTGCTGCTGCTGCTACAACTACCACCCACTCTACGTAGAACACCTAATCAAAACTCTAGTTGTTTACAGCAGTTAATGTGTACAACAAAATACGGCAACAGTCAAAAGTATAAGTCAAATCATTAAATCAAAACCACACACATTTTTTCTTTGTCTATCCATTTCTTTTTATTTTGCAGATAATGGAATAAGTACCCATGTGCTTTTTTACATTCAGTCCCCGTGTGCATCTTGTTTTGTGTACTGTGTCATCTGTTTCCACCGACACAAAATGGCCTACACTTCTGAGTGTGTGTGTGTGTGTGCGTGCGCTGCATGCATGCGCGTGCGTGCGCGCGCGCGTGTATGTGACTAAAAAGTAATTCGCTTGATTTGAAACAAGAAACACACCTCTCCACCGGTATTTTGAAGTAAGTTTTGCCAACATTCCAGCTTGCAAGTGGAACATTGACAAAACAACCTTACACACTTGGCCAATTGGAAACCAGAAATAGCTGACGGAGAACAGTTACACTCTCCTGGTAAAAGAGACATGCCTGTCGCTTCCGTTCCGTTTGACAATTTTAGCGCGATAAATGTCGCTATTTA
>CM054139.1:55389553-55394553 GCA_028751875.1 Rapana venosa | reverse complement strand
TCCTGTTGCGTTTCCTTCTTTCTCTCTCTCTTTTCACTTTTAAATCCTCCTGTTCTTAATACACTTTGTAGCGCTGTGGTTGTCCTTCAATCTGGGTGCGTGAGAGCGTGTGCACATATGTGCGCGTACACATATAGGTTTATATGCATTCGTAGCACGCGTGCGTGCGTGCGTGCGGGCGCGGTTTGTGTGTGTGTGTGAGTGTGTGTGTGTGTGTGTGTTGTGTGTGTGTGTGTGTGTGTGTGTGTGTGTGTGTGTGTGAAGAATAAATGTAAATATACACATGGATACTCGTTTCTGTTCAAGCATGCAGTCACATCTTATCTATGTGCATCATCATCGAATGCAAGCGCTTTGATTTGCTTTTGCAAGATATAGCGCTGTTATTCCATTTATTATTATTATTATTAATATTATTATTATCACCCTCATTTCTCTCTCTCTCTCTCTCTTTCAGAAACTGAATTTAAAAGGCCCATGAGTGCTTATTCCATTTCCTAAAAAATACATGTCTGTCTTCTCTCTCTCTCCCTCTCTCTCTCTTCCTCCCTCCCTCCCCCTCCCTCCTATCTCCATTCCCCCCCCTCTCTCTCCCTCCTTCTTCTCTGCCCTTTATCCCCAGCACCTGAATTTTATTTTTGTTAATATAGCTCCAACCAAACTGAAGTCTGTGTGCCACCCACACCACCACCACCACCACACACACACCACACACCACCACCACCACACACCACCACCAACCACCACCACAACACCACACACCACCACCACACACCACACCACCACCACACACCACCACCAACACCACCACACACCACCACCACCACCAACAACCCACCACACACACACCACCACCAAACACCACACCACCAACACCACCAACCACCACACCCAACACACACCACCACCACCACACACCACCAACCCCACCACACACACCACACACACACCACCACTACCACCACCACCACCACCACACACCAACACACACCACCACCACCACACACCACCACCAACACAACCACAACCACAACCACTCCACACCCACACACCACCACCACACACACCACCACACCACACCACCACACACACCCACCAACACACACCACCAACACACACCACCACCACCACCACTACCACCACCACCACCCCTATCACCACGAAGGCAAAAGTTTCAAGTTTCCAGAGGAGTTGCTCTACAAGTCAGAGAGCCTTTGGCTTGCAAAAAGTCAGAAGTGGCCACGTGTGTTTGCCTGGACTAAAGAAAAGAAAAGGGTTTCTATATTTGGCCGGATTTTGAAGGAGGATCAGATACAATCATTGTTCGTGGTGTGGGCTGCCTCACTTGTGGCAAAGAGGACATCTTTTCTCCAAGGTTGAGAGCTGACAGCTTTTGTACATGGGCACGTGTTGCGCTGACTGAAGAAGACTTCTTTTCTTTGTCTTCTTCTCTCAGCTGCTTCAAACAATAAGGTTAGCACGAGGAAGAGCAAAGAAGAGATGGAGGAGGAGGAAGAGGAGGAGGAGGAGGAGGAGGAGGTTGAAGAGAAGGAAAAGAGGAAGGAAAAGGAGGAGAATGAGACGAAGGAGGGATAATGATTAGAGAGAAGAGAAAGAAATGAAGAAAGAAAGGAAGAAAGAAAGAAAGAAGAAGGAAGGAAGGAAGAAAGAAAGAAAGACAGACAGACAGAAAAAAATCCAAGGAAGACAAAGGAAAGGAAAAGGAGAAAAATAAAGGAAAAAAAAGAAAAAGAAAAAAAAACAAAAAAAGCAAAAAAAAAAAAGAAAGGAAAGAGACAAGAAGAAGAAAAAAGACAAAATAAGGAGAAAGAGATGAGGATGGGAGAGATGAGAGCAAGAAGAAAAGAAAGAAATAAGGACAGAAAGAGAATGAATGGAGAGATGAGAAGAAAGAAGACAAAGAAAGAAAGAAAGAAGAAGAAAGAATGAAAGAAAAAGAAAGACAGAAAGAAAGAAAGGAAAGAAAGAAAGAAAGACGAAAAGAAAGAAGAAGAATGCAAAGAAAGAAAGAAAAATGCAAAGAAGAATGCAAAGAAAAAAGAATTCAAAGAAGAGATAGAAGAATTCAAAGAAGGTGATGATGATGATGATGATGATGATGATGATGATGATGGTGATGGTGATGATGATGATGATGAGAAAAAGGAGAAGGAGGAGCAATATTAAAAATCGAATGATAGTAACAGTGTCCCATTACTTTGCTTTTGTTTCTTTCATCTTTCACTCCGCGTTTTTCTCATTCCTCGCTTGTTGTTATTAGTTGACCAGTTTTTTTTAATTTGTATTCCTCGGCTTCTTTCTTTCTTTCTTCTTTCTTTCTTTTTTTGTTATCAAAGATTGAATTAAAATTAGTTTTGGGAGGAAAATGTTAGCAAACCCCCCTCCCCCCCCCCCCCAACGCCTCACTCCAAACAAAACAACAGTGTAACAGCCTTAATTACGTGTGTTTCTGCTGACTTCATCAGGTCGTTCTTGGACATCTATACTCTGCTTGACTTTTCAAACCCTCTTGTTTGGGGGCTGGAGGTGGGTGGGTGGGTGGGTAGGCGATACCTTTTCACACACACAAACACACACATACATATATACATACATATACACACACGCGCGCGCACATGCACACGCACGCAGACACAAACACACACAAACACACACACATAATCCAAAATGAGAAGGATGGCGAGTGTGAAGCAATGTGTGTGTGTGTGTGTGTGTGTGGTGTGAGAGAGAGAGAGAGAGAGAGAGAGAGAGAGAGAGAGAGAGAGAGAGAGAGAGAGAGAGAGAGAATGAGAGATGAGAGAGAAAGAGAGAGATGAGAAGAGAGAGAGAGAGAGAGCAATGAGCCGCCAGAGAGAAGACAATGACAATATAATACAAATGACGAGATGAAGCAAATGTCTTATTTCGAGCGAGAAGAGATAACAATGGTTAAATAGACCGAAGAGAGAAGAGAGATGAAAAGACAGACAGAAGAGAGAGAGAGAGAGAGAGAGAGAGAGAGAGAGAGAGAGAGAGAGAGAGAGAGAGAGAGAGAGAAGAGAGGGAGAGAGAGAAAAGAGAAACAGACAGACAGAAACAGAGGGAGAGAGACGGAGACATAGAGAGAGCAATATTAAATCTAGGTTGTTTTTTTCCATTGTTTTCTTTCTTTTCACAAACAGAAATGAAACACACGAGAGCATCATCGTTTAAATGAACTATAGAACACCAGGTATTTTTTAAAATCTATTTTCAACTAGCCAGGAGGCACTCCATTCATCATTTCCACAGAGCAGACACAAATCCAGCAAACATGTTTTAGGGAGCACTTTTGCCGCACAAAAAGCTATTAAGATCTGAGAACGATCACAGTGTGAGGGCTTGAAGTTCGCGTTTTCTCTGAAGGAAGCATGATACACTCCTTCCTTCCTTCCTCCCTTCCTTCCTTTCTGTCTTTCTTTATGTCTTTCGTTCTCATGTTCTCCTGTCTTTTAAGCGTTTTCAGTGTTCAGATCTGTGTGCCCATCTTCGAGTGAAAGATTGAAAAGGTCATTACACAATGAGAGGAGGCAAAACTATCTTTTTCTCTATCTGATATCAGTGAAACGAAGTTCATAATAAAATCTTAATCATCACTCTGCACACAAACACACACACACACACACACACACAAACACAAACACACGTACATATACTCACACACATGTACGCACGCGCACACACACACATTTCAAAATTGGAAGGATGGTGAGTTTAAAGCAGTTCCGGAGAGAGAGAGAGAGAGAGAGAGAGAGAGAGAGAGAGAGAGAGAGAGAGAGAGAGAGAGAGAGACAGACAGACAGACAGACAGACAGACAGACAGACAGACAGACAAACATAGACAGAGACAGACAGACAGACAAAGACAGAGACAGAGACAGACAGACACAGACAGACATACAGACACAGACAGACACACACAGATACAGATTGTGAAAAGCAATATTAAATTTAGATCGTTTTTTTCCCCATTGTTTTTCTTTTTTTCATAAACACAAATAAAATACATGAGAGCATCATCGTTTAAATGAACTACAAAACACGAGGTTTTTTGTATTTATTTTCAACTAGCCAGGAGGCACTCCATTCATCATTTCCACAGAAAAAGACACAAATCCAGCAAACACGGTTTAGGGAGCACTTTTGCCGCACAAAAAGCTATTAAGATCTGAGAACGATCACATTGTGAAGGCTTGAAGTTCGCGTTTTCTCTGAACGAAGCATGATACACTCCTCCCTTCCTTCCTTCCTTCCTTTCTGTCTTTCTTTATGTCTTCCGTCCTCATGTTCTCCTGTCTTTTAAGCGTTTTCAGTGTTCAGATCTGTGTGTCCATCTTCTATTGAAAGCTTGAAAAGTTCATTTCACAATGGAAGGAGGAAAACATATCTTTTTCTCTATCTGATATCAGTGAAACGAAGTTCATAATAAAATCTTAATCATCACTATCCACACACACACACACACACACACACTCGCGCGCGTGCGCGCGCGCGCATAAACACACACGTACACACATATGCACGCACCCACGCACACACACACACGCGCGCGCGCGCGCATACACACAGATACACACATACACACACACATACACACACACGCACTCATGCACGCACAAACTAGCACACACACGCACGCACGCACACACACATACACACGCACACACGCATTCACGCACGCATGCACACACACACACAAAACACAGAGGGAAGCTGTTATGTATCCTTTGTGTGTATGTGTGTGCATGCGCGTGCGCGGGCGCGCGTGTGTGCGTGTGTATGGGCGCTGGCTCGCCCGCCCGCGCGCGCGTGTGTGTGTGTTGGCACGCGCGCGCGCGTGCGTATTTGCTGTTTTTACTTTTTGTTTATCCGTTTACCTGCTTTTTCTATGACACTGTCACAAGCTGCACTCACAGTCGAACCATTGTAAGGAAAAAAGTTTGTATGGAGTAGTAGTAGTA
>CM054139.1:55364553-55369553 GCA_028751875.1 Rapana venosa | reverse complement strand
TCTCTCTCTCTCTCTCTCTCTCTCTCTCTCTCTCCTCCTCTCTCTCTCTCTCTCTCTCTCTCTCTCTCTCTCTCTCCTCTCTCTCTCTCACACACACACACACACTCACACAGAGTATTGTGCGTACTTTGTTCTGTGTAGGAGTCGCGTTTTGTTTTATTGGTTTGCTTGTTTTGTTTTGTTTTGCTTTTATTGTTTGTTTCCACTTACAGAACAGAAAATCAAGAATAGGAAAGTGTTCGTACCGTGTTGTGTGTGTTTCACCACTTTGGGGGGTATCATGTTATCTTTGTTTAATGAAAACAAACGACGTTGCTATGTTTCGCAAGGAAAGAAAGAGAGAAAAGAAAGAGCACACAAGCGTGCACGCATGCATACACACAAATAGCCTACACTCGCAGGTGCTCGCGCGCTCTCATATGCTTGCTCGCGTGCACGCATAGAGACAAACACACGTAAGATTAGCTTGCATATCGAGGGTGGTATGTGAGCACGAGAGAGATTGAACGGTAATGTCTTTTTGTTGGGTATAATTATGAGAGAGAGAGAGCAGACGAGAGAAGAGAGAGAGAGAGAGAGGGGAGAGAGAGAGAGACAGACAGAGAGAGAGAGAAGAGAGAGAGAGAGAGAGAGAGACAGAGAGAAGAGAGAGAGAGAGGAGAGAGAGAGAGAGAGAGAGAGAGAGAGAGAGAGGCAGAGAGAGAAGACAGCAGACAGGCAGAGACAGACAGACAGGCAGAGAGAGAGAGAGAGAGAGAGAGAGAGAGAGAGAGAGAGAGAGAGAGAGAGAGAGAGAGAGAGAGAGAGAGGAGAGAGAGAGAGAGAAGAGAGAGAAGAACAAACAGAAAGAAACCGTGATAGAGACCCACACTCACAAAACACACACACACACACACACACACACACACACACACACACATACATAGTCTCGGATGAGACTGTAAACCGAAGCCCCGTGTGCAAACGCACGCATAACATCTTGCGCACGCGTTAAATCCTGTTCCGCTTTTAAAAAGAGTAGGCCATTGTGTGCCGGTGGGAACAGATGACAAAATTTACAAAACCGCATACACACGGGGACTGGATGTAAAAAGGCACATGAGTGCTTATTCCATTATCCTCGATATAAAAATAAATAAATAAACACACACAAACAGACAAAAACAAACACATCAAGCCCGAAATACACAAAGTTGCAACCAAAGCAACAACAACAACAACAGCAATCGCAGCAGCAACAACAATAATAACCATAACTCCATCACACTCAGAAAGAACCCTACATTTTATTTTATTTCATTCTTTTATTTTGAGGATAATGGAATAAGCACTCATACGCTTTTAAAAAAAATATCCAGTCCTCGTGTGTATGCAGTTTTGTAAATATTGTCATCCATTTCCACAAGGCACACAATAAAATTAATAGCCAACTCTTTCGAAAAGCGGAGCGGGTTTTAAACGTGTGTGCAAGATGTTCTGCGAGCGTTCGCACACGGGGCCTTCGGTTGATAGTCTCATATCCTAAGGACTTACATCGCACAGGGCACCGTTCACAGAAGGCAGGACATCAAACGGACAGGTAGCATCTGAATGAGGGCAGGACTAGGACTGACTGACGGACTAAAATTAATAATTTATTTATTTATTTTATTCTTTTATATCGAGGATAATGGAATAAGCACTCATGTGCTTTTCTACATCCAGTCCCTGTGTGTATGCGGATTTGTGAATTCTGTCATCTGTTCCCACCGGCGCACAATGGCCTACACTTACGTAAAGCGGAACAGGATTTAACGTGTGCGCAAGATGTTCTGCGTGCGTGACGTGAGTGGAGGAAGCCCCTTTCTATTGTGCAGTGCCGAAAGAGAAACAAAGGGTCTCCACGCGCGGAAAGCTTTGCCAAAGGGAAGTGTAATAGTCTGCATGCCATTGGTTTACTAGGCCTACATACATACAGACCCCCCGGCAGCGTACATGTGGGTAATGCAGGTTATTCTGTTTCAAATGCACGTACACACGCGCGTGTGCGCATGCGTGCGCGCGTGTGTGTGTGTGCATGCAACACACATACACATGCACGCACATACACACTGATACTAATACATACATATACACACACATACAGCGCACGTGCGCGCACATACACACACAAGATGCAAACACTAACACGAACATACACACACACACACACACATACTAGCATGCATGAAGGCAAATATTTAAGCGAACACACCCTCTTGCGCGCATACAACCCTGTGACGAATGAAGGTAGAACACACACCACACACTAACACACACTAACACCCAACCCCCACCCACCCACCCACCCACACCCACACTCACGCACCACACACACACACACACACAACACAACACACACTCACTAACATTCACCCATCCACCTCCCCCCTCCCCCGCCGCCCCAGACACACACACACACCACACACACACACACACACACACACACACACACACACACACACAACACACACACACACACACACACACACACACACACAACATATATAATACACACGAACGTGCATGTTAGCAAATTTTTAAGTAAACACACACACACATTTTCTTGCATGTACTCCTATCACGTAGAAAGCCAGAAAACCCCCAACCCAACCCAACCCCAACCTAACGAAACAAAACAAAACAAGTGAAAACAGCCTGCAAGTGGAGAGGACGTTAATTTAAGGATGCAGAGGCTGAGCACCAAAAAAAAATGTCACCAATGGGCAGTGGGGTTGGAAAAAGATGCTATGCTTGATTTTCTCTTCTTTTCTACTTTTGTTTTGTTTTGTTTTGCTCTGTTTTACTCTGCTGTCTACATGTTGAAAGGAATGATTGTTTTTTTTCCTATAATATTATCATAACTTATTTCTTCGTCCATCCTTCTTCCCCCTCCCTCCTTCCCCTCTCTTTAGGGCCATCCCCTTCCCCCTCTTTTTAAAAGAAAATTCTCTTTGCATATGGATGTGGACAGTTTAGTTAGAGCAATTCCTCAAAGTACAGAAACTCGTTGTTATAGGAGTAGGGTTAGCGGTGGTGGTGGTGGTGGATGATGGTGGTGTTGGTAGTGGTAATGGTGGTGAGGAAAGGAGCTAGTGTGCGTTTAGTTGTGATTTGTTAAAAATGAAAATAAAGATGCATACAGATTCTGGCCGGTTCTCTCTGTCTATCTGTCTGTTTGTCTGTCTGTCTGTCTGCTGTCTGTCTGTCTGTCTGTCTGTCTGTCTCCTTTTTTGTCTCTCTCTCTCTCTCCTCTCTCTCTCTCTCTCTCTCTCTCTCTCTCTCTCTCTCTCTCCTCTCTCTCTCTCTCTCTCTCTCTCTCTCCCCCACCTGACCGAACATTTAGCTGCAATGATCTGTTTGAGTCTCGATCTGGATCTCTGTACCATGACGTGCAATTCATGCCATGAAGATCATTAATTTGGGCGACAACCATATTTATTGCTGTTGTTGTTGTTATTGTTCAATATATGTATTGTCCCCACTCCTCTTCCCACTGTCCAATTGTGAATGGGATTAACAGCTTAAATCACACAATAAAAGTATTCTCTCTCTTCCTCTCTCTCTCTTTCTCTCTCTCAATGTTGCTTTGCTTCTTAATCGCTCTGCCACTCTGTCTGTGTCTGTCTGTCTGTCTGTCTGTCTGTCTCTCTCTCTCTCTCTCTCTCTCTCACACACACACACAGTTTGCATGAAGCAATTTGGCAATGTATCATGTCACATAAAATACCGCACTTGCACTCCTCTACCGCAGTTAAGGCGGCAAGACTTCCGCTTCAGATTTGGCACATGCTGATCAATCATGCTTTTCGTCTCACCATTTACAGAAACCTGGTACATGTGTGCACCAGTCCGACAACACGTTACCTGAAGTGTTTAAACAAATCCGGCTTTGAAGAAATTCAAAGTAATAGAAGAATTTGCAACAACAACGAAAAAGTGATAGTGACAGTGATGAAATTTATTCATTTTAGTTGTCTATTTTTCAATGAAACTCGTTAAAGAAATAGTTACCAAAAACATACAAATAGGCTGATTTGAAAGATGAAAACGTCGTTCCTTTAACAAACAAGAGTAGGCTGCTCATTGCCGTTGAAATAATGAAGGCTATTTGAAAAGAAAACCATATTAAACATGTTCTAACACAGAAAAACAAATAATGAATAACGATGTTTGTCACAATGTAATAATCAGTTGAAATACTCTGTCCGAATGATGCATGTCAACTAAAGTTGTTTAATCGGGATTATGCTTCTTATTGTCTAATACTCCACATGCCTAAATGAATAGCAGAAATGAAATAATTTGAAGTTGGAAAACCGTGACCACGACATTAAACTTGGGTTCAATCTTTGGTTTGTTCAGTTTAGGCACGGAGATATTAAATAGTCCCTGAAAAACATTTCACCGATGCCTCCTGTATTTAGGTCTTTCCTAGTTTTTGTTGAGCCCCGATTTTGGGACAGCTGGATGCTACACTGTGAACACTGTAGTCTGTTGGGGATGATGGAACTGGTGGTGGTAGTGGTGATGGGTGGTGCAGGTGGTGGTGGTGGGCTGTCGTGGTGATGGTGATGGTAGTGATGGCAGTAGTGTATGTCTGTGTCTGTGTGCTTGCTTTCAGGAAAGCAAAACATGTTAAAGGTACACAGAAATGCAATCACATAAAATTATCACGTCATACACCTGACATCATATTCAACGCATGGCTCCAGAGTGAACAGGTACACATATTTTTTCGCACATTAAATTCTATGTTGTTTTAGTCTGGGTTCCTTCCCCCCCCCCCCCCCCCCCCCCCCCCCAAATCATTAAAACCACAATGACCATGATGGCCATTTCAAATCAGAATAATTACTGAACCATTCTGCCTTGGAAGGGGCGTCTCTGGATTTAAACGTGTAGTAGCCATTTTGTGGGGGAAGACGTAAACATTCAACACACGTTTTCCCTACGCCATTGAGTTTTGCGCTTTAATTCCC
>CM054139.1:55352053-55359553 GCA_028751875.1 Rapana venosa | reverse complement strand
GATGGGGATAGTGTGTGTGTGTGTGTGTGTGTCTGTATGTATGTCTTTGTGTCTGTGTGTGCATGTATATGTGCGTATGCAGCGATGTGATGTGAGTTTTCCTACATATATGAGAAATTTGTGGGAGAGGGGGGGTGTGGTTGGCAAAAAAAATGTCTGACTATGTGATTCTTAGTATTAGGTCATGATTATCTATCCAGTTGTACAGAAACAGAGCCATCTTTTCATTGCAGAATTTGGATTGCTGATAACAAAAAAAACCCACTACCTATATGTTTTCTTTGATTGAAAACCACATTGCTTTGATTATTGATATATCAGGAAAGCAAAGCATGAAACCCCAAAACAAAACAAAACCAACAATCACATATTATTATTATTATTATTATTATTATTATTATTATTATTATTATTATTATTATTACGCCATGCTCCTGACATCTCTCCCCCCCTCTCCCCCGGGAACCCCCGACCCCCACCCACACCACGCTTCCTTTCAGGGTGAACAGGTGAAAACATTTTCCGCATTTTTAAAACACATTTAATTTTGTTTTGTATTGCTTTTTTTTTTTTTTACCAAAAAATTATTTGTCAAAGCCACACAACACATTACACTTACTTCAAATTGGAAAAAAAAAAGGATTTAATTATTCTCCTATAGAGTGAGAATGTCTGAATCAGAGCGTGGGGCCATTTTGTGACGACGAACGCATTCAGCACACGTTTCCCCTACGTCATTGAGTTTCCCCCGATTAAATCCACCACACACCCCCACACCTCACCCCATCCCCCTTTTTTCCACTCTTTTAGCTCCATAACGACTTGGCTTGCTAAAAAAAAAAAATTGAGTCAACAGCTACTGCAAAGCCAGTCTGAGTGGATTGGAAATGGGGTAAGAATGGGAGTGGGTGGGGTTGGGGGAAAGGTAAAGAGGACGGGAGAGGGAAGCAGTGAGCCTGTTTGTCCAGGTGAAGATGACTGAATTTGCAAATACCACAATATGAAGAAAAGGACTTTTTTGGGAATGCAGGAGTGTCGCCCACGTGCAGGCACGAATTATGGAGAACATTCAGTTACACTTCTATTTCCTCCCGCGAGAGAGAGAGAGAGAGAGAGAGAGAGAGAGAGAGAGACAGACAGACAGACAGACAGATAGATAGACACAGACAGACAGACAGATAGACAGATAGACAGACAGCAGACAGACAGACAGACAGACAGACAGTCAGAGACGTACAAAGCAGAGAAGAGGAATAGAGACAGAAAGGTAGAATAAAGACATAGAGACACGTAGCAGAAAAGTAAGCGTTGTTTTAAACCATTTTGTGTTGCTTGAAATAAAAAAAAATACTTGTAGCCGGTGGGGGCGGGATAACTCAGTGGTCGGAGCACTCGCTTTCCCCCAGCTAAGGTTAAGCAGTATCGAGCGTGGGTTACCACTTGGATGAGTGACCGTTTGCGCGCCTTGGTACAGTCCCCCAGTTCACCCAGCTGCAAATAGGTACCTTGCGCTCTTTAGAGTCAGGGAAGGTAAAGAAGCGTGGGAGAGGAGATGGGCGCCACCTTCAAAATGCTGGACCCTTGAGAAGTGGAGGTCTTTAATGCCTCACTCCCCTACGACCACATAGGTTATGGGGCAAATGAGATCCATACACTTCTGTATATAATTCGACAGCCATTTACAACAGGAAAAAGAAGAAAACAGAAACTGTAGACTGCCAATGGTCGAATCATCTACCTACCTACCTACAGTTACCGACACCCATACTGTCATTACCGTTTCTTTGCTGAAGCCATATTTGACGAATGACGTGAGTACAGTATGGTCATGTATATACCGTTTGCACTATTTTGCTCATAGGGCGATTGGTTGGGGAGTCTAGAGGTCATGCACCTGTCTAGAAAGCGAGAAGTTGCAGTTTTGAACCCTGAGCCCGAACTGTTCCCAGATACCTTGAATAATGGTCTGGATGCTAGCTTTTCAGATGAAACGATAAACTGGATCCCATGTGCAACAAACACCCACTCGGTGTACACACAACAACCAGCAGCAATAAGAGAGTTGTCCCTGGCAAAACTATGAAGAACAAGAAAAGCTTTCTCATACTATAGGGAAGCAAGTAAACACGCGGACAGGAATTTCTCTTTGTGTGTGTGAGTGAGAGAGAGAGAGAGAGAAATGAGAAGAGGAGAGAAGAGAAGAGAGGAAGAGAGCAAATTGATTCATAAAAATCATTTGTCTCTTACTTGAATGAATAATGTATAGACAAATGAATACACAGATAAATAAATAAATACATGTAACAAGCGAAGTCGTAATTATAGAAATAAATAGAACAACTCTCTGCTTGTCCTGTTATTTTTTTTCTGTAAGCTTGTTAAAAGTCAAAGCTATTTGATTTCTTTGTTGTCGTCATTATGGTGTAATTGTTGTGTAATACTTTGCCACATTATGTTGTTTGTTTATTCCTTTGTTGTTGTTTTTTTTGAGACACTGCAGTAACCTTGTCTACCGTACTTTCAACACGTTGCTTCTTATTACTGTTCACCATTTGTTCTAACTATACAAAAAAGGAACAAACAGTATAGTCATTTACACAGGCTGGCATGAGGAGGGTCAAAAACGAAGACATTCATACAGGCAATTTAGCCAGGAGTTTTTTCTTTCTTTTTTTTCGGGGGTGGGGGGGTGGGGGTGTTGTTTGCCTTTGTGACGTCACGGTATCATTTTTACCTAGTAAAACGACTATGCAAGGCCAAAGGTATCAATTCAGGTTTACGGTAGAGGACTAAAATGACCATTACTGGACTAAAATTACCATTACTGAGAGCCAGGTAATGGAATATGATTTTTTTGTATATCGAGGATAATGGAATAAGCACTCATGTGCTTTTTTATCCAGTCCCCGTGTGTATACGGTTTTTAAAATTCTGACATCTGTTCCCACCGGCACACAATGGCCTACTCTTACGAAAAGCGGAACAGGATTTAACGTGTACGCAAGATGTTCTGCGTGCATTCGCACACGGAACCTCGGTTTATAGTCTCATCCGAAGGACTTTTGGGGAGAGTGGAGTCTGCACTGATGTTAACTCCATTATACTTATGTAGACAGGTAGTGTGCAGTTGATTATGTAAGATGAGTAGCTTGCGGTTTATTTTGCTAAACATGTGTTTATGGTTTGAATACCGTTTGTGTTGTTTTCTGTTTAGATTCTTTGGTTAACTGATTGATATTCTTTGTTAATTGTTTCATGTTGACTCTTTTTTGAGTTATTTTATTTCTTTCTTCCAATATTTTTTTTTTTTGATTGTTTGTTTTACTTGGGTGAGAATCGTTATAAGATAGCGAAACGTGTTAATAAGTTAACTGGATTAGTTATTTGTCCTGTTGAATGCATTACCACTTATTTTCTTTCCTTTCCTTTTTCTGCCTCAACCTGCCTTTCTGTCTGTCTTGACTGTCTTCCTGTCTCTGTCCGTCTATGTCTGTTGTCTGTTTCCGTTTCTTTCTTTGTTTCTCTGTCTCTGCTCTGTCTGTCTGATTGTCTGCCTGACTCTGTTTATTTCTCTCTCTCTCTCTTTCTCTTTTCTGTTTGTCTATGCATGTCTGCCTGTTTATCTGTGCCCGTCTGTCTGTCTCTCTGTCCGTCTGCCTGCATGTCTGTCTCTCTTTCTCTCTGTCTCTCTCTATATGTCTGTCTATATGTCTGTCTGTCTGTCTGTCTCTCTCCTATCACACACACACATCACAATCATCATCATCAGCAGCAGCAGCAGCAATATCATCATATTCAGACTCATCATCTCAGCAGCACTACATCATCATCATCAGCAGCATCAGCATCAGCATCAGCATCTATATCATCATCATCATCATAGTCATAGTCATAGTCATCATCATCACTATCACAGTTGTCGTTTTGACAGTCGTCGTCATCGTGACCTTCATTACCATCACCTTAATGTCCGTCATTTAATGGACTGTTGAAGCAAAATTAAACTGCGCATTTGACTAAACTTTCTAACGCGCAAAACATCTACATTAATTAAAGAAACAAAACAAACAAAAAAAGTTCATCTCTTTTGTCGGGCGTGATCGTCTTTCAATCAGGTTTCAAATATGTCCAAAATGGAAGGCTAAATTGATGACTTCCGCTGACGTCAGTTTCCGCTTCCTTCTCTTCTGTGTCTCACGTGTTCGAGATCATCTTTCCTGGGGTCGTGGTAGCGAAAATTGGTCATAAATCTCTGTGACCCTGTCTCTGTCTCTGTCTCTGTGTCTCTGTCTGTCTATCTGTCATTCTCTCTCTCTCTCCTTTGTCTCTCTCTCTCTCTCTTTGTCTCTCTCTCTCTTTGTCTCTCTTTCTCTGTGTCTCTGTCTGTTTATCTGTCAGTCTCTCTCTCTCTGTCTCTTTGTCTCTCTCTCTCTCTCTGTCTCTCTGTCTCTGTCTTTCTCTCTGTCTTTCTTTCTTTCTTTCTCTCTCTCTCTCTCTCTCTCTCTCTCTCTCTCTCTCTCTCTCTCTCTCTCTCTCTCTCTCTCTCTCTCTCTTTCCCCCCCCCCTCTTATCTTTCTGTCTGTCTGTGCACACGCACGCACACACGCACGCACACACATACACACACATTGCTTCATTGACCTGTCGCTTTGCTTGTAAATACATTATTTACAATGTTCGTTATTGGTTTTTAAAGTGCGGTTTTACGTAAATTATTTTTATTAAATATGGAATGCTTATTATTGGTTTCTGCATATGTAGGAATAGATAGATAAAGGCGTGTGTGTGTGTGTGTGTGTGTGTGTGTGTGTGTGTGTGTGTGTGTGTGTGTGTGTGTGTGTGTGTGTGAGTGAGTGAGTGTGTGTGTGTGTGTGTGTGTATGTGTGTGTGTGGTGTGTGTGTGTGTGTGTGTGTGTTCGTTCGTTCTTCGTTCGTTCGTTCTTTACATTTTACGTCTTTTCACTATCAGTGATATTAGACGAAGGGAGAAAGGGAGAAAAGGAGAAAAGCAGATGCTTGTGTGTGACTGAAATTTTGTGTTTTGTCAATTGTAATGCGAGCGTGTGTGTGTTTGTGTGTGTGTCTGCGTGCGCGTGTGTGTGTGAGAGAGAGGAGGGAGGGAGGGAGAGAGAGAAAGAGAAAGTGTGTGTGCCTATGTGTATGTGTGTGTGCGTGAGCGCGCGCGTGCGCTCGCGCGAAAAAGATAAATTGCCTGAAATCCATCGACAGTAAAAGGGCATCGTCATCAGATCTAAATGTTGCAAAACAATTCTCACTGAGTGTTCATAACGGTTTTCTTGTCTTTGTTTTCTCGAAATAATTTGTTTGTTGTTGGTTTTTTTTGGGGTGGTGGTGGTGGAGTAATAACATGTTGACAAGTTTTGTTGGTATCTTTTTGTGTTTGTTCATCTGTCTGACTATCTGTTTTTCTCTGTTTTTCTATCTATTTATCTGTCTGCCTGTTTGTCTATCTATTTGTCTATCTATCTATATGTCTGTCTGTCTGTCTGTCTGTCTGTCTATCTATCTATCTATCTATCTGTCTGTATGTCTATCTATCTATCTATCTATCTATCTGTCTGTCTGTCTGTCTGTCTTTCTATCTATCTATCTATCTATCTATCTATCTATCTACCTATCTGTCTGTCTGTCTATCTATCTATCTATCTACCTATCTATCTTTCTGTCAATCTATCTATCTATCTACCTATCTATCTTTCTGTCCACCTATCTATCTATCTACCTATATAGATATATCTATCTATCTAGCTAGCTAGCTCTTTACCTATCTATCTATCTATCTATCTATCTACCTATCTATCTTTCTGTCAGTCTATCTATCTATCTGTCTACCTATGTATAGATCTATCTATCTAGCTATCTAGCTCTTTATCTATCTATCTATCTATCCATTAGCCAGCCAGTCAACCAGCCAGCACGCTAGAGAGACAGATAGGGATTGCATCTATAATGCATCCATTTGCAATTCGCCACGATGACATAGTTGACACGGTCTAAAAGCAGCCTCTTTCTCTTCCTCGCTGATGTTCATGTTCTCACCCCAACCCTCCACATCCACATCCCTACCCCCAAATTCCCCTTTTCATACTCTCCTTCATTTTTCCCATCGGAATCATAATTATAGCTTTTATCCTTAAAAGCATTATATATATATATATATATATATATATATATATATATATATATATATATATATATATATATATATATAATATAATCGAGAGAGAGAGAGAGAGAGAGAGAGAGAGGAGAGAGAGAGAGAGCAAGTTTCAGCATGGTATCTAAGCTAGGTTTTGGCTTTTTTTTAGCGCCATGGATATGAAGGAAGTAAAGGCAGGAAATCAACAAGCAATAAACCCCCACTCATAACATTCCAAAAACAGCCAACACATTATAAGAAACAGAAACAAACAGAAGATCATTCAGGGCACTTGCAGCTCTAATAGAAATGATGCCTGTTGTGGATATATATTGCGAGAGGAAGGAGAACTAGATAAGGTGGTCAAGAGGTAACACTCCCGCCCAGAAAGCTAGCAACGCTAGTTTGATGATACCCAGTTTTGAACCGGAGCTTTTACCGCATCCACATTGGTCTATTTCTCTTGTCAATTATGTACGTTTTTGTTGCTATTCTTTCTTTTTATCACTTCAGATACCTGTACATTTCCTGAAAACACATGAGTAATTTATCATCTATATTTAGGGTGCACCAACTCTAACAATGTCTAATTCGTTTTTATTATTACTCTCCTTTGTTGATTTGTGTTCGCTCTTCCTCTTGATACCTTTCATTCATTTATTGATATGTATGTTTTTTTGCTTCACTATAACTCAACAGAGTTAATGGGAATAAACTATTGTGAATTCGAGTGGCTGCTATCTCAGTACTAGCCTTTCGGATTAGATGATGAACGAAGGTCCTGCATGCAGCATGCACATTCTTGCGCGTAAAGAGCCCACAGTAACAAGAGAGTTGTTGCTGGCCAAAATGCTGTTAAAATCGCTACTCTCCTAGGAAAACAAACACACACAGAAACAGAAAAATAAACACATACAAAAAAGGATAAGTGGTGATGCTCTGGTTGCGATGCACTTTTTTTTTTTTAGCGGGATAGCAACCCTATTTTTCACACGGAGAAATTTGCATTGACTGGAAATTGTATGCGAATGTAACCAGTATTGAAATGGCTGCAAACTAGCTCCTTGATGTAACCTAGGATTGTTCTTTTGGAAGTAGATTAGAATGCAAACAACAGGTTATATGAAGCAAAGACGAATAATTGTTTGTAATGGTTTTATTTGTAATTTCAGAATACCGATACCATTAACAAACTACACTGCACGCATTTACGCGCGCGCACGCATAATTATGCGCATGTATATATACACAAGCACGCACGCACGCACGCAAACACACACACACAACGACAAACACGGACATACAGATGGAAAAATCACATACATTTTAAAATATACTCA
>CM054139.1:55347053-55349553 GCA_028751875.1 Rapana venosa | reverse complement strand
GAATGACGAAAGAAAGAAAGAACAAGAAAGACAGGAAAGAAAGAAAGAAAGGAAAAAAACAGGAATAAAACAAAGTAAATAAGACAATAGGGAAAAAATTTGGGAAGAAAAATAAAATAGAATGAGAAAAAAATAACCTAAAAAGGAAGTTTAAACAATGCAATGCCGACATAAATAAAATAAAAAAGCCATAAATAGTAGAAAAGTAATTTTTTAAAAAGGGTGGGAAAATAGAAAAAACAGAGAAAAAATTATTTTAAAAAAGAAAGTAAAGAAAACCAATGCTGACATGAATAAAAGTGAAAACAAAAACAGTATAAAAAGAAAGGAAAAGAAAGAACAAAAGAACAGAAAGAGAAAAAAAGAAAGATATAAAAACCACAAAAACAATGACGACAATGATAAATGTGAAGACGAAAAACCAGTACAAAAGTAAAGAAACTGAAAAAATGAAACGAAAAAAGATACAGACATAGATTTTGTTTTTAAAACCAACGAGAAAAAAAGCATTCGAGATATCCATAACACAACACTGACATGAACATTTCTGGGGGAAAAAAAGAAAAAGCTCTCTCAGTGATTTGACAGAAGAAGCGAAAAATGCGGCTCCTCCCAAAGAGTGAACTGATAATGCTGTATCAGTGATGACAGACAGAAGGTCTGGATACGCTGCTGGATGATCTCTCTGACATTGATAAACAGACAGAGTGAACTGTAACGACAGCAGCGATATAGCAGGAGGCTGCAATCAGAATGAGGTACTTGCTGATGTAGCGGATTAGAATTAGTGAACAATTCAAAAAGGGATAGCAGGAGAGATACGTGATGATCAGTTTTAAAAACAAACAAACAACAACGACAACACTCGCTAACATAGAGAAAGAGAGAGAGAGAGAGAGAGAGAGAGAGAGAGAGAGAGAGAGAGAGAGAGAGAGAGAGAGAGAGAGAGAGAGAGAGAGAGAGAGAGAGAGAATGACAATGACAATGACAATGACAAATTCTTTTATTTCGAGGATAATGAATAAGCACTCATGTGCTTTTTTACATCCAGTCCCCGCCCGTAGGGATACATCTTAATAATAACCCAACACTTATACAGTCTCACAAGAGAGAGAGTGAGAGAGAGAGAGAGAGAGAGAGAAAGAAGACAGACAGACAGACAGAGACAGAGACACAGAGACACAGAGATAGAGAGGCAGACAGAATTGCGAAGAAGAACAAGAACAAGACAAACAAGAGGAACAAGATGAGGAAGAGGAAGAATTGCGAAGACGAAGAAGATTTGCGAAGAAGAATTGCGAAGAAGAATTGCGAAGAAGAAGCATTGCAAAGAAGAATTGCGAAGAAGAAGAAGAAGAAGAAGAAGAAGAAGAAGAAGAAGAAGAAGAAGAAGAAAGAAGAAGAAGAAGAAGAAGAAGAAGAAAACTACCACCACCATCAACAACAACAAAGAGACAATGAAGAAAACAAAGGTAAGGTAAAAAAAAAAACAGAGAAGAAGACAAGATCAAGTTCAACTATGAAGATGCAAAACCACAGATTACATTTGCTAAGGAGAGAATGTTCACCAGAAACCTGTGAATGGTTTTATAGAAAAAACAAACAAACAAACAAACAAAAAACCACTTTCATGTAACAAAAACTCCCTTTTTTAAGCAGACAATCTTTTTTTTGAAAAACCAACATCATTTCGATCATATCAGAAAATGTTCAAAAGAAAGGAATTATGAGCAACATCCATCCATCAGTATTCATCTTCTTTTTTTTTAAAAAGAAAAGAAAAGAAAAGGTGAAGTGCAGTGTTGACAAGAAAACTCGCTTGGCATCTTTAGGGAATATCTGGAAAGACACCACCGCCTTAAAAAGGACTTCTCCCTGTCTCTGTCTCACTGAATTGGCCTTGTCTCTGTCTCTCTCGTGTCTGCCCTGCTGACGATAAAGGGGGAGTGGGAGGAGAGTGGGAGGGTGGGGGGTGGGGGTGGGGGAAGAGGGGTAGAGGGAAGGGGAGAGGGGGAATGCTGCACTTTTAGAGGGGTTGGGCTAAGTGACATTAAGCCATGTCTGCAGAGGCCACTGAAAGAAGTTCCATTCAGAAAAGCAAATAAGGTATCTGTCTGTCTGTCTGTCTGTCTGTCTGTCTGTCTGTCTATCTATCTGTCTGTCTGTCTGTCTGTCTGTCTATCTGTTTGTCTATTTGTCTGTCTGTCTGTCTCTGTGTCTCTCTGTCTCTGTCTCTCTGTCTATATCTGTGTGTCTCGCTCTCTCTCTGTCTCTGTCTGTCTGTCTCTGTCTCTATCTCCGTGTTTGTGTCCTAAATTTTCTTCCGTGTGTGTGTTTGTGTATGTATGTATGTATGTATTTTGTGTGTGTATTTGTTGTGTGTGTGTGTGTGTGTGTGTGTGTGTGTGCGCGCGCGCTTGTACGTGCTTGTGCGTGCATGTGGGTGTCTGTGTGTGTGTGTGTGTATCTCTGTGTGCGTGTGTGTTTGTGTGTGTGTGTC